>CM035426.1:143443451-143913451 GCA_020310875.1 Ceratopteris richardii | reverse complement strand
TAGAAGTTGAGGCAATTCTTCTGTGTGATGGCGAACAAGGCAAGTCTATATGCAAATGTATGTATGTATGTATGTGTGTGCGTGTGTGTGAGTGTGTGTGTGTGTTCTAGTGTGTATGTATGCATGCATGCATTTATGTACGTATGTACAATAATATATCTATGCACATATGGATGCATGCATGTGTGTATGTGTGTGTGTGTATGTGTGAAAGAATTAGCATTTCAAGGCAAAATGATGATAGTGTTTCGGAATTTCCACACAAGGACCCCATGTAGTTCCCAACATTGTGAATAAATCTAGTCAACTCTAGAAAGCAAACTTGAGCAAGGAAGCTTTCATAGCAAAGTGGAGCATGAAGCTTTGTAGTAATAGAGACAAAATATGGATGAGTGAGGATCCATTGGCCCTACATTAAGCTTGTGTAAATCATCCAATAGGTAAGGAAAAGAGACATTGAATGCATAAAGAATACCACACATAAAATGGGGTTGGACTCAAGCTTAGTAGACATTGGGTCCCATCAGACAAATAGATAGGAGAAATGAGAATCCATTGTGTGGCATCCATTAATAAAAGTTGAAAGTTTGTTGCTCATGTTGAAAGTTTGTGTGGCATCCATCCATGCACTACCAAAGGAAATAAGTTCAAGGCACGAAGCAAAATGTATTTGGCTCCCCCTTTTTCTTTTACCCTCAAAGTGGAGCGGTTTAGTGAGAACTTTGTGACCAAAGTGGGAAGAGATGTGAAGACCATCAAAGAACTTTGTGACCTTGTAGTGAATCCGCTCACTTTTGCATCATAGATTCGTAATATTTAAGGTTTTTCCATTTAAACACATTCTTCCATTCGGGATGGCACATTCCTTGTAGTGAAGCCGCTAACTCTTGCATCATAAAGCCCATTGGGATAGCTCATATGAACAAACTACACAGGATGCGAACAAATTCGCGAACAAATTCTGAACCTCATTTAGTAATTTGAAACATATCTATGCAGCTTTAAACAAAATGAGAAATTTTGGTTTGAAAGGATAGATTCCTGGCTTGTTTGGCAAAAAGAGAACGACTTGTTTGGGAAAAAAGAACGAGTCTGTCCAACAATAGTTATCCAAAATCTAAAATACATATGATTGAATGGTGTGCCGCATTCCCCTTTTCAGAAGTGTTATTGAAGTCCATGGGAATATATTTCTACTATTAAATATGTTAGACCGATTTTGGTCTTCTAGTAAAAGAATTTAAATGAAAATCTGTAAAATGTGCCTCAAGGGTACTCCCAATGCTTGGGATTCCTGTATGCTGTACATGCTCCAAAGGAAAGGATGTGTCAAAGGTAGTACATAGTGTACACTGCAGGTTCGAGCTTGTCCCATGACTCTTCAAAGAATGAGCTAGCATAAGAAAGGGATAAATGGGACCACCCACAACAAGAATACTAGCTTGAAGCCTCCGAGTAAGTAAGACTTCAATGTGCTACTCGCTCCACTTCCAAAGGGGATAGAGGTGATTGGAACACTTGTTTCCGTACCATCGGCCTCTAGCACTGTGACACTGGATGTGCCTGCAGGAGATATCAAATGTGATGTTCATACTTAGCAGTGACACATGAAATAGAGCAGATCAAGCCACAAGGCAAGGTAATCTGAGTTTCATGGCACTTACAGTCATAATCGACCCAACCAATCAACTGTTGCTCCAAATCATAGATGATGAGTCTATCCTTCAATACAATATCTGCACAAATATGGATCAAAGCATTTACGTTAAGACAACCTAACATATTTGAAAGATACAAAAGATGAACTCTAACTGTCATGTGCTGACCTCCTAAAATGTTGATGGAGTTGTTTGATCCACTTGTTTGGAAACCAATGCACCAAATATTGTCGCCCTAGAATGTCAATGATAGGGAGTTAAGATTCGGATACATCGAAAGGGAGGATCTATCTCTCTCTTATATCACAACATAAATTACACAAATATCGGCTTCCCAACTTTCAGGCTTTGAACAACTGTAAAGCCTTTATTTGAATACAATCTGCTCAGTGCTCAAAGGGAGGTGTACAATTCAAAATGTGTGTAAAACATGGGATATAAAAGCTACCAAAATCCCCACTTCCAGAATAAAGAGAATCTCCCCCAGGATTTGTTTTGCAAGGTGTGTAAGCATACATACCTGTTCTCCGTCTATTTGGATGAGGTAATCATGGGGTCTGACTTTTAGGGTCGATCCACCATCAAAATTTAGATCGATTGAGGGGAACGCATCTTCCACATTGCTGCTGCATAATAATGGCGAATAAGCAATCACACAATGTGCGTGTGTGTGGTGCGTGCATGTTGGGTGGAAGAGCTTGCACATGAATATGCAGATAAGAAACATGGTGTTAAAGAAATGGCTGCAGTCTAACCTGCCCGAGTATGAAATACATGACATCCCCTGCGATTGAAAGCTGTCTGTTTCAACTTTGACAGCATCATAGATCTTCAGTGAGAAAAAAAAAAAAAAAAGCATCAAACTCCCTGTCAAAATAAATGTTTGATCTGTGCATATGGCTGAATTCTCAAGAACACATACTGTTTGTAGTAAGGGTAGATATGCCGCATCAGAGAAGTATGTGAGCGTTGTTCCACTGTCCACAATCGTGCCTCCATCTTCGGAGGTGGCAGACGAATCGACAGGGATTACTACATCGTTAATGGTTATACTCTGTAAGTTTACATTGTAATGCGGTCTGTACAGGAGGAAAAATTCAAGAGTCATTTTCAAATGCCGATTGCGCAAGATCAAAATCCAAACACACAACGTCCAAGTAACTGCCAACTTACTGATTTTGTAGAATAGGTGTATAGACAGCTCCAGGTGGTGCTCTGACATCCCCGATTACAAGCATTCCTCCACCTTCACCCTCGCCTTCCAAACAGTGTGCAAAGACACCACTGGTTTCGTTATTGCTTCTGAGCTGCGAAATCACTGATATACTCGATTGCCCAAGTCCTAATATCCCATCCAGAGCCCCATCTGAGCTGTCTAATTCCCCAGTCTGTCTTGTCCCGCATCTACATTGTAGAAAAGGATATTAGGCAATGCTACTTCACACATCTAACTCTGCTCTTTTCTGAAAGTTATAACGGAGACTTGCGACAAGTTGTGAATGTCAATTACCCGAAAGATACTTTAGCACCCCTATCCACTAGTCTATTTGCTACTTGTACTGTGCTAAACTGCAACAGATCTCCGACAAGGAAGCCTTCTGATCTGCTTCCATCTCCATAGAGAAGTCGATAAGCACAAGCCTCCTCTGCTTGACATCCTTCGGAGAACTTATTACAGAAGTCGTCCGAGCACATAATAGTGGAGCTCGTTGAGGAAGAGCTGGGATCGTACAAGGCAAGGGGGACCTACACGTTATACATGAGAAATTCAGTCTGTGCTACGTCTGAAATGCTTTGCAAACACAGGTGATGATCATCAAAGGATTGAGGAACAGAAGAAAACAAACAAAAAAGGGATCAAGAAAATGCAACGCTCTATCCAAGAAAAAGTACCCCGAGTTCGGTTTTCCTTGGGCACGGATTGCAGTTTGCGCAATTCAGCCACAGTAGATCACTGCCCGTGTCGACCTGCACATAATATCGGGAAGGAGGGGTCCCTAACGATATTTCTGTGAAGTAGAGCCTGTAAAACACCCAAAAAAGGTAAGTATCCCTGTGCGGGCGACTAGCACAGAGATAAATGGACACGTCAAAAAGAGTTACCCAGCCATCATCGGAGCAATGCCACCCAAAGGGAAGATTACGGGACTTGATCCTTCGTCAGAGGCACGTACATGTAGACGGTTGAGACGCGTTCTGTCCCGCCATTGCATGTGACTTATACTGCTGAAGCTCACAGGTTTGCCTCTCTGAATAATGAGAGAAGAGCCATTGAAGGATTGTTGGTGTAATCGGAGCACGCTTTTGTAACGTTGAAGATGGGCACTAGAAGCGACAGTTGTGCCCATGCAAAAGGGAACGGAAAGGAGGAGCAGCAAGATAATAAAATGGCCAAGGGAAGCGTAAGAGAAGTGATCGACATGGAAAAAGCTCGCAGCATATTGACGACCGTGCGCCTTCGAAGCTCGGAAACATGAGGCGTTGTTGGAGGCATCTTTCGGCCTGCAAGCATGATAAGGACAAGCGTAAGAGTGTCTGTCCATTGAGTCTACTTCACGGGAAACTAGAGTTGGGGCTTGAGTGTGCTCCTGATTTGTCAAACACTAACGCTATAGTTTGTATCCCAAGTGTGCCTCTTCAGTCCAGCGTGCAATTTTGATATCTCCACCGATTATTTATCTGCTCAGTCAATCCGTCTCTGATCATCAATCCAGCTCCGTCCTTTAGTAGTAATCCCTCCTCCGATATTATGAGCGTCCAGCTCCTCGTGCGCAGTTAACTCCCGATCTGCAGAGATGAGATCCATGCACGCCTTCTTCCTGTTTTATATAGTCTTCAGAACATACATCCGATGAATGCTTTTTGAGTTTTACGGTGCGATTCCTTTTTGCGTTTCACGTTTTCTTGAGTTTCAATTGTTTTGTTTTATAGTCTTCAGAACATCCCATGAATGCTTTTTGGGTTTTACGTTGCGATTGTGTTTTTTTTTCCCCCAAAAGGGAAGTTCGGCCTTGGCCTAAACTCCCGGACTTTAATTTAAAAAAATACAAGTTGCGATTGCGTTTTGCTTTTCATGTTTTCTTGTGTTTTAATTGTTTTCTTTTATTTTGATTTTTTTTTTATGTCTATTATTTTAATAGTTTAATTCTTTTGCTTTTGATTTGCGGTTTCATACTTTGTAACAAATGGATAGGTTCATTATATGAAGCTAATGTGTACACATATGGTAAACAAATACGAGAAAGATTTATATGTCTACCATAGGGTTCTGATCCTATAAGGGAAAAACCACATCCTCCTCACATACGTATGGCCATGAAGGTTTGGATGCAAGCTCATATATACATGGTTGAGTAAGATGCCTTGAAATACTAGAAGATTGATATGTAGTTGGACATTCTCTTCATAGATGCTCTCCAATCTCTAAATCTAACATACAAAATCCAATCTCTTCATAGTTTGACTATTTGTATGGTTTTGTTATCACCAGATGTCCTATACATAAAGATCATGATTATCATGCATGAATTGTGTGATTAAACCCCAAGAATTTGGTACACAAACATATCCTTTCCATTTAACTATTCCATTCTCCACTAAGAAGTTAAATTACAAACTTGACTTGTTTGCCTTACTAGGTGAAGAAGCAGATAGAACTGCCCCATCTTCTATAATACAATTATCATTGATGGCTCTAATGATATGTAACAAATGTGGATCTTCCACCTATGCTTACTTTATGTCTTCAAGAATTAGCTTTCTAAGTTTTTAAAGCTCATTAAATATGTTTATTTGAGATAATGCATCAGAAACATGTTCTTTTTTCTTCTTGTATGCTATATTTCCATAGGAAAAGCTTGTATGAGCTTAACCCAACAAGCGTACCTGCTCCAAGATCTAGATGACTACAGAAATACCTAAGTGTATGATGATCTATAGATACATTAAAGTCTTCACCATAAAGATAGTATCTCAATACTTGGATAGCATGCACCACTACATACAACTCATGTTCCTGCATTGGATAATTGTTATGTGCAGTGCTCAATGTTTTACTTTCAAAAGCTATAGGCATGTCATCTTGGCTCAAAACTACCCCTATGGATATGCCACTAGCATCTATCTACAACTCAAATGCCTTCTCTCAATTCGAACCATAAAATTAGAATAAATCATAGTTTCATGTTATATTTAAATTATATATTTTTTACCTAATAAAAAATCAGAACATAATTTGGACGAATGGTATAAACATTATCAAAGCGGCCATCCTTTTTTTTTCACATATATTTTCCATTATAGGGAAGTTATTTTGAAGTTCCAAAGCTTAGATGACTTGCACAAGGTTAAAGAATTTATCCATGGCCTTGATAAGTCTACCAAGAACAAAATGAAGAGGAGTATTTTGAAAAATCTAAAAGATACCATGAATTTTGTGAAAATATATGATGAACCTATTAAAGAAGTTGTGGATCTTACTCTTGTCGAGGGACTTGGAAATTCCTTATGCAACTACAAGCATAATGTGACCTCCCAAGATACATTCAAATAGACAATGTTCTAAAGCTTTGGTTATTCCTCATAGATGGTGTAGATATTTTGAGAGATCTTTTGAACATTAAAAGAAAACTAAAAGATCTTTCAAATGAGCCAAATCTCATCCCAAATGGATGAAAAGACATAAAGCGGAAATTTCTACTTGGCCTACACTCTAGCCCACCTACATAAAGACAAACTTTCACATTAGACACAATAACTCAAATAATAGGTAGAGATGGATCTCAAGATTTAACAAAAATAGAAGACTGTATTACCTATCCAACAAGAGTAAAATCATAGCAAATGGGTTCCTACAATAGGAGAACCAATGAATACAACTCACACAAATAAAAACTTGTCATTGCAACATACATAGTAAGATATCCTTACCCAAAGTTGAGATGGAAGCAAAGAAGGGGGACTTGCTTTTTGGACTTTAGCACTCTAAGGACACTCCAAAACACAAAGGAAATACATTGGATCACACAAAAAGTCATGATCCAAGCCTAATATATACAAAGCAAGTAGACTCGTACTAGGAACCACTTTTCTTAAAATTGTTCCTCCTAAATTAGAGGAATTTATTGGAATGATTTGGGGAGTGCTCAAATGCTTCCTTTTGGTTTCATCTCGTGACTTGATGCCTTTATACATTGCTCCACTTGTACATATAACTTTATCCATTTATTTTTACATTGAAGCTTGACTTTTAACACTTCCCCTCAACCTTCAATCTTCATTTTCATCCAACGTCCTTCATGTTAATTCATTTCTTGAACTTTATGAGCTTTGTGCAATCCAAAGCTCTTGTAAACATATCAAAATCTTGCTTTCTATCACTTTCAAGGCTTGCTTCTTGGGAACAAGACTCAAAGTCTTGTTTTCTTCATCTTCAAGGGGTTCAAGATCTTCCTTCCATTCTATGTACATGTATTCTTCTTTAAAATATGTAGGTTCATGATCCTTGACAACTTTGTTCTTATAAGTATAGTGATTTTCCATAAATGAATCATATGTGAATCTATCTACTAGATACCTTGGTTTTAAGAACTTCCTTCCTTCAACTTTTGCAGGTATGAACCTTCTATTCCTTGGCTTATGCTATGGTACATTTGAAGATTCTCCATGGTCTTCATCTTCCGCTTCAACTCCATCTTTTTTAAGCTCCACAAGCTTTGCTTCCCCTTTTGTTGAATGACATGATGTTGATTTTCTTCTTGCTCCTTTCCAAGGTGATGACCAAACTAGGTCCTAAAAATGTCTTATAAACATGCTATTCTCTTACTCTAATCTGTTGGTAGCCACTCTTTAGATCTATTTACTACATACAATTGCTCCACCTAAAGCATCAGGTAGATCATTTGTTATGGGCATGCAGTAATTCTGCTTCATGATAATCTTATTTAGGACCAAACTCCTATAAATGGTGCATGAATTCGCATAGTTCATATTTACATAATAAAAAATAGGAACATAATTTGGAAAAATGGTGTAAACATTATCAAAGCGGCCATCCTTTTTTCACATATATTTTCCATTATAGGGAAGTTATTTTGAAGCTCCAAAGCTTAAATGACGTCCACAAGGTTAAAGAATTTGTGCATGGCCTTGATAAGTCTACTAAGAACAAAATGAAGAGGAATATTTTGAAAAATCTAAAAGATACCATGAATTTTGTGAAAATATGTGATGAATTCGGCAACATATTAAAGAAGTTGTGGATCTTACTCTTGTCGAGGGATTCGGCAACTCCTTATGCAACTACAAGCGTAATGTGACCTCCCAAGATACATTCAAATATACAATATTCTAAATCTTTGGTTATTCCTCATAGATCTATGATGTAGATATTTTGAGAGATCTTTTGAACATTTAAAATAAGACTAAAAGATCTTTCAAATGAGCCAAATCTCATCCCAAATGGATGAACACACATAAAGTGGAAATTTCTATTTGGCTTACCTTCTGGCACACCTACGTAAAGACAAACTTTCACTTTAGAAACAATAACTCAAATAATAGGTAAAGATGGATTCCCGGACTTAACAAAATTAGAAAACTCTATTACCTATCCAACAATAGGAGAACCAATGAATACAACTCAGAGAAATAAGAACTTGTCATCGCAAATATACATAGTAAGATATCCCTACCCAAACTTGAGATGGAAGCAAAGAAGGGGGACTTTCTTTCTGGACTTTAGCACCCTAAGGACGCTCCAAAACACAAAGGGAACACATCGGATCACGCAAAAGTGATGATCCAAGCCTAATATATACAAAGCAAGTAGGCTCATATAATCTAGGAACCACTTTTCTTAAAATTGTTCCTCCTAAATTAGAGGACTTGATTGGAATGATTTGGGGAGTGATCGAATCTTCCTTTTGGTTTAATTCGGTGATTTGATGCCTTTATACATTGCTCCACATGTACAAATAGTTTATCCATTTATTTTTACTTTGAAGCTTGACTTTTAACACTCCCCCTCAAGCTTCAATCTTCATCTTCATCCATCTTGCTTTCTATCAATTTCAAGCCTTTCTTCTTGGGAGCAAGACTCCAAGTCTTGTTTTCTTCATCTTCAAGGGGTTCAAGATCTTCCTTTCATTTTGTATAAATGTTTTGTTATTTAAAATATGCAGGTTCATGATCCTCGACAACTTTGTTCATATAAGAATAATGATTTTCCATAAATGAATCATATGTGAATCTATCTATTGGATACCTTGGTTTTAAGGACTTCCTTCCTTCAACTTTTGGAGGTATGAACCTTCTATTCCTTGTCTTATGCTTTGGTACATTTGAAGATTCTCCATGGCCTTCATTTTCCACTTCAACTCCATCTCCATGGCCTTCATTTTCCACTTCAACTCCATCTTTTTTTAACTCCGCAAGCTTTGCTTCGCCTTTTCTTGAATGACATGATGCTGGTTTTCTTCTTGCTCCTCCTTTCCAAGGTGATGAATTTTGATCTTCATTCCTTGAACTTTTTCTTTGATGCACACTTAGTTCAATACTTGTTTGACTTTGAGCTTATTCATGTCTAGCTCCATCGTCTTCATGTTCCTATAAATACTCTATCTTATTGTACCATGAAAGTAGTTCATCAAAATCTACATCTCTCAAAACTTTGATCTCCGTTGTATTAGGGTTGAAGCACCTAAAACCCTTTTAATCATTTTCATAGCTCATGAAGAAACACTTTTTTGACTTTACTTGTAACTTGTGCCTTATCTCACCAGGAACATGAACATGCTATGTAGAGCCAAAATATTTTGAGGTGGGAGAGGTTTGGATTCTTAACATTCCACGCTTGATAAGGAGTTGAAGTGTGTATTCCATGTTGAAGTGTGAATTCTTGAATTTGAAGCCCTAATCATGAGGTATATGGTTGTATTGGTTGCATCACTCCAATAATGGTTGACCATATTCATTTTATTCAACATTGCCCTAACTATCTCTACAATGTACCCATCCTTCCTTTCTGCAACCCAAATTTTTTGGGGTATATACCTTCATGTTACTTGTCTTTTCATGACTTGATCACAAAAAAAATTTAAAAGTTAATTGGAGAAGTACTCTCACCCTCCATTAGTCCTTTGCTTTGTTATGTAGTTACCTATCTCCTTCTCAAACATGGATTTAAACACTTTAAAGCATTGAAACACATATCATTTTTGCATTATGAAATAGATCCAAACCATGCGAGTACAATCATCTATAAAAGAGAAAAATTAGCTATTTCCGCCTAGGATAGCTCTTGGCTTAGTCCCCATACATCCATGTGGAACAATTCAAGTGGATGCTGGCTAATGTATCCACTCTTCTTGAAGGGAATTCTCGATGCTTACCATCTGACAAGCTTCATATAATTTCTTCATTCCTTGATCTTGAAAAGCTACTAGAACTTCTACTAAACTTTTTTGTTGCATCTCCTTCATCTTTTAAATGTTGATGTGACCAATTCTTTTGTGCCACAAGTCCAACTCTACAATCTGCTTATTGTCAAAAGTAAGGTATACATGGTGTGAAGGATTGGGGTCTACCTCTAATGTAAACAATCTTCATTGCTTCTTTCCTCTTGCAACTAGTTAGTTGCCTTGCTTAGGGTTCTCTAAAAATCATCTTCTTTTGTGGAATCTCACTTGGTAACTTCTATCTGCGATTTGTCCTTTAGATACCAAGTTCGTCTCATGGATACCATTTGTTGAATCTCACTTTGTAACCTATATCCACCATTTGCCCCACGGGCACCTTCCTTGATCATTTTCATCCAAAACCACATCACCTATGTGTTTGATCATGTCGGCTATATTATCTCCCGTTTCCACATGCCCTTTACCACTAGATCATGTAGATTAGTGAATAAAGTTTGGTTACAACCACTCTAGATATACCATGTAGTATTAAGTTCTTTGAGCTTCCATGCATATGCATCATAAGGAGATTCTCATTCTCATAGCTATTTGATGTATAACTACATTGCCCTTTGTATGTTGAGCCTTTGTTGTAACTCCTTTGGTTGCTCCCTTGGTAGCGATCTCCATGTCATCCAAATATGTAGCATCCTTCACCATATTGGCTTCTTGATTGTTGATGTCTTGCTTGTCTTCCTATTGTCCTCCCTCCTCCTCTATGAGAAGAACCTTTTTTTCATGTCTTTGACTCCTTTTGTCTTCCAAACATTCCTCTACCCATGCTTTGATTGCCTCTTCTTCCTTTGCTCCTAGAGTTTCCTACATAAAACATTTGGGCATCATTGTCCTTTGATGAAATTTCATTGATATTAATTTCTTTGGTTACCATAAGAGAAATTAATTACTCAAAATATGCAAGTGTCTCGCTTATATAAACTAAAGTGGTGAATGGTTTCCACATCTCAACATCCATAATATCATTGAGGGTATAAGCCACTAGATCATAATTTTCTATGTGGCTTCCAATATACCCAAGTGCACCCAAAAGCTCCTTGACTTTGCGAATGAAGTCTTTGATGGTACTACTTGAGGTCTTCTTTAGATTTTTCAACTCATTTTGAGTATTCCTTGCTTTAGTTTTAGTAGAGCTCCCCAAGGTTTCCAAATCTCTCATGTTGGAGTCTAGGTCTTGAATGTGTCCTATCATACTATTGCTAATGTGTTGTGAAAGAACAAAAATAACTTGTTTGTCATGCTCCTTTCATTCCCTAAATTCTCTAATCTAGTCATTGATTGGATTATCCCCCAACCTAGTTCTTGGATCAGTCCCATTGATCAAACCCCAAAAGATCTTGCCCATGAGGTAGTTGGGAATCTTAAAATTTCAAAGATAACAATTGTCATTGTCAAGTTGCTTGATTTGAGCATTGAATTCAGTCATATCTTGTTTTCCTTACGCTTTAGAACTCTCATCCTAGCTTCTTGAAGTGCTATTGGGGTAAAACAAAACTAATATTACCTCCAGGATTAGATCTCCTTTGATAAACTCCAAGTATGCTTGACTTGCAGAGGATTCAGTGGTCCCTCTTAATGAAAAAACTTCATCTAGATTCCTTTGGTGAAGAAACCTTTGAAAAACCAGCTCAACTAACTTCTTTTCTTTGTAATGAACGCCCTCAAAGCACTTCAAGATTCTTTGACACCTCTGTTGGGAGATTTTACAATTCCCTATGCAATGAGAAGCGTAATGTGACCTACCAAGTTACACTATTTAGGAGCTACATCCTTTATGAAAACGTATGGAAGAATATCATATGTAGGCACATAAGACAAGATGGCATTTCTAGTAGAACCTCAATTTGCTTTTCTTTTTATCATAGAACACTAGGTTTTTCGCAAATTTCAATGTTCTTTTATTATGTGTAAATATGGTGGTGGTACGGGAATGACTTACACCGCAATCAACTTTAAGGAATCTGATCCATGCACACTCCATAGTAGCTATGGAATTTATGTTATAAAAAGTATCACAATTGCAAATGGTCATAATAGGTTTTTGTGTTGCTCAAGCATGATATGCATGAGACTTTAACCATGAAGAAAAAACCACTTGTTGCCACATGAGTATCATAGAAAGGAATTTAATCTATGCTCGAAAAATTATCAAAATCTAAAGGTGTTAAGCCACCAAAATATTTCTTAACAAGCTATCTACTACTACTCAAATAGAAAAATATTCACTTAACCACTTCCAAATTCTTGAAACTTATGCCATTACAACATACCCATTTTAGAGTTAGCAAACTAAATTTTAGGAAAGTAATATGTTTGTAACAAGGCATTCCACAACTTAATGATAGATGATAACATCAGATGGATTACCTAGAGCATCAATTCTCAATCATAATCAAATCCATGGGGGTGGAAACGCGTTCATAGACCTCAAGCCCAAAACAAAGCAATAAGGCATCATTATACTTCATTTGAAAAAACACAAATTCCTCCATCTACTTATAAATCCATCTTATGAAAGATGAGAAACTGTCTTTTCATACCAAGCATGTGGTCCTTGTTTCAAATTGTACAATTCCTTCTTAGAATTGCACACCTCACTCCCTTGAACTTTTGCAAAAAATTAAGGGGTTAAGTCAAGTTAGGGTTTGCTTCTAGGGATCTTTTTTAGTGAGAGTTTCGTGTCTTGTCTTCTTTGCATTCACATGCATCACACCTGTCTCAGTACTAATAGTAATACCACAGTGGTTCATAATCCTTTGATTTATTCTCCCATTTATTTCAAGGTAAGTGCCACTGAGGTCTACCACAGGGAGCCCCTTATTTCTAGACCAATGATGTCCAATAATATGTTTTTTTCCAGTGTCTTGAAGCCCCTCTGAAGGTCCTCTAATAGGAGGAAAGGAGTGATAGACAACTTTGACTCTCTAGGTGGCGTTTTTTCCCCACAACCTAACTTCCCTCTATTTTCCAAACTACATGTTCTAAGCAGTCTTGATGATTGGGACATGCGTGAAAAGGATTGGTTTAGAACTCCTAGCTTGAAAAAGGATGAAAATTTGTCCATCAAATCCTTTTTTATTGCAAAAAATAGCAAAAGTGGGTGAGAAACAATATGCTCCATAGGATACTCATTTCCATCCTCATCAAGTAGTTACAAAGGTATTTTTTTCCAAAACGTAAGATGTTAGATTCAATCAAGAAGCTCAATGGAAGTACATTTATGTGCCTTTGTCGAGGTGTGGGATCTCAAATTAGTCCCTTGGGAATACCGACTTCCAAGGATCAATATCTTTTGGATGGATTTTTCTTTTTTTTTTTCAAAGTTAATTGCAAGAGAATCTTGTGTTGGCTAAGAATCACTAGATTGTTTGAGGCAGATCCTAGTCTTTTTGGAGCTGTAACCTGTCAAGGAGTTTGAAACAACTCCAAGTGCAGCAGAAAGCTAGATGAACCTCACAGGTTCTTCTCCGAAAATTTGGTGAGACAAATAGAGAACCTTTCTAACTTACAGAAGCCATAACTCCAAAAATATAAAGAATATTTCAAAACTATTTTAGATGGAGATACTAGACACTAATAGCTTTCCAATGAGCTATAGATCATCCTAAATGGACATTTGAGAACTCAGATATGACTCAGATATGACACTCCAAAATACAAAGGAAACACATCAGATCACACAAAAAGTGATGATCCAAGCCTAATATATACAAAGCAAGTAGGCTCATACAATCTAGGAACCACTTTTCTTAAAATTGTTCCTCTCAAATTAGAGGACTTGATTGGAATGATTTGCGGAGTGATCGAATCTTCCTTTTGGTTTGATGCCTTTATACATTCCTCCACATGTACAAATAAGTTTATCCATTTATTTTTACTTTGAAGCTTGACTTTTAACACTCCCCCTCAAGCTTCAATCTTCATCTTCATCCAACGTCCTTCATGTTAATTCATTGCCTGAACTTTATGAGCTTTGTGCAATCCAAAGCTTTTGTAAACATATAAACATCTTGCTTTCTATCAATTTCAAGCCTTCCTTCTTGGGAACAAGACTCCAAGTCTTGTTTTCTTCATCTTCAAGGGGTTCAAGATCTTCCTTTCATTCTGTATAAATGTTTTGTTATTTAAAATATGCAGGTTCATGATCCTCGACAACTTTGTTCATATAAGAATAATGATTTTCCATAAGTGAATCATATGTGAATCTATCTGTTGGATACCTTGGTTTTAAGGACTTCTTTCCTTTAACTTTTGGAGGTATGAACCTTCTATTCCTTGGCTTATGCTTTGGTACATTTGAAGATTCTCCATGGCATTCATCTTCCACTTCAACTCCATCTTTTTTTAACTCTGCAAGCTTTGCTTCCCCTTTTGTTGAATGACATGATGCTGATTTTCTTCTTGTTCCTCCTTTCCAAGGTGATGAATTTTGATCTTCATTCCATGAAATTTTTCTTTGATGCACACTTAGCTCAATACTTGTTTGACTTTGAGCTTATTCATGTCTAGATCCATCATTTTCATGTTCCTATAAATACTCTATCTTATTGTACCATTAAAGTAGTTCATCAAAATCTACATCTCTCAAAACTTTGATCTCCGTTGTATTAGGGTTGAACACCTAAAACCCTTTTAATCATTTTCATAGCTAATGAAGAAACACTTTTTTTACTTTACTTGTAACTTGTGCCTTATCTCACAAGGAACATGAACATGCTAGGTAGAGCCAAATATTTTGAGGTGGGAGCGGTTTGGATTCTTAACATTCCACGCTTCATAAGGAGTTGAAGTGTGTATTCCATGTTGAGTGTGAACTCTTGAATTTGAAGCCCTAATCATGAGGTATATGGTTGTATTGGTTGCATCACTCCAATAATGGTTGGACATATTCATTTTATTCAACATTGCCCTAACTATCTCTACAATGTACCCATCCTTCCTTTTTACAACCCAATTTTTTTTGGGGTGTATACCTTCATGTTACTTGTCTTTTGATGCCTTGATCACAAAAAAAATATAAAATTAATTGGAGAAGTATCCTCACCCTCCATTAGTCCTTTGCTTTCTTATGTAGTTACCTATCTTCTTCTCAACCATGGATTTAAACACTTTAAAACATTGAAACACATATCATTTTTGCATTATGAAATAGATCCAAACCATGCGAGTACAATCATCTATAAAAGGGAAAAATTAGCTATTTCCTCCTAGGGATAGCTCTTGGGTTAATCCCATACATCCATGTGGACCAATTCAAGTGGATGTTGGCTAATGTATCCACTCTTCTTGAAGGGAATTCTTGATGCTTACCATCTGAAAAGCTTCATATAATTTCTTCATTCCTTGATCTTGAAAAGCTACTAGAACTTCTACTAAATTTTTTTGTTGCGTCTCCTTCATCCTTTAAATGCTGATGTGACCAATTCTTTTGTGCCACAAGTCCAACTCTACAATCTGCTTATTGTCAAAAGTAAGGTATACATGGTGTGAAGGATTGGGTTCTACCTCTAATGTAAACAATCTTCATTGCTTCTTTCCTCTTGCAACTAGTTAGTAGCCTTGCTTAGGGTTCTCTAAAAATCATCTTCCTTTGTGGAATCTCACTTGGTAACTTCTATCTGCGATTTGTCCTTTAGATACCAAGTTCGTCTCATGGATACCATTTGTTGAATCTCACTTTGTAACCTCTATCCACCATTTGCCCCACGGGCAGCTTCCTTGATCATTTTCATCCAAAACCACATCACCTATGTGGTTGACCATGTGAGCTATATTATCTCCCCTTTCCACATGCCCTTTACCACTAGGTCATGTAGATTAGTGAATAAAGTTTGGTTACAACCACTCTGGATATACCATTAAGTTCTTTGAGCTTCCATGCATATGCATCATAAGGAGATTCTCATTCTCATAGCTATTTTTTTGTAACTCCTTTGGTTGCTCCCTTGGTAGCAATCTCCATGTCATCCAAATATGTAGCATTCTTCACCATATTGGCTTCTTGATTGTTGATGTCTTGCTTGTCTTCCTATTGTCCTCCCTCTTCCTCTATGAGAAGAACCTTTTTTTCATGTCTTTGACTCCTTTTGTCTTCCAAACATTCCTCTACCCATGCTTTGATTGCCTCTTCTTCCTTTGCTCCTAGAGTTTCCTGCATAAAACATTTGGGCATCATTGCCCTTTGATGAACTTTCATTGATATTAATTTCTTTGGTTACCATAAGCGAAATTAATTACTTAAAATATGCAAGTGTGTCACTTACATAAACTAAAGTGGTGAATGGTTTCCACATCTCAACGTCCATAATATCATTGAGGGTATAAGCCACTAGATCATCATTTTCTATGTGACTTCCAATATACCCAAGTGCATCCAAAAGCTCCTTGACTTTGCAAATGAAGTCTTTGATGGTACTACTTGAGGTCTTATTTAGATTTTTCAACTCATTTTGAATCTTCCTTGCTTTACTTTTAGTAGAGCTCCCCAAGGTTTCCAAATCTCTCATGTTGGAGTCTAGGTCTTGAATGTGTCCTATCATACTATTGCTAATGTGTTGTGAAAGAACAAAATTAACTTGTTTGTCATGCTCCTTTCATTCACTAAATTCTCTAATCTAGTCATTGGTTGGATTATCCCCAAACCTAGTTCTTGAATCAGTCCCATTGATCAAACCGCAAAAGCTCTTGCCCATGAGGTAGTTGGGAATCCTAAACTTTTAAAGATAACAATTGTCATTGTCAAGTTGCTTGATTTGAGCATTGAATTCAGTCATATCTTGTTTTCTTAAGCTTTAGAACTCTCGTCCTAACTTCTTGAAGTGCTATTGGGGTAAAACAAAACTAATATTACCTCCACGATTAGATCTCCTTTGATAAACTCCAAGTATGCTTGACTTGCGGAGGATTTAGTGGTCCCTCTTAATGAAAAAACTTCATCTAGATTCCTTTGGTGAAGAAATCTTTGAAAAACCAGCTCAAGTAACTTCTTTTCTTTGTAATGAACGCCCTCAAAGCACTTCAAGATTCTTTGACACCTCTGTTGGGAGATTTTACAATTCCCTATGCAACGAGAAGAGTAATGTGACCTCCCAAGTTACACTATTTAGGAGCTACATCCTTTATGAAAACATATGGAAGAATATCATATGTAGGCACATAAGCCAAGATGGCATTTCTAGTAGACATTACCATCATATCATAATGATAGTGAACCTCAATTTGCTTTTTTTTTAATCATAGAACACTAGGTTTTTCACAAATTTCAATGTTCTTTTATTATGTGTAAATATGGTGGTGGCACGTGAATGACTTACACCGCAATCAACTTTAAGGAATATGATCCATGCACACTCCATAGTAGCTATGGAATTTATGATATACAAAGTATCACAATTGCAAATGGTGATAATAGGTTTTTGTCTTGCCCAAGCATGATATGCATGAGAATTTAACCATGAAGAAAAAACGACTTGTTGCCACATGAGTATCATAGAAAGGAATCTAATCTATGCTCGAAAAATTATCAAAATCTAAAGGTGTTAAGCTGACAAGCTATCTACTACTACTCAAATAGAAAAATATTCACTTAACCACTTCCAAATTCTTGAAACTTGTGCTATTACAACATACCGATTTTAGAGTTAACAAACTAATTTTTAGGAAAGTAGTATGTTTGTAACAAGGCATTCCACAACTTAATGATAGATGATAACATCAGATGGATTACCAAGAGCATCAATTCTCAATCATAATCAAATCCATGGGGGTGGAAACGGGTTCATAGACCTCAAGCCCAAAACAAAGCAATGAGGAATCATTATACTTCATTTGAAAAAACAAAAATTCCTCCATCTACTTATAAATCCATCTTATGAAAGATGAGAAACTATATTTTCATACCAAGCATGTGGACCTTGTTTCAAATTGTACAATTCCATCTTAGAATTGCACACCTCACTCCCTTGAACTTTTGCAAAAAATTAAGGGGTTAAGTCAAGTTAGGGTTTGCTTCTAGGGATATTTTTTAGTGAGAGTTTCATGTCTTGTCTTCTTTGCATTCACATGCATCACACTTGTCTGAGTACTAATAGTAATACGACAGTGGGTCATAATCTTTTGATTTATTCTCCCATTTATTTCAAGGTAAGTGCTACTAAGGTCTACCATGAGGATCCCCTTATTTCTAGACCAATGATGTCGAGTAATATCCTTTTTACCGCTGTCTTGAAGCGCCTCTCAAGGTCCTCTAATAGGAGGAAAGGAGTGCTAGACAACTTTGACTTTCTAGGTGGGGTTTTCTCCCCACAACCTAACTTCCCTCTATTTTCCAAACTACATGTTCTAAGCAATCTTGATGATTGGGACATGCATGAAAAGGATTGGTTTTAATCCCTTGGGAATACCGACTCCCAAGGTTCAATATCTTTCAGATGGATTTTTCTTTTTTGTTCTCAAAGTTAATTGCAAGAGAATCTTGTGTTGGCTAAGAATCACTAGATTATTTGAGGCACCTCCTAGTCTTTTTGAAGTAATATTGGAGCTCTAACCTGCGAAGGAATTTGAAACAACTCCAAGTGCAACAGAAAGATTCTCCGAAAATTTGGTGAGACAAATAGAGAACCTCTCTAACTTGTAGAAGCCATAACTCCAAAAATATAAATAGTATTTCAAAACTCTTTAAAATGGAGATACTAGACACCAATATCTTTTCAATGAGTTATAGATAATCCTAAATGGACATTTGAGAACTTAGACATGACTTTTGGAAGATATAGGTATGACGGACATCTCTAAGAGATGCTACAGAGAAAACATGCTTTGTTGCAGAGATGATAAATCTGAAATTGTACCTCCAATGCTCATGCTATTTACACTATGCATAGTAGACACATAGGGCTTTTCCACGAATGTAAGAACACAATATTTGGTTGAGTACTCAAGGAGAAACATAGATGCAAATAGAGCACAAAAGTGTAGATACCCTAATTTGATAGTTTCTAGCAGCATGTAGCATTTTCATCATAGCACACAAACAGCTTCATCAAATGCAATGAAACTTGACATATCTGAAGTAGACTATCCATGCTACCTATACAACATTACGAAACTGAATTTGGATAAATATATAGAGAGAACCAAGCCAAACAAGTGACGGATTTTCACATATAGAGCTGCAGCACAGGTAGAAGATATAAAACTCTTCAAGAATGACTTGTATTGAGTAAAAAACTCATTTACAGAGGTTGAGCAAGCTTCTCCACACGTTCTACATCATATTCCATCCTTTGGGTGTTTATAAAACACATGTAAAGCCTCAAATTTGTGAATCTCTAACTGTCTCTTTACATGCATCCTAAAAATAACTCTCCTTAGCTTTTGATCAAATTTTCCTACTTTAAGTGAGTAATACATATAAACCAAAAATTCTAAAGCTTCTAAAATAGTGATCCATGAACAAGACCATCCAACATTAGTCTAAACTCATTAATTCATATAAGAGATGTGTTTCCTTGCTTCAACATCTCCCCTCAAACTCAACTTATTATGCATCTTGAGGTAGTGGTTTAACTCCAACAGTATCCTTGAATTTGCTGAGCTTAACTCCATCAACTAATTTAGTCATTAGATCTGCAACTTGATGATCTATTGGTGTAAAAGAAATTTCAATCTCTTTAGCCAAGACTTTCTCCCTGATAAAATGATGATGTATCTCAATGTGCTTCGTTCTTGCATGATAAACTGGATTGGCTGCAAGATGTAGAGAGCTCATGTTATCTCGAAACATCATTGGTACTCCTTGAAAAATGTCCAAGCTTCTAAAGAGTGTTTTCATCGATAAAACCTCATTTGCAGCTTCTACTAAACCTTTGTATTCAGCCTCTATTGAAGAAAGTGCTACTGTAACTTGCTTTTTACTACTCCAAGAAAGTAGTTTTCCTCCTGCAAAACACATGTAACTGGATGTTGATCACCTATCATCCTTGTTACCTACCCAATCAACATCTGAGAAACCTCTTAAGCTCAATTAGAAGAATAAGAGTAATAAAGTCCTTCATTCACTATCTCCTTCAAATATTTAAGTACTCTTTTGGCTGCATGCCAATATGGTACTCTAGGTGCTTGCATATATTGCGAGAGAAATCCAACTTAGTAACTCAAATCTGGTCTGGTTAAAGTAGCATAAATTAAACTTCCAATAAGACTTTGATATGTCTTCACATCATCAAACAATTCACCTTCATGACGAGAAAGTTTATGATCCAACTCCATAGGAGTCCTTGCACCTTTGTAGTTCTCCATTTGAAACTTCTTTAGCAGATCGTTTATGTATTTACTCTGAGTAAGATACATACCATGTTCTGTATAAAAGATTTGCATGCCAAGAAAATAAGTTAGACTACCAAGATCTGAAATTTAGAATTCCAGCCCTAACAAATCTTTGACTCTCTTTATGCCTTCAAAGTAATTACCTGTAACAATGATATCATCCACATATATGCAAAGATAAATGGATCCTTCATTTGTATTCTTGATTAGCAAAGAAGGATCATCTTTACTTACTTCGAAGCCTTTATCAATAAGATATTGAACCAACCTATAATTCCAAGCTCTTGGTGCATGTTTAAGTCCATATAAAGCTCTTCTCAGCTTACAGACATAATCCGGATATTTAGATGTTTGAAACGTGTAGGTTGCTCCATATACACCTCATCATTAATATAGCCATTCAAGAAAGCATTCTTGATGTCTAATTGGTACAAAGGCTTTGAAACAGCAACAAGTAGAGTCCTTATGGTTGACATCTTCGCTAGTGGGTTAAATGTTTCATTATAATCAATTCCATACGTTTGAGCATACCCTTTCACGATGAGCCTTGCTTTATATCTTGAAATCGATCCATCTACATGTCTTTTGATCCTGTACACCCATTTGTTTCCTATGAACTTATGTGTATCCATCCTTGGTATTAGCTCCCATGTATGATTGTCCTCCAAAGCATCAAATTCTTTAACCATGGCTTGTTCTCATTGAGGCTTTCCTTTAGCTTCATCATAAGATTGAGGCTCTACCTACTCATCCTCTTCTTTTGCTAAGTATGCATAATGCTTACTTGTAGTAGCAGAAAGTGATGTATCATATCCATATCTATCTTGCTTCTCTCTTTCTCTTTGAGATCTCCTTAAAGCTTGAGGTGAAAACTCAACAGACTAATATTCACAAGCTTTCTGTTTACCTTTTGATTGAGGACCAATCTGCATGCTTATTGGTGAACCATGCTCTTCTTCAATATCACTATCTTGTTCTTGAATATGTACATTTCTTTTAGGCAAAAGAGGAAATATGATATAGGTAGCTTGGACAGTCTACTTCAGATCTGTCAAGTGTCATTGCATTTGGTGCAGCCGTTTGTGCGCTATGATCAAAATACTACATGTTGCTATAAATTGTCAAATTAGGGTATCTAGACTTTTGTGCTCTGTTTGCATCTATGTTTCTCCTTGAGTACTGAACCAAATCTTGAGTTCTTACATTCATTGAAAAGTCCTATGTGTCTGCTATGCATGCTGTAAATTTCATGATCATTGGAGGTATAATTTCAGATTTATGATCTCTGCAACAAAGCATGTTTTCTTTGTAGCACTTGTTAGAGATGTCCCTCATACCTATATCTTCCAAGAGTCATATGTGAGTGCTAAAATGTCCATTTAGGATGATATATAGCTCATTGGAAAGCTATTAGTGTCTAGTATTTGCATCTAAAATCGTTTTAAACTACTCTTTATATTTTTGGAGTTATGGCTTCTGCAAGCTAGAGAGGTTCTCTATTTGTCTCACCAAATTTTTGGAGAATAACCTGTGAGGTTCATCTAGCTTTCTGCTACACTTGGAGTTGTTTCAAACTCCTTCATTGGTATAAGAGCATCGCAACATGGGAGATATCTATCCTTCTATTGAGAAGCTCGATAGAACAAAGTATCTAGCATGGTCGATGAGGATGGAAGGTCATTTGCAAAGTAAAGATCTTTATTATTATCTTACAGGTGATGAAGAAAAGCCGGAGCCAGCAGATGTGTCGAAGCCCACTAGTCATGAAGTAGAAGCAATGATGCAATGGAACAAGAAGGATGCACTTGCAAGATCTATTATTCTTAACTTTATTGTAGATTTTTTGCTTCCACATATAAGAGGTTATGAATCAACTGCTGAAATTTGGAGTGCTTTGGAAGATCATTTTGCTTCTTTGACAAGAGCTAGGAAAGCTCAACTTTGGGCAGAATTTACAACCATGAAGAAGCAACCAAAACAATCTGCATCAGATTTTGTAACTAAACTGAAGGACACAGCAGACTAGCTTGGAAGCATAGGAGTTGAAATAGAGGAGGTGCATATCATAAGACAAATTCTTACAGGACTTAGAGGAGATGAGAGATGGAAAGCTCTTGTGTTGAATGCAGAGTTCAATCTTGATCATCATGTGCCTGATATAAATCAATTGTTAGGGCATATGTTGACTTTTGAAGTTGATATGAAAGATTTTAATGATAAGGGAAATGAATCTTCGGCCCTTTATTCATCAAAGACTAAAGGCAAGGCAGACAAAGGCAAAAACAAGAAGGATGACAAAGGAACTTCAAGTTCACAAAAAAAATTTGCAACGAGAGGTGGCTGATTCAATAGAGGCAATCAAAGAGGAAGAGGCAGAGCAAGGCAAGGAAGAGGTAGATCTTCTAACCCACCTACTTGTTTTGTATGTGGATTGGAGAGTCACTTTGCAGAAGATTGTTGGCACAATTATCAAAATACTATAGGAAAAGGAAGGTTCAACAAAGGACAAAGAGCAAGAGGTTATGGCAGAAACCATGGAGGAAGAAGACAATACAACAACTATGTAGAAGATCAGCAAGAAGAGCCAGAATCACTTTTGTTGATGAACCTGAGTACAAGTGCTACTAGTATTGATAACAATGTCTTCTATATTGACTCTAGATGCTCCAATCATATCTTAGGTAATACATCTTTACTTTCAGATTTGGATTTACCGAAAGAAAAACATATTGTCCAGACAGGAGATGATACAAAGCATATTGTTGAGCAAGTTGGAAATGTGAAATCTTCACATGGTGATAAGAACCTTCTCTCCAAGGTGCTCTATGTACCATCCATCACCAAAAACCTCATAAGTGTTGGATAGATTGTTGAGAAGGGTCTTGAAGTCAAATTTAACAAGTATGGAGCTTATGTGGAGGATCGTAGTCATGGTTTTAAAAAACTTGCGAAAGGAGAAAGGAAAGGAAGGTTATTTACTTTTGAAGTTCCAAGTGTTAATGAGTCAGCTCTTTTTGCTTATGGTTCTCAGACGCTCTTAGAGGTTGATCTATGGCACAAGAGATTAGGACATGTTAATGAACGGATCTTGAAAGATATGTCAAGGCATCAATCTGTATTGGGAGTTCCAGATATTTCAAAACAGCATATGATTTTCAAATGTGACGCTTGTCAGTTTGGAAAGTCACATAAACAACCTTTTGTGAAACAAGGATACATGGAGATCTAGGAAAGCTCAACTTTGGGCAAAATTTACAACCATGAAGAAGCAACCAAAACAATCTGCATCAGATTTTTTAACTAAACTAAAGGACACAACAAACCAGCTTGGAAGCATAGGAGTTGAAATAGAGGAGGTGCATATCATAAGACAAATTCTTACAGGACTTAGAGGAGACAAGAGATGGAAAGGTTTTGTGTTGAATGCAGAGTTCAGTCTTGATAATCATGTGCCTGATATAAATCAATTGTTAGGGCATATGTTGACTTTTGAAGTTGATCTGAAGGATTTCAATGATAAGGGAAATCAATCTTCAGCCCTTTATTCGTCAAAGACTAAAGGCAAGACAGACAAAGGCAAAACAAGAAGGATGACGAAGGCACTTCAAGTTCACAAGCAAATTTTGCAATGAGAGGTGGCCGATTCAATAGAGGCAGCCAAAGAGGAAGAGGCAAAGCAAGGCAAGGAAGAGGTAGATCTTCTAACCCACCTACTTGTTTTGTATGTGGACCAGAGAATCACTTTGCACAAGATTGTTGGCACAATTATCAAAATACTATAGGAAAAGAAAGGTTCAACAGAGGACAAAGAGCAAGAGGTTATGGCAGAAACCATGGAGGAAGAAGACAATACAACAAATATGAAGAAGATCAACAAGAAGAGCCAGAATCACTTTTGTTGATGAACCTGAGTACAAGTGCTCCTAGTAATGATAACAATGTCTTCTATATTGACTCTGGATGCTCCAACCATATCTCACATAATATATCTTTACTCTCAGATTTGGATTTACCAAAAGAAAAACATACTGTTCAGACAGGAGATGATACAAAGCATATTATTGAGCAAGTTGGAAATGTGAAATCTTGACATGGTGATAAGAACATTCTCTCCAAGGTGCTTTATGTATCATCCATCACCAAAAACCTCATACATGTTGGACAGATTGTCGAGAAGGCTCTTCAAGTCAGATTGAACAGGTATGGAGCTTATGTGGAGGATCCTAGTCAAGGTTTTTAAAAACTTGCAAAAGGAGAAAGGAAATGAAGGTTATTGTCAGCTCTTTTGCTTATGGTTTTCAGATGCTCTCAAAGCTTGATCTATGGCACAAGAGATTAGGGCACGTTAATGAACAGATCTTGAAAGATATGTCAACGCATCAATCTGTGTTGGGAGTTCCAGATATTTCAAAATAGCATATGATTTTCAAATGTGACGCTTGTCAGTTTAGAAAGTCATGTTGGTGCAAGACAATCAACAATTGAAGGTCTTTAATTCCGCAGAAACTTCATCAAAAATTTCCTTAAAAAGGTCACCGGAAGGTCACCGGAACAGTACCAGAAACTCACAGTAAAGTCACCGGAATGTTACCGGAAATGATCACTCTTATAGTTTTCTGTTTATGAAGAGTTGAATGATGAAAGAATGAAGAAAAGACAAATTCTTGAAGCTTGGAAGAAGAACCGAAAAAAAAGTGTACACATATGTACAGTAGTATAGTCATTGTCATAAGGTTGTACAAATTTATCTATAAATACCTTAGAAACTGTCGGGGGAAATAGAGAGGCATATATGAGAGCATATGTGAGATTAGATAGAAGTCAAGAATGAGGAAGATAGATGTCATGAGACATGAAAAGTTAGTTGAGTTTTCCTCTCATCACTCAACTATAACTTTCTGAGTAATCAAAGAAATATTGCGCCGAAATTTCTGTGTGTTCTTCATCTGTGATAGATGATTTGTGAAATCCTTTTGAGGATATCTAAGTCTATAGTTAATCAATCTATAGCTTAAGTTTCAGAGTTTAATTGTAAACAAAAAACGAGAATTGTCAGTAGAAACATTCATGTGTGTTGAGTGTTCAAAGTTTACTGAAACAGGCGCATTTCCAGTGATCAATGTTTTGATCATTTCTCAGTGCATACTTTAAAGTTTTGCATGAGTGAGGGCTTAATCTTTAAGTTAGAAGATAAGCTACTCGTAACTAGAAGCATTTGCTTAAACGGGTTCTATTCAAGGAGAACCAAGTCTTAGAAGTTGCAGGTGTAAAATAGACTGTTCAGAATGACAGTTTCAAACATAGGTAACTTGTGAAGTTGATTTCTCAAGTTATACTAAAGCTTTTAGAGTAATTTCACTTGAAGGAGGTGCACAATTTCTAGGCGACACTTCATACAAAGTTTCATAAAAACTTTTACGTGATAGATTAATTTGAAGAAATTGTGCAGCAGACTTTCTGCGTTGTGAAGTTTTTGACTTACTCTTGGTATAGAGGTGCTCTAATCACAAGAGTAGGTTATTCTTTTGGAGATTAACACTCTCCATCAGTGGTATCAGAGCAGGAGACATCAAAATCAAAGAAAGGAGGATCCCGATTGCTGCGGTTACAAAGAATTCAACAACTGAAGAACTAAAAGGTGAAAGCTTGAAGGCAAAACCTGAGGAAGAGATCATACGACATCAAGAAAGACAAACGGAGTCTAATTTGAAGCAAAGGTACATATATTATTCATAAAGGTTGAAGATTTCAAATACACAGGTGGACACAAGATGGGAGATTCTCTACAGATAGAGAAACTGGATAGGGAAAACTATCCTGCGTGGTCAATGAGGATGGAAGCTCATCTTATGAGCAAAGATTTGATAGCTTATATCACAGGAGAAGAAGAAAAGCCACAGTTCAGAGATCCTAGTGTTCCGACTAGGGAAGAGTTAGCAGATTTGAAAAACTGGATGAAGAAAGATGCTCAAGCTAGGAGCATTATCTATATGGCAGTCAATGATTACTTGTTACCTCATATTCGAGGTCTTGAAAGTGCAACTGATATTTGGAATGCGTTGGAGGAGCATTTCTAGAATACTACTAAGTCAAGGAAGGCATCCTTATGGGCAGAGTTTACCACCTTTAAGAAGAAGGCTTCTCAGTCCATTTCAGACTATGTGACAAGAATGAAAGATATTGCAGATGCTTTAGGAGCTGTTGATGAAGACATTGAAGAGGATAAATTGGTAAGGCAAATTCTTACAGGCTTAAGAGGTGATGACAAATGGAAGCCGTTCATTTTGTCTACAGAGTTATCACTTGATCATTTCACTCCAGATTTAAATCAGTTGTTAGGTCATATGCTAACGTTTGAGCAAGATGTTAAAGGAGATGGTGACAAGAGTGCAAGTCATGCAATGTATTCAAAAGACAAAAAGAAGAATAGCAAAGGAAAGCAACAAGCAAATGAAGATGAAGGAACAACTAGCCATGCCAACTTCCTAAGAGGAAGAGGAGGTGGCAAAGGTAGAGGAAGAGGCAGGATTAACAAAGATGGAGGCAAAGCTTGCTGGATTTGTGGTAAGACAAATCATTTAGCTAATGATTGTTGGCACAATACTCAAAGTAATAATGGATATAGTCAAAGTTACAATGCAAGAGGAAGAGGTGGCAGAAATCAAAGAGGAAATTTCAGAGGTAGAGGTAACAGGGGTTACTTTGGAAGAAATGCAGGTAGAGGATTCCAAAGTCAACAATATAACAATACCTACTACAATTATGCTTCAAAACAGAAGGAGGATTCAACATTGATATTGAATGCTACTTGTGAAAGGCAGAGTGAAGATCAAAGAGTCTTCTACATTGACTCAGGGTGTAGCAATCACCTGAGTGGTAACATATCATTGATGACTGATTTGGAGAATAAAGTTTCTAATCATGTTGTTCAAACAGGTGACAACACAAAGCATAAAGTGAAGTCGATTGGATCAGTGAAAGCTAAAGACGGTAGTACCTTATTGGGTAAGGTTCTGTATGTTCCTACAATTCCTAAGAATTTGATAAGCGTAGGACAAATTGTTGAAAAGGGATATGAAGTAAGGTTCACTAATAAAGGAGTATACGTGGAAGATCCCAGTCAAGGGTATAAACAGATTGTTTCAGGAAAGAAAGAAGGAAGACTGTTTACACTGAAGATTCAAGGCAACATTGGTCAGGCCATGTTTACATATGCAGGACATAAGATTTCTGAGTTAGATCTTTGGCACAAGAGGCTTGGACATTTCAATGAAAGAGGTATTAAAGATATGGTTAACAATGGTTCAGTGCTTGGATTGCCTAATGTTGCAGGTCAACATATGACATACAGATGTGAGGCATGTCAATTAGGTAAGGCTCATAAGCATTCCTATTCCAAGCATGGTTTTATGTACGCAGAGAAGCTTGAGTTGGTACACACAGACGTGTGGGGACCATCAAAGGATTTCAGTATAAATGGGTCAAGGTATTATGTGATTTATGTTGATGATGCTACTAGATGGATCACTATCTATGTGATCAAGGATAAGTCAGAAGTATTCAATACATTCAAACATTATCATGCATATGCAGAAAGAACTACATGTCATAAGTTGAAGAGACTAAGATCAGATGGAGGGGGAGAGTATTTCTCCAACGAATTCAGTGACTACTTATGGAATACAGGTATAAAAAGGGAAGTTACTTGCAGGTACTCTCCTCAACAAAATGGTGTAGCAGAAAGGAGGAATAGGACTCTTGTTGAGTTTGCAAGGTCCATGATGAATGAGAAAAATTGCCCTAATTATTTGTGGGCTGAAGCTGTAAATACAACTACTTATTTGGTTAATAGGTTACCATGTAAAGCCTTGCAGGGTATGACACCATATGAGGCTTGGTGGGGTAAGAGACCTACCCTGGATCATTGCAGAGTATTTGGATGTGTGGCATATGCATATGTGCCATCACAATTAAGACACAAATTGGAACCTAAAGCTGAAAAATATGTTTTCATTGGTTATGATGACAAACAGATGGGATACAGGTTGTGGAATCCATCCACAAAACATTTTCTGGTTTTGAAAGATGTTACGTTTGATGAGCAAAGTTCTTGGTATGCAGGAACAGTTAATAGCAATACAGGTGATGAAGAAGAAGTGAGTCAGAAGAAAGGTAAATCAAAGGTTCAAATAATTGATGAAGAAGAAAATTATGAAGTGCAGGAAGAAGTTGAAGAAAGGTCAAGATTTGATCTTGAGTGTGAAGAACCAGAAACCTCAAGGAGTGGAGAACTCAGAAGGTCATCAAGAAATAGATGGCAACCTACGAGGTACAGTTATGATACTTCATTTTTGGCTACGAAAGATTATGCTTACATAATGAAAGCAGATGAAGACCCTTCTACATATGAAGAGGCAAAAGGTAAGGAAAAATGGGAGAAAGCTATGCAAGAAGAACATGATGCATTGGTGGAAAATCAAACATGGGATTTAGTTCCTAAACCAAATAGCCAGAAGATTATTGGATGCAAGTGGGTCTACAAGACCAAGAGATTTGCAGATGGAAGTGTGTCTAGATACAAAGCTAGACTTGTTGTCAAAGGGTTTGCTCAAACATATGGGGTTGATTATGATGAGACTTATAGTCCAGTGGCAAAGATGACAACCATCAGAACACTCATAGCTGTTGCTGCGTGTAAAGGTTGGAAGTTATGTCAGTTAGATGTGAAAAATGCTTTTCTGAATGGTTATATTTCAGATGATGTGTTCATGGAGCAACCTCAAGGGTTCAGAGATAAAAGGTATCCAGATCATGTGTGCAAGCTCAAGAGAGCTTTGTATGGCTTCAAGCAGGCCCCAAGGGCATGGAACTATAGACTTGTGAAGTTCCTAAAAGAACTTGGTTTTCAGGTGTCTGAAGCAGATAGTAGTCTGCTTATAAAAGCAAGTGATAATGGTTTCATATACATGTGCATATATGTTGATGATATAATTCTTACAGGAACAGATGAGTCAGGTATACAAAGATTAAAGAAGCAGATGGAGAAAGAGTTTAAAATCAGTGACTTGGGAAACTTGTCTTACTTCTTGGGTATGGAGATCACATATACTCAGCATGGAGTATTCGTAACCCAAGAAAGATATTTGAAGAACTTGTTAATCAAGTTTAAAATGAATGATTGCCGGATAGCACCTACTCCAATGGAGGTGAATCACAAATTGAGTAAGTTTGGAGGTGAAGTTTTCAAGGACGTGAGACAATATCAGAGTTTGGTTGGTAGTCTTATCTATGCTACTTTAACCAGACCTGATTTATCATATGCAGTAGGAGTATTGTCTCAATTCATGCACTGTCCAAGGAAAGAACATTGGATTGCAAGTCAAAGAGTGTTGAGGTACATTAAGGGTACACTCAATGAAGGTTTGTATTATGGGTTTACCTCAGATACAAATATCAAAATATACAGTGATGCAGATTGGGCAGGTAATCCAGATGACAGAAGGTCAACCTATGGATACATGTGTTATGTGGGAGATAAGCTAATCTCATGGTGTTCCAAGAAGCAACATACAGTTGCTTTGTCTTCTACCGAAGCTGAGTACAAAGGCATGGTTGAAGCTGCAAAGGAAGTGATTTGGCTAAAGACTTTAATGAAGAATTTTGACACTATACAGAGGACACCAATTATATTTGGAGATAACATGAGTTCATTATATTTAGCTGCTAATCCTATTTTTCATGCCAGGACTAAACACATTGAGATTCAGTATCACTTTCTAAGAGAGAAGGTGATGGATAAAGAGATTGAAGTAATCCATACTTCAACAAAAGATCAGATAGCTGATATGCTTACAAAAAGTTTGGATGGACCTAAGTTACAAAGGTTTAAAGATATGGCAGGAATAAAGAAGACAAAGAAAACCTCAATTGATGATTGAGGGGGAGCTGTTGGTGCAAGACAATCAACAATTGAAGGTCTTTAAGTCCGCAGAAACTTCATCAAAAATTTCCTTAAAAAGGTCACCGGAAGGTCACCGGAACAGTACCGGAACAGTACCGGAAACTCACAGTAAAGTCACCGGAATGTTACCGGAAATGATCACTCTTATAGTTTTCTGTTTATGAAGAGTTGAATGATGAAAGAATGAAGAAAAGACAAATTCTTGAAGCTTGGAAGAAGAACCGAAAAAAAGGTGTACACATATGTACAGTAGTATAGTCATCGTCATAAGGTTGTACAAATTTATCTATAAATACCTTAGAAACTGTCGGGGGAAATAGAGAGGCATATATGAGAGCATATGTGAGATTAGATAGAAGTCAAGAATGAGGAAGATAGATGTCATGAGACATGAAAAGTTAGTTGAGTTTTCCTCTCATCACTCAACTGTAACTTTCTGAGTAATCAAAGAAATATTGCGCCGAAATTTCTGTGTGTTCTTCATCTGTGATAGATGATTTGTGAAATCCTTTTGAGGATATCTAAGTCTATAGTTAATCAATCTACAGCTTAAGTTTCAGAGTTTAATTGTAAACAGAAAACGAGAATTGTCAGTAGAAACATTCATGTGTGTTGAGTGTTCAAAGTTTACTGAAACAGGCACATTTCCAGTGATCAATGTTTTGATCATTTCTCAGTGCATACTTTAAAGTTTTGCATGAGTGAGGGCTTAATCTTTAAGTTAGAAGATAAGCTACTCGTAACTAGAAGCATTTGCTTAAACGAGTTCTATTCAAGGAGAACCAAGTCTTAGAAGTTGCAGGTGTAAAATAGACTGTTCAGAATGACAGTTTCAGACATAGGTAACTTGTGAAGTTGATTTCTCAAGTTATACTAAAGCTTTTAGAGTAATTTCACTTGAAGGAGGTGCACAATTTCTAGGCGACACTTCATACAAAGTTTCATAAAAACTTTTACGTGATAGATTAATTTGAAGAAATTGTGCAGCAGACTTTCTGTGTTGTGAAGTTTTTGACTTACTCTTGGTATAGAGGTGCTCTAATCACAAGAGTAGGTTATTCTTTTGGAGATTAACACTCTCCATCAAGTCACATAAACAACCTTTTGTGAAACAAGGATATATGCATGAATAACTTTTGGAGCTTGTACATAATGATGTATGGGGACCTTCCAAGGAGCCATCACTTTCAGGATCAAAGTATTTTGTATCTTTTATTGATGATTGCTCAAGGTGGACTGTTTTATACTTTCTCAAACATAGAAGTGAAGTTTTTCAAGTGTTTAGGAAGTATCATGCTTTTGTTGAGAAGCAAACAAGTAAAGTGTTGAAGTGACTCAGATCAGATCGAGGAGGAGAGTATTTCTCTCAAGAGTTTGAAGAATATTTACATGAACAAGGTATCAAAAGAGAGATTACTTGTAGGTACACACCAGAGCAGAATGGAATCGCTGAAAGAAGGAACAAGACACTTGTTGAGTGTGTCAGGAGTATGCTGAATGAGAAAAGCCTTCCACTTTATCTTTAGGCAGAAGCAGTTAGTACAACTACATATTTAATAAACAGGTTACCATCAAGAGCTTTAGATGGTGTAACACCTTTTGAAGTGTGGCATGGTAGGAGACCAAATTTGGATCATTGCAGAATCTTTGGTTGTCTTGCTTATGTTTATATACCATTAGAGTTGAGAGGCAAATTAGAACCAAAGGCAAAGAAGTGTGTATTCATTGGATATGATCTGCCTAAGAAAGGTTATAGGTTTTACAATCCTTCAACAAAATTATTCACAGTGTCAAGAGATGTTACATTTGATGAACAATAGTCATGGTATCAAGATAAAGGTAAAGTTCCTCTCTCATATGATTAGGATGCTGAATTTCCTCTTTTGCCTAAAAGCAATGTGCCGATTCAAGAACAAGATAGTGATATTGAAGAAGAGCATGGTTAAGGAGATTTGAAAGAGAAAGAAAGAAGCCAGATAGATATGGATATGATACATCACTTTCTACTACTACAAGTAAGCATTGTGCATACTTAGCAAAAGAAGAGGATGAACATGTAGAGCCTCAATCTTATGATGAAGCTAAAGGAAAGCCTCAATGGGAACAAGCCATGGTTGAAGAATTTGAAGCTTTGGAGGACAATCATACATGGGAGCTAATACCAACGACGGATACACATAAGGTCATAGGAAACAAGTGGGTGTATAGGATCAAAAGACATGCAGATGGATCGATTTCAAGATATAAAGCAAGGCTCATCATGAAAGGGTATGCTCAAACTTATGGACTCGATTATAATGAGACATTTAGTCTAGTAGCGAAGATGTCAACCATAAGGACTCTACTTGCTATTGGTGTTTCAAAGAATTGGCCTTTGTATCAATTAGACATCAAGAATTCTTTCTTGAATGGCTATATTAATGATGAGGTGTATATGGAGCAACCCATAGGTTTCAAAGATCTAAAATATCCAGATTATGTGTGTAAGCTGAGAAGAACTTTATATGGACTTAAACAGGCACCAAGAGCTTGGAATTATAGGTTGGTTCAATATCTTATTGATAAAGGCTTTGAACTAAGTAAAGCTGATCCTTCTTTTCTAATCAAGAATACAGATGAAGGATCCATTTATCTTTGCATATATGTGGATGATATCATTGTTACAAGTGATTACTTTGAAAGCATAAAGAGAGTCAGAGATTTGTTAGAGCAGGAATTCAAAATTTCAGATCTTGGGAGATTAACTTATTTTCTTGGCATGCAAATCCTTTATACAGAACATGGTATGTATTGGTATGTATCTTACTTAGAGGAAATACATAAAGGATATGTTGAGAAGTTTCAAATGGAGAATTGCAAAGGTGCAAGGACTCCTATGGAGTTGAATCATAAACTTTCTTGTCATGAAGGTGAATTGTTTGATGATTTGAAGACATATCAAAGTCTTATTGAAAGTTTAATTTATGCGACTTTAATGAGACCAAATTTGAGCTACTCGGTTGGATTTCTCTCGCAATATATCCAAGCACCTAGAGTACCACATTGGCATGCAGCCAAAAGAGTACTTAAATATTTAAAGGAGACAATTAATAAAGGACTTTATTACTCTTATTCTTCAGATTTGAGCTTAAGAGTTTTTTTAGATGCTGATTGGGCAGGTAACAAGGATGATAGGCGATCAACATGAGGTTACATGTGTTTTGCAGGGGGAAAACTACTTTCTTGGAGTAGTAAAAAGCAAGTTACAGTAGCACTTTCTTCAACAGAGGCTAAATACAAAGGTTTAGTAGAAGCTGCAAAAGAGGTTTTATGGATGAAAACACTCTTTAGAAGCTTGAACATTTTTCAAGGAGTACCAATGATCTTTGGAGATAACACGAGCTCTCTACATCTTGCAGCCAATCCGGTTTATCATGCAAGAACGAAGCACATTGAGATACATCATCATTTTATCAAGGAGAAAGTCTTGGATAAAGAGATTTAAATTTCTTTTACACCAAGGGATCATCAGGTTGCAGATCTAATGACTAAATGAGTTGATGGAGTTAAGCTCAACAACTTCAAGGATATCGCTAGAGTTAACCTCAAGATGCATAGGAAGTTGGGTTTGAGGGGGAGATGTTGAAGCAAGCAAAAAGAACTTTTATATGAATTAATGAGTTTAGACTAATGTTGGATGGTCTTCTACATGGATCACTATTTTAGAAGCTTTAGAATTTGTGGCTTATATGTATTACTCACTTAAAGTAGTAAAAGTTGTTCAAAGTAGGAAAAGTTGTTCAAAAGCTAAGGAGAGTTATTTTTAGGATGCATGTAAAGAGACAGTTAGAGATTCACAAATTTGAGGCTTTACATGTGTTTTATAAACACCCAAAGCATGCAATATGATGTAGAAGGTGTGGAAAAGCTTTCTCAACCTCTATACACGAGTTTTGTACTCAATACAAGTCATTCTTGAAGAATTTTATATCTTCTACCTGTGTCGTAGCTCTATATGTGAAAATCCGTCAACTTGTTTTGCTTGGTTCTCCCTGTGTAATTATCCAAATTTAGTTTCGTAACTTGCTATAGGTAGCTTGGGTAGCCTTATTCAGATCTCGCAAGTTCCATTGCATTTGGTGCAGATCTGTGTGCAGTATGCTCAAAATACTACATGCTACTATAAACTATCAAATTAGGGTATCTAGACTTTTGTGCTATGTTTGCATCTATGTTTCTCCTTGAGTACTGAACCAAATCTTGTTTTCTTACATTCATTTAAAAGCCCTATGTGTCTATTATGCATGGTGTAAATTTCATGATCATTGGAATCATGGTTTCAGATTTATGATCTCTGCAACAAAGCATGTTTTCTTTGTAGCACCTGTTAGAGATGTCCCTCATACCTGTATCTTTCAAGAGTCATATCTGAGTGCTAAAATGTCCATTTAAGATGCTCTATAGCTCATTGGAAAGCTATTAGTGTCTAGTATCTCCATCTAAAACAATTTTGAAATACTCTTTATATTTTTGAAGTTATGGCTTCTGCAAGCTAGAGAGGTTCTTTATTTGTCTCACCAAATTTTTGGAGAATAACCTGTGAGGTTCATCTAGCTTTCTGCTGCACTTGGAGTTGTTTCAAAATCCTTCATTGGTATCAGAGCAACACAACATGGGAGATATCTATCCTTCTATTGAGAATGTTGATAGAACAAATTATCCAGCATGGTCGATGAGGATGGGAGCTCATTCACAAGGTAAAGATCTTTATGATTATATTACAAGTGATGAAGAAAAGCCAGAGCCAGCACATGTGTCGAAGCCCACTAGAGATGAGGTAGAAGCAAAGAAGCAATGGAACAAGAAAGATGCACTTGCAAGATCTATTATTCTTAACTCTTCTCTCCAAGGTGCTTTATGTACCATCCATCACCAAAACCTCATAAGTGTTGGACAGATTGTCGAGAAGGTCTTCAAGTCACATTTAACAAGTATGGAGCTTATGTGGAGGATCCTAGTCGAGGTTTTAAAGAACTTCTGAAAGGAGAAAGGAAAGGAAGGTTATTTACTCTTGAAGTTCCAGGTGTTAATGAGTCAGCTCTTTTTGCTTATGGTTCTCAGATGCTCTCAGAGCTTGATCTATGGCACAAGAGATTAGGACATGTTAATGAATGGATCTTGAAAGATATGTCAAGGCATCAATTTGTGTTGGGAGTTCCAGATATTTCAAAACAGTATATGATTTTCAAATGTGACACTGGTCAGTTTGGAAATTCACATAAACAACCTTTTGTGAAACAAGGATACATGCATGAACATATTTTGGAGCTTGTACATACTGATGTATGGGGACCTTCCAAGGAGCCATCACTTTTAGGATCAAGGCATTTTGTATCTTTTATTGATTATTGCTCAAGGTGGACTGTTTTATACTTTCTCAAACATAGAACTGAAGTTTTTCAAGTGTTCAAGAAGTATCATGCTTTTGTTGAGAAGCAAACATGTAAAGTGTTGAAGTAACTTAGATGAGATGGAGGAGGAGAGTATTTCTCTCAAGAGTTTGAAGAATATTTACAGGAACAAGGTATCAAAAGAGAGATTACTTGAAGGTACACACCATAGCAGAATGGAGTAGCTGAAAGAAGGAACAAGACACTTGTTGAGTGTGCCAGGAGTATGCTCAATGAGAAAAGCCTTCCACTTTATCTTTGGGTAGAAGGAGTTAGTACAACTACATATTTAATAAATAGGTTACCATCAAGAGCTTTACATGGTGTAACACCTTATGAAGTGTGGCATGGCAGGAGACCAAATTTGGATCATTGCACAATCTTTGGTTGTCTTTCTTATGTTTATATACCATCAGAGTTGAGAGGAAAATTAGAACCAAAGGTAGAGAAGTGTGTATTTATTCAATATGATCTGACTCAGAAAGGTTATAGGTTTTAGAATCCTTCAACAAAATTATTCACAATGTCAAGAGATGTTACATTTGATGAACAACAATCATGGTATCAAGATAAAGGTAAAGTTCCTCTCTAATATGATTATGATGTTGAATTTCCTTTTCTGCCTGAAAGTAATGTGCAAATTCAAGAACAAGATAGTGATATTGAAGAAGAGCATGTTTCACCAATAAGTATGCAGATTGGTCCTCAATCAAAACGTAAAGAGAAAGCTCTTGAATATCAGTCTATTGAGTTCTCACCTCAAGCTTTAAGGATATCTCAAAGAGAAAGAAAGAAGCCAGATAGATATGGATATGATACGTCACTTTCTGCTACTACAAGTAAGCATTATGCATACTTAGCAAAAGAAGAGGATGAACAGGTAGAGCCTCAATCTTATGATGAAGCTAAAGGAAAGCCCCAATGGGAACAAGCCATGGTTGAAGAATTTGAAGCTTTGGAGGACAATCATACATGGGAGCTAATACCAAGGATGGATACACATAAGGTCATAGGAAACAAATGGGTGTACAGGATCAAAAGACATGCAGATGGATTGATTTCAAGATATAAAGCAAGGCTCATCGTGAAACGGTATGCTCAACTTATGGACTCGATTATAATGAAACATTTAGTCCAGTAGCGAAGGTGTCAACCATAAGGACTCTACTTGTTGTTGCTGTTTCAAAGAATTGGCCTTTGTATCGATTAGACATCAAGAATGCTTTCTTGAATGGCTATATTAAGGATGAGGTGTATATGGAGCAACCTACAAGTTTCAAACATCTATAATATCTAGATTATGTGTGTAAGCTGAGAAGAGCTTTATATGGACTTAAACAGGCACCAAGAGCTTGGAATTGTAGGTTAGTTCAATATCTTATTGATAAAGGCTTTGAAGTAAGTAAAGTTGATCCTTCTTTGCTAATCAAGAATACAGATGAAGGATCCATTTATCTTTGCATATATGTGGATGATATCATTGTTACAGGTGATTACTTTGAAGGCATAAAGAGAGTCAAAGATTTGTTAGAGCAGGAATTGAAAATTTCAGATCTTGGCAGATTAACTTATTTTCTTGGCATGCAAATCCTTTATACAGAACATGGTATGTATTCTACTCAGAGGAAATACATAAAAGATCTGCTAAAGAAGTTTCAAATGGAGAATTGCAAAGGTGCAAGGACTCCTATGGAGTTGAATCATAAACTTTCTCGTCATGAAGGTGAATTGTTTCATGATGTGAAGACATATCAAAGTCTTATTGGAAGTTTATGTTGAAGCAAGCAAACACAACTTTTATATGAATCAATGAGTTTAGAATAATGTTGGATGGTCTTGTACATGGATCACTATTTTAGAAGCTTTAGAATTTGTGGCTTATATGTATTACTCACTTAAAGTAGGAAAAGTTGTTCAAAGTAGGAAAAGTTGTTCAAAAGCTAAGGAGAGTAATTTTTAGGATGCATGTAAAGAGAGAGTTAGAGATTCACAAATTTGAGGCTTTACATGTGTCTTATAAACACCCAAAGCATGGAATATGATGTAGAAGGCATGGAGAAGCTTTCTCAACCTGTGTACATGAGTTTTCTACTCAATACAAGTCATTCTTGAAGAGTTTTATATCTTCTACCTGTTCCATAGCTCTATATGTGAAAATCTGACAACTTGTTGTGCTTGGTTCTCCCTATGTATTTATTCGAATTCCATTTCATAACTTGTTATAGGTAGCTTGGATAGTCTACTTATTATTTGTTGAGTTTCATTGCATTTGATGTAGCAGTTTGTGCGCTATGATCCAAATACTACATGCTGCTATAAACTATTAAATTTGGGTATCTAGACTTTTGTGCTCTGTTTGCATCTATGTTTCTCCTAGAGTACTAAACCAAATCTTGTGTTCTTACATTCATTGAAAAGCCCTATGTGTCTACTATGAATGGCATAAATTTCATGATCATTGGAGGTATAATTTTAGATTTATGATCTCTAAAACAAAGCATGTTTTCTCTGCAGCACCTGTTAGAGATGTCCCTCATACCTGTATCCTCCAAGAGTCATATCGGAGTGCTCAAATGTGAATTTAGAATGATCTATAGCTCATTGGAAATCTATTAGTGTCTAGTATTCCCATATAAAATATTTTTGAAACACTCTTTATATTTTTGGAGTTATGGCTTCTACAAGCTAGAGAGGTTCCCTATTTGTCTCACCAAATTTTTGGAGAATATCGTGTGAGGTTCATCTAGCTTTCTACTACACTTGGATTTGTTTCAAACTCCTTCATTGGTATCAGAGCATCGCAACATGGGAGATATCTATCCTTCTATTGAGAATCTCGATAGAAAAAATTATCCAGCATGGTCGATGAGGATGGAAGCTCATTTACAAGGTAAAGATCTTTATGATTATATTATAGGTGATGAAGAAAAGCCGGAGCCAGCAGATGTGTTGAAGCCCACCAGAGATGAGGTAGAAGCAATGAAGCAATGGAACAAGAAAGATGCACTTGCAAGATCTATTATTCTTAACTATATTGTAGATTTCTTGCTTCCACATATAAGAGGTTATGAATCAGTTGCTGAAAGTTGGAGTGCTTTGGAAAATCATTTTGCTTCTTCGACAAGGGCTAGGAAAGCTCAACTTTGGGCAAATTTTTCAACCATGAAGAAGCAACTAAAGCAATCTGTATCAGATTTTGTAACTAAACTAAAGCACACATGAGACTAGCTTGGAAGCATATACTCCAAAAATATAAAGATTATTTCAAAAATGTTTTATATGGAGATACTAGACACTAATAGCTTTCCAATGTGCTATAGATCATCCTAAATGGACATTTGAGCACTCAGATATGACTCTTGGAAGATATAGGTATGAGGGACATCTCTAACAGGTGCTACAGAGAAAACATGCTTTGTTGCAGAGATCATATCTGAAATTATACCTTCAATAATCATGAAATTTACACCATGCATAGTAGACACATAGGCCTTTTCAATGAATGTAAGAACACAAGATTTGGTTTAGTAATCAAGGAGAAACATAGATGCAAATAGAGCACAAAAATCTAGATACCCTAATTTGATAGTTTATAGTAGCATGTAGTATTTTGATCATAGCGCACAGAGGGCTGTAGCAAATGCAATGAAACTTGAAAAATCTGAAGTAGAATGTCCAAGCTACCTATATCAAGTTACGAAACTGAATTTGCATAAATATAGAGGGAGAACGAAGCAAAACAAGTTGATAGATTTTCACATAGAGAGCTACGACACAGTTAGAAGATATAAAACTCTTCAAGAATGACTTGGAAACCTGATGATCCGATGGTGTAAAAGAAATTTCACTCTCTTTATCCAAGACTTTCTCCGTGATAAAATGATGATGTATCTCAATGTGCTTCGTTCTTACATGATAAACCGGATTGGCTGCAAGATGTAGAGAGCTCATGTTATCTCCAAAGATCATTAGTACTCCTTGAAAAATGTCCAAGCTTCTAAAAAGTGTTTTCATCCATAAAACCTCTTTTGCAGCTTCTACTAAACCTTTGTATTCAGCCTCTGTTGAAGAAAGTGCTACTGTAACTTGCTTTTTACTACTCCAAGAAAGTAGTTTTCCTCCTCCAAAACACATGTAACTTGATGTTGATCACCTATCATCCTTGTTACCTGCCCAATCAGCATCTGAAAAAACTCTTAAGCTCAAATCAGAAAAATAAGAGTAATAAAGTCCTTCATTCAGTGTCTCCTTCAAATATTTAAGTACTCTTTTGGCTGCATGCCAATGTGGTACTCTTGGTGCTTGCATATGTTGCGAGAGAAATCCAACCGAGTAACTCAAATCTGGTCTAGTTAAAGTAGTATAAATTAAACTTCCAATAAGACTTTGATATGTCTTCACATCATCAAACAATTCACCTTCATGATGAGAAAGTTTATGATTCAACTCCATAGGAGTCCTTGCACCTTTACAATTCTCCATTTGAAACTTCTTTACCAGATCCTTTATGTATTTCCTCTGAGTAAGATACATACCATGTTCTGTATAAAGGAGCTGCATGCCAAGAAAATAAGTTAATCTACCAAGATCTGAAATTTTGAATTCCTGCTCTAACAAATCTTTGACTCTCTTTATGCCTTCAAAGTAATCACCTGTAACAACGATATCATCCACATATATCCAAAGATAAATGGATCCTTCATCTCTATTCTTGATTAGCAAAGAAGGATCAGCTTTACTTACTTCAAAGCCTTTATCAATAAGATATTGAACCAACCTATAATTCCAAGCTCTTGGTGCATGTTTTAAGTCCATATAAAGCTCTTCTCTACTTACACACATAATCAGGATCTTTTAGATGTTTGAAACCTGTAGGTTGCTCCATATACACCTCATCATTAATATAGCCATTCAAGAAAGCATTCTTGATGTCTAACTGATACAAAAGCCAATTCTTTGCAACAACAACAAGAAGTAGAGTCCTTATGGTTGACATCTTCACTACTTGACTAAATGTTTCATTATAATTGAGTCCATAAGTTTGAGCATACCCCTTCTCGACGAGCCTTGCTTTATATCTTGAAATTGATCCATCTTCATGTCTTTTGATCCTGTACACCCATTTGTTTCCTATGACCTTATGTGTATCCGTCCTTGGTATTAGCTCCCATGTATGATTGTCCTCCAAAGCTTCAAATTCTTCAATCATGGCTTGTTCCCATTGGGGCTTTCCTTTAGCTTCATCATAAGATTGAGGCTTTACCTGTTCATCCTCTTCTTTTGCTAAGTATGCATAATGCTTACTTGTAGTAGCAGAAAGTGATGTATCATATCCATATCTATCTGGCTTCTTTCTTTCTCTTTGAGATCTCCTTAAAGCTTGAGGTGAAAACTCAACAGACTGATATTCACGAGCTTTCTGTTTACCTTTTGATTGAGGACCAATCTGCATGCTTATTGGTGAACCATGCTCTTCTTCAATATCACTATCTTGTTCTTGAATATGCACATTGCTTCTAGGCAAAAGAGGAAATTCAGCATCATAATCATATGACAGAGGAACTTTACCTTTATCTTGATACCATGACTGTTGTTCATCAAATGTAACATCTCTTGACACTTTGAAGAATTTTGTTGAAGGATTGTAAAACCTATAACCTTTCTGAGTCAGACCATATCCAATAAATGCACACTTCTCTACCTTTGGTTCTAATTTGCCTCTCAACTCTGATGGTATATAAACATAAGCAAGACAACCAAAGTTTCTGCAATGACCCAAATTTGGTCTCCTGCCATGCCACACTTCATAACGTGTTACACCATGTAAAGCTCTTGATGGTAACCTGTTTATTAAATATGTAACTGTACTAACTGCTTCTACCCAAAGATAAAGTGGATGGCTTTTCTCATTCAGCATACTCCTGGCATACTCAACAAGTGTACTGTTCCTTCTTTCAGCTACTCCATTATGCTCTGGTGTGTACCTACAAGTAATCTCTGTTTTGATACCTTGTTCCTATAAATATTCTTCAAAATCTTGAGAGAAATACTCTCCTGAATCATCTGCACTTGTGGATGCATAGTTGTTTTGCTGCATTGTGTTATTTTGATTCTTCAACCTTCAATCACGTTCAAAGTGTCCAGGTTTACCACAATTCCAACATCCTTTACTATCATTACCTGAATCATTTCTTTGGAAATTTTTGTGACCTCTTTGGCTCCACCTGCCTCGAAACTATCCTTTTCCTCCTGCATGATTCTATTGTTGACCTTGGTCTTGGTTACTGTTTCCTCTTCCACCTCCAAAACCTCTACCTCTGCCTCTTCCTCTGCCAGAGTAGAATGCCTGCTCAGTATTGGGCTTTCCTTGGGAGTTTGAATCCTCACCAAGATTCTTTTCTTCAATAATCAGCATAGATACCAGATCAGCAAAATTCGGAATATTTTCCCTGGTCTGTATGGAAGTTCTGAACTGCTTATATGCAGCTCCTAAACCACGAAGGCACACTCCACCTTATCATCATCATCTACATTCACACCAATAGATGCAAGTGACTCACATATGCTTTTGATTTTTAGAGTGTAGTCACTTACCAACATGCTCTTCTTTTCCAATGTATGCAGCTCGTTCTTGAGTTGCAATTTCTGTGCCTTTGTATTAGTCTCATACAAAGTGACCAAATTGTTCCAAGCCTCTTTTGGAGTCTTGGCATCCTGTATGTGTCCAATCATGATATCCTATATGCTAACAGATAGCCAATACAGTACCTTTCGTGCTCCTTGATTTCATTCCTCATATGCTCTTAACTCATCTTTAGTCCGGTTCCTTTCTGGTTCATTCTCTCCTTCGATATACTTCCAGTAGCCTTTTCCCATCAGGAAATTTGTCATTCTGAATCTCCAAGCATGGAACTTGTTCTTGTCTAGCTTATTGCTCATAAGCTGACTCATTCCATCTACGTTTGCCGTTTCTACAACAATTCACAACACTGCAAAACACTACAAGCAGCACTTCTGCTTGAACACTGTCGCACTATGACGTGATAGTTCGATCTCAGAAAAACATAGTTTTCGTGTATCAAGAGTAGACGGAATCGCTTGAAATTCTGGACCTGGAATATATGAGTGTCGCCGAACACAAGGCAAGTTACAGTTCTTGAAACTGACGTGGTTTTTCTACGGGCTCCACCTTGCGGGCTCGAAATGGAGGTCGAGATGGCTCCGAAACTTCGATCTGACAAAAACAAGTGACCCTAAACGGTTAACTCTCGAAAATATTTTTGGGGTTAACTCTCGAAAATATTTTGAGGTCTTCTACCTTCACACCGATTTTCGTAGCAAACGGAGGTCGTTTGTGAAATCGCGTTTTCTCCACGCCTTGCCGCATAGTCTTCACCATCGCCTTCTCCACAAGCTCTCTACAGCCACGCTGGCTCTGATACCATGTCACAAGGAAGGAGATAAGGAAGAGAGATCACACACACACTCTCTCTCAAGGAGAAGCACACACACAGATTGAGGCAAGGAAGAATAATCTTCTTCTTCTTCTTCTATTACATAAAAGGAATGTACAAGAATGACCTAAAAACAAGAATACAACAAGTGCAATATATAAAGATCAGTACATAAGGAAAAAACGTAATGTTCGCGAATGAGTGAGCTGGCAAGAAACAAATGTGCCATCACTCTCGGTATATAAATCTAATAAAGCTCAATGAAGTATCCCTGACATATACCGGCATGACCACTATACATGTCAGAGAAACGAAAAACTCGTACGTGTCATCCTGGATCATCACATGTTGAGCTTGATATCTCAACAATGAGCTAGGAGGACTCAAGGAGAACTCAAAGAGGAACGAAGGAGGAGGAGTAGATGTAGAGTTTAAGGAGTTTGGAGATAACCAAACTTGTTCTTCTTCACACATCCATTGTGTGCATGTTGATTTTGGAGAGTTGTAGCTTCTACTTTAGGGTTTCTACTTATGTTGTTGTTGCACCAGGATCTTACTTATTACTTTAACAATATGAGGAACTACTTTTGTTGCTCTACATGAGAAAAGACCTAATGTGAGTTATGGGTTTGCTATCTTGACTATTTGGAATAGTGTTTATCCTTATTTTTGCATATATTCACTCATAATTTATACCTCTCACGCACAACTCTCACTCAATTTTCGTAACTAGCATCCTTAGATTGAGCCTAGATTCTATTTTGTATCGTACACACATATTGTAGTTGACATTTTTCATTACTAATGTGTAGTAGCACTAAGCTACTACACTTTCATAATTGACTTCTTATCTCTTTCTATTATTTATCTCTCTTGATCAAGTTAAGGTGTGCTATGTTCTAAGATTAAATGTTTGAAAATCCTACATTTTAGCTATGATGGATTTATTGGGCCTACCACAGTTCCAACAAAAAAAATCACATGTGAAAAGCAAAAGCATATATGAAAGAAAAATTAGGGTTTTGTTTTTGAACTAGTGTATTAATAGACCTTGACACAAGAGTACTCTTAGCATATCCATGAAGAAAGACAATCATGTCTACATAGTGGTCATAGGTGGCTATTGGAATTCCTATGCTAGTGTAGAAATGTAGAATCTGGTTTTGTCCACAAATTGGTTTACATGCAATGATAAAGCATATTAAGAGCCTTGTGGCAATACCGTACTTGTAATAAAGTGATAGATAGGAGATGGTTGAACCACACCCTTCATAGATAGGAGACGATTGAACTACACCCTAAGAGAGAGGATTAGGAAGTAATCCTCAACCATGGCTTTTGGGGCAAGTGGTTAGCCCATCACATTCCTAACCAAGAGGTTGTGAATTCAATTCCTTATATTGGTATTAGAGCCTAGGACGTAGCCTTGGGAAAGGTGGATTGACCTAATGGCCTCTAAAAAAGGTGCTTGGGCATCCTATATATGAAAGGGTACAAAGTAGTGCATGTCACTTTCACAAGTTAGCCTAACAAAGATTGAGGTGTATCTCTCAATCTGTAGGTCGGATTGAGGCATGTAAGATACTGTTGGAAAGCTCTCAAACTAGTTAACCAAATCTAACCAGCTAGGTAGGTAGTGTAAAGCCCTTGGGAAACCATTGGTGGCACTTTATTGAGGGTTCAAGATACCAAACATGGGTGAGAACAACATTGAATACTGAGGTTGAGAAGAATGGCACAAGATAGCAAGGTTGCAAATAAGAAGGTTCAAGACACCAAGAGAAAGGGTTCAAGAGACCAAGGTTGCGAACAAGGTTCAAGAAATTGTGCGAGGTTGAGGACATCCATTCAAGGGTACCTAGGGAGTCCAAGTGTAAATCCCTTGGGAAACCATTGGTGGCACTTGATTGAGGGTTCAAGCTACCAAACATGGGTGAGAACAAGGTTCAAGATGGAGGTTGAGAACAAGGGCCCACGATACCAAGGTTGCAAATAAGAAGGTTCAAGACACCAAGGCTGAGAGCAAGGGTTCAAGAGACCAAGGTTGAGAACAAGGTTCAAGAAACTGTGTGAGGTTGAGGACATCAATTGAAGGGTACCTAGGGAGTCCAAGGTGCTGATCACCAAGGCTAGAGGGATACAAGCCCAGATCATTGAGCACAATGATTGGTCAAGGGGGGAAGAATGTAATAAAGTGATAGGTATGAGATGGTTGAACCACACCCTTCAAAGATAGGAGATGGTTGAACTACACCCTAAGAGAGAGGATTAGGAAGTAATCATCAACCATGGCTTTTGGGGCAACTGGTTAGCCCATTCCCTCTTCTTCTTCCTCTCCTCTCTTTTTGTTCCTCTTCTTTATTTATTTATTTTCTTCATTGCTTCCCCAATTTGTGACATCTAAGATGTTGGAATATGGGCACCAAAATTCACACATATACCAATCCTCCTGCTTCCAACCGTGATGTTGGAGATAAGAGGTTGTTCCCCTATCATCACCCTCATGCAAATGCATGTGGGTGCATGCCAGGGGTTCGATAGGCTATATAAGCATCATATTTGTGTGTATAAGTTTTTGGGTGTCTTCATTTGAATAGAACATGGTAATCGAATTGATTTAATGAACAAATATTTTGCATAAAACTTTTGTAGAAGCTCAAGGATGATGAGGACAATGAAGAACATCCACCATATAGACATGGATGTCTAGTTTTAATCTCCATGTCATGAAATCGTCATGATTTTGACCCCTCCAACTATATTTATCATCTTTAATGCATGGAAATTGTGTATCAACCATAGAATTTGGCACAACCAATATACCATAGAAAATTATTTTGTTACAGAGTTCGACACACTTGATGGTATCTCCATTTTTTTGCAATATTTTCATTTTTCATGATTTTGGGAGAAATTTATCAAAAGGAAATATTTATTCTTTTATTGCTCTATGAACATTTCACGAACGGAAAAACAACATAAGGATTGCATGGACATTAAATGTGACAACATAAGGATTGCATGGACATTAAATGTGACGATGTAGCTTGATGTGATCCATACCTTCACTTCATGGCATGCTATATATTAACCTCAACCTTCTAGGCTACTAAGAACTTTATATTCCCATCATGAAATCACATACCCTACTATCAAAAAAAGATGAATGCACTTTGTATAATTTTTTGTATCCCATGGATATAATAGGCACAATAGGCCATCGAAAAACAAAAATATTATCCTCAATAAGATACCAATTGAAAATGTAAAAAATTTCCAGTATTTTCATGCACAACACAAAGGGATCTAGTTAATGCCTCTATAGCATCAACCAGCTAAAATTAGATAGGAAAAAATTTTAAACGATTTCATTGCACAAACACAAATAGAGTCGTCATGCATGTTTGCCAAGCCAAGGTAGGTGTTAGCATCTATCCCTATTACTATAATGTTCTCAAATAGTTCACAAAAAGTAGAAAGACTAAGAGAAAGAGTGACAATTTCTACTAAAGATGAAATAGAGTTACATGTTCCATTGCCTTGTACTATGAAGAAAAAGTAGACACAAAAGAAATAGACAACTTGATATGAAGGTAGGCATGGGATGGAACAAATTCATCTTGTTATACGTGCTAACAAATAAGAGTTACACATCAAATACCATCAAGATCCCTATCATCCAACAATTGAAGGGGAAGATGGAGACATAGAAGCTTATACATCTAGGGTAATTTTCGCACATTTCAAATGCATATGTGAGGAAAAAGTCCCATTGTAGTTAGGAAATACGTCTATGGATTTCAACTTCCTGGTTTATAAAGATAAAGATGATAGGATTCATGTTAAGATACGGATTGCTTTATTTGAACTCAATTACATTGGATCTTGCATAAGGAACTCTCAAAAATCAATGGTAGAGTTTATCTTTAGTTTTGTAGTGGAAATCATAAGCCTTAGCATTGCCTTGTTAGACATGGTCCATGCTCCACGCTCATGAGATCCTAGTAATGCTCCATGATGGTTCAAGTTGTGAGTCTCCCATTGTGCAAAGATGCCATGTTGTGAGCATTGAACATTAAGTGGATGAATGTTCATGTGAAAAAGATGCTAGCAAAGGTGACAATTCGTAGATTTAACCTTTAGGCCAAATATGTAGTGGATATATCAAAAACTCGCTAACATAATCCTAAGGGTAGTTGTGGCCTCCCAAAAGGCCCAGATTGGAGGCCAAATCAATTCACATTCTTGGTGGGAGCCCCAAAAGGATTGGAAGATAGTTGGCCATTGTAATTAGTCACCCTCATATACATGTTTCAAACATGATTTCCCATGACTCAAATATGAAGGGATTCTAACCTATAGCTTGTAGGAAACATATGTATTTATGTTTATTGGGTTCTCTAAGACGTAGATAATGGGAAGGCAAACCTAGTCTTGAAAGCTCATATAAACATGGTTTCCTACCCATCTAAGATCGTAATTTGCACATTTTGGATCCATTAAAGGAACCAACTATAGTACCCATTATTCTAACCTATATCAACATCTAAGCTCCATTGGGAGGCCACATGGGTAGATAGGTCCATCTATCTCTTGCTTAGAGTTACTCTTAACAAATCTAATGCTTTCTCCATCTAGCATTGTCTCTTTATAACTTACCTTGATATTGTGTGTGTTTTTTCTCTCACTCTCTATCTAAAATCCATCTATTTTGTGTCAAGTTTGAGATATTTCACCTTTTTCTTCTTCTTTCAAGGGCTCATTCTTGCAAAAATTTCTACATGGGATCCAGTGGGTGTGGTTTAGCGGATGTGCCTTGTGCTCCTAGGCAGATGGCCAGGGTTCAAGTCCTGCTCGGGGCTGTATGCCTCAAAGTTCCTCAAGATGGGTGCCTCTACCTTACCAGGTCGGATGTATGTGTCTTTCCAAATTCATTGTACTCTCAAAAAAAAAATCTACAGGGTATTAGAGCTATAATTGTTTTTACGTGTTGAATCAAATCTTAGGAGGTTCTAAAAGAGTACATAGTTGATGGAGGCAAAAGCTTTAATGCTAGATTTTGAGGAGTGAGTGGCTTTAGTACTATGTTTTTTAGAGGCACATTCTTGAACACTAGAGTTTTTGAAGGAAAAGGCTTTAGGTTTGAAGTTCATGAGGGAAAATTCTTCAACACTAGATTTGGTGAGGTAGCAAGGCGTCAATGCTAGGCTTCATGGAGGCAAAGGTTTTAAAGGTAGATTCATGGAGGAAAATGTTACAAAATTAGAGTTTATGGGAGACCAAGGCTTTGATGCTAGCTTTTGTAGAGACAAAGGCTTCAACCTAAAGGAGATGTCAATATATAGAAGTGGAAATAGAAGTGTTCCAATAATGTTGGTAATATACACACTAAGGCTTGTCCATTAACCTTTAATGATGGTAAATTAAATGACGCAAACTACATGATTTGGGAGTTAAAGATTACAAATAAACTTGATGCATATGATCTTTTGGAGAGAGTGATAGGAAGCAACCCAAAACCACAACCTACCTTCAACCCATCATATCCAAGAACTTTGATTCCTTCAAATGTAGAAATCCTACAAGGTTTGAGAAGAAGGGATGTAGATGCACCTTGTTGTTTGGGTCAAATAAGGATTCAGCACTTGAAGAATCAATTCGATCTAAAGAAGTCTTCTAAGAAAGAGATGTTTAGGGCACTCATCTCTTGAATCAAAAATCTACACAACCAAATTGTGGGTGGAAGGATACAAAATTCTAGCAAGGATCTAGATCAAAGGTGTCTCTAAATCTATCTACCAAACTATAATTCAATTTTAGATGCTCTTTAAATTCAAGTGAGATGGTTACTTAACCAAACGTGATGATGACAAGAACAAAAAGTGTGATAAGAGAAAGTTTTATAGTAGTTGATTTTATTGTAAAACAAAAAGCTCAAAATTTGAAGAATATCCCATTAAGAAGGCCAAAAAAAATGAATGCTACTTTTAATGTTAAAGGGAGAGGAAGAGTTGACACTACTCAAGTTGAGATAGAGTTTTTAAGGGAAGCCATTGAGTATATGTGTTCATCAACACAAGAATAATCCATTAGGGATTCACATGTACTAGATAATGGTGCATCCCATCACATGAATGATGTCTTAGTTGTATGCAAGCTCATTTATAATCTATCATAGTGAGAGTGATGAGTGCTATCTCCTTTCAAGTACAAATAGCTTAGGCAAAACGATTTCAACCTTGTTTTATGTTCCTTAAAGAAAAATGCAAATGATGAAAAACCTATATGATCTAAGTGTTTATGATGCCACTATTTTGGAGTAACCACAAGCTTTGATAGAAGAGGTATGGTCATGCTATATTTCTAGTATTGGAGGAAATGCAAAAGCAAGGTATTGTGCATGTCTTTGATGAACATAATTGACAAGCACGGTCCCCCATCCTTTTTTCAATGTATGGACTTAGTTTTATCTGTTCACTATCCAATGACTTTCACTTTCAAAGCGAATCTTAGACACAAGAAGTCCATTTTGTTTCATGCTCATTCCTCAATCCTTTTCCTTGCGTCGGTTCAGTAGTTGCTCTCCAAGAATCAGAGCTAGGCCTTTAGCCATGCACCTCTCTGGCTAAGTGCTAAACATTGGTTGTCAAGAAGTCCCAAGTTCTCCTTTACAATGCCCAAAAAGATATTCTTAACATTCAATGTGTGAAAAGGCAAAATCTATATTGCCAGATTTGCTAGCTTTAGACAGAAGTAAATAATGGTAATTTTTACCTCCAACCCATGTCAACTGACATCGAATTGCACGAAAGTAAATAAAATGGAAAAGATCATGCATATTAAAATTTGAGTCAACTATAAAGTGAACAAAGACTCAACAAAGCTAACCACATCACATTGGGAAGGATCACCATGCCTAAGTATTCAAAGAAACTTGATAAGTATGAAATCATTCTCTATGTGGTGTCACAGAAGATGTACCTAATTCCAAAGCCATGTGCAAAAAAGAGAGTCACTCATAAGAACCTTAGTAGGTGCAATATTTTCAATGTCAACACATTAGTATCATAAAAAATGGCATTGACTTTGTGAAAGGTTTTGACTTCCTGTGGTTTTGGGATTGTTATAAGTTAAGATTCAAAGTACAAATTCATGAGAAAAATAAATTGTGCAAATGGATCAATGTATGAGGTCCTGAAATCATGAGACTTCACCAAAAGGAATCATTCAACCACTCCTTAAAGCATTCCAATCAAGTCCTCTAATTTAGCAGGAACAATTTTATAAAAAGGTGTCCCTAAATTATAGAAGCCTACTTGCTTTGTATATATTAGGCTTGGATCATGAATATTTTGGGTGATCATGTTTTTTTACTTTGTGTATTGGAGTTTCCTTAGAGTGTTGGACTCGAGTAAGCAAGCCCCCCACTTGCGTCTATCGCATGTTTGGGTAAGGATATCTCACTACCTATGTATGCAATGACTACTCTTTATTTCTTTGAGTTTTATTTATTGTTTTTCCTACAGTAGGAACCCATTTGCTATGGTTTTACTCTTTTTAGATAGATAATGTAGTCTTCTAAAATTGAATTGAATCTTGGGATCCATCTCTACATATTCTTTGAATTATTATGTCTTGGGTGAAAGTGTGTCTCTACATAGGTGTGTGAGAGTATAGGCCAAGTAGCATTGTGGAAGGTTTATGTGATCAAAATCTGAAGGTGAAGGTGAAGTTGGGCATGGAGAGGAGAGATGTGATGATTTGATTATGAGAAGAGGAATATATGAATGGAAGATAAATCCATGATCATGAATGATGAGAACAAAAGAAAACCATACATATGAATCGATTTCAAAAGGAAGAATGGTCCAAAAATGGAGATTCTTATACACTTTCAAAATTTTATTCATATGCATGGGTTCTTGTGTATGTATGCATAATGAAAAAAAAAAACCACACACATGAATCAATTTCCAAAGGAAGAAACGTCCAAGAATGGAGCTTCTTATACACTTTCAAAACTGAAACATATGCATAGGTGTTTTGTGGATGGTATGAATGCATGTGCGTCATGATTATGAATAAATAGAAACTTATTCTCTCAATCTCAATGGATAATCCTCATTGGTTCAATGCAAGATTGCAGATCCTTCTCACACATAGAAAGAGATAGAAGGAGACGTGTAAAAACATATAAGAGACTAAGAGACAAGAGATAAAAGACATGAATTAGAAGAGATTGTACTAAAAGCCATGTACATGAGTGTTGTGATACATCAAGCTAAGCAATCTACTAATCAAAGGCGGTCCACTCAACCCTCCCACCATGACACTTCAACTGAATGTCACACGTAAGAGGATAGGTTCCACTTCATTGATCACATATCTTTCTAGGAGTGTAATGTCCAACTAAAGAAGTCTAAGACTCATAAAAACAACTCTAACTCACTCACATGTTCCACTGAGGGTGAGGAAAGATAGAGAAACCATTGGGTCTATGAGCGTATCCTAGTTTGGAAGTCTAACTTACAATTGATTCTAGGAACTATGCTCTTACTAGCCCACCTTGGATCCTCACACACTCAGCTGAGGGTGATTGTCTCAAGGAAACCATGTGCTAGCAAGGGCCCTATGGATGCCTAACAATGATGCTCTATGAGAGTGGAGGGGGGTTTTTATAATTTTCTGAATGAATTTGGGCCCTTGGATCTAAAGAAATCAACTCTCAACCCTAAGATCAACTGTTTTTTATTACAACCATTGGATTTATCAAATGGTTGGCTAGGATTGATTCTTTATATGATATATAGGGCAAAGGGGGAAAAATTAGGCACATTCATTCTCTACCATTAGATCTGGGCAAGATCTGGACCATCGGATCAGTGAAAATATGTACAAATATGTAGCCACATATGATCTTTATACATGCCAAACCATATGGCTAACAAAAATTCCTATATAAGATTTTGTAGGGAGTGGAAAAATTACATCTTTACAAAATGGACATGGCATATCAATGTGCTAGAAAATCCATTTACATGTCAAATTTAGGCTATAGATTGCCTTTGGTAGGCTTTACAAGTATATGAATTTTCATGTGGTTTGGTGACATTGAAATTTTTTCCCTAATTTCCAACATTTGACTAGCTTTGACTACTATCATGGATTTGCTTGATTTCTTCCAAAATTTGCATTTGAACTGCCTTTGACATCCTTGATGCATCTTGGAATTCTTAGGGAATTCTGGATACCTTCACCAATTTTGTTTCCTGTAGGCCTTCATGAATGAGAGAGGAGAGAAAATCTCAAGGACCTTTGCCCCCACTAAACCTACAATTCCTTTGGAAGCTCCACTCTAGTCTCTTTGAAAAACAAAATTTCCAAGCATCAAGTTCTTTTATAGGAAAAATAAGAAACATGGAAGAATGATTATATGGATGAATGAGTAGGAAACAAGAGATGAATCAAAATTAGCATGAAAGAACGAATTGAAGCAAGCAACATGAATATGCAGGAACAAATAGACAACATATATGCAAATGAACAGGCAACATATATGCAAATGAGCAGGCAACATTGATAACATGTAAAGAAAGAAAACAAACAAGCATCAATATGAAGTGGAAGTGAATGTACTGAGTCATTTTAGGCATCAATTCCTCTCATCCTAAGAAAACTTTGTACCTTTTTCATAAATCAGTCTACCCTAAATGCGATTATAAACAAAGATTTAGGATTTTCAAGAGACATCTTTCATCTTTATCTTATTTTAGATCAACTTCTTTACTACATAAATATGAATATGCTCTTTCTCTACTTACAAACAAGGAAATCTAACTAAACTCCACTAATGCATAATTCTATCTATATAGTCTGTGCTTTATGCGTATGCCTCCTTAGCTTCCTCTGGCTTGATCTCTCTCTCTCTCTCTCTCTTTTAATGATGATTCAGAGACTTTATGTTTAAGTTCACTTTTTTGGGGTGGAAGAAATTGTAAACTTCATGGTAACATGTAGCAACTTATCTTTTTTTTAAGGATAGGGAAAAATTAAATCCTGATACAAGGTACAACCATTTTTTATGATGGAGAACAATCATTTAAACTCCGATAAAAGTGCTATGAGTTGGACTAAGGATGTAGAGACATGTAGTAACAGGAGCTAGGACTTTAACAATTATGTTTTCAATAGAGGATACATATTCATGATTTTTATATATGAAAGTCATGTTACCAAAATAAACCTCCAAATCTACATGCCCTATCTTTCCATAATCCTAGACTATAGCCGATTTCTTAGTAGATACATAATGACTTAGATACACTGTTATCAAGTAGAGAAATCATCATTTGCCCTTTTGACTCAAGTGATGTGTGTAGAGAGTACGTATGCGGAAGCAAAATGAAAAGTAAAGAACTCTCACAAAACAAAGAATGTGTGAGACACAAAATGAGTAGACCATGAAATGGGTAAACTCATGTGGATTAGAAATGAGCTTGCCAAGAGCATGGAGTAGGCTCCTCAAGCTTCTAACCAAGTACAAATGAGGGGAGAGGCCCTCCTTATATAGATTTGGGAGGGGCTCTCAAAAGTACATCATATGTGGGATAAGTCTCATGAAAGGAGAATGAATACAACTGGTAGAAGCACATGGCAAGGTACCCAACTACAAAAGAAATACAATATAAAATGGAAATAGACTAGAAATGGAGTGCCTCCTGGATACAAAATGGAGATGCACTCATGCGGATACAAATGGAGATGAAGTAGGAGCGATCATGTCGTCAACACCCCCTCTGCAGCTCCATTTTGGAGCGACTGAATGTTGTAGAGGTCCACCAAGCGCTGAAGCAAAACCGGAGGTAGAGCCTTCGTGAACATGTCTGCCAGGTTCTCCTGAGAGGTACACTGCTCCAGAGTAATCTCCTGAGATATGAGCTTCTCGCAGATGAAGTGGTACTGGATCTCGATGTGCTTCGTCTGAGCGTGGAACACTGGATTCTTGGCAATGGCCAAGGCTGATTGGTTGTCCATGCGAAGACATGTCGGAGTATCCTGCAAAACACCAATGTCAGATAATAAACACCGAAGCTAGATGGCCTCACATGCTGCAAAGGTCAATGCTCGGTAGTCAACCTCGGTAGATGATAGAGCAACTGTAGGTTGCTTCTTACTTGCCCAAGAGATGGGTCCTGAGCCAAGCAAGAATATATACTCAGAAGTAGACCGTCGAGAATCAGGATCACCAGCCCAATCTGAATCTGAATATCCGGTGATTTTGATGCCCCCTCTATACCAAAGACCATGATGTTGGGTGAGGGCAAGGTAGCAAAGTAGTCTATGAGTAGCATCCCAATGAGTCTGATGAGGCTGGTGTGCAAACTGACTGAGTATACCAACTACATAAGCAATATCTGGTCTAGTGTTGGCAAGATAGAGTAATGAGCCAACAAGCTGTAGATGGTTCTTGGATTTGTTGAATCTGATGCATTGAGGCGTAATTGACATAATGACATTGTTCTCGCTGTTACTTGTCGATAAGTCTTTGAGATCTTCTCGGATGACTTGAAGTACTTGCTTCTGAGTTGGAGTTTGGAAATACTAAGTCCCCCTCTGAAGTGTAGATAGGTGGACATACTTGAATCTTGTCTTGAGTATGAGGAAGCTTCATTGAAGATCACATCCTTTGAAATGGTGATGGAGTGATTTTCCATATCATATAGATGGTATGCCTTTGATTGGTCACTGTACCCTATGAATATGTGTTTCTTGGACTTTGATTGTAACTTGTTTCTATCTTCTTTTGGTACATGGACAAAAGCTTCACTGCCAAAGACTCGAAAGTAATTCACATTTGGTTTTCTTCCATAGTAGGCTTCGAAGGGTGTTTTGTTGTGTAATGCACTTGTAAATCCTCGATTAAGAATGTGAATGGCAGTATGCACGGCTTCTGCCCAGAACTTGTAGGGTAGATCCTTGTGATGAAGCATTGTTCGTGCCATTTCCATCACACTACGTATCTTCCTTTCAGCTACTCCATTCTGGGATGGAGTATGAGGCTGAGTGACTTATCTTTTGATCCCTTTCTGGTTGAGAAAGTTATCAAAGTCATGATTGATAAACTCACCACCTCCATCTGTTCTGATGGTTTTAACTTTAGTTGAAGCTTCATTCTCAATTTCCTTGATCCAAGTTTGAAACTTAGAGAATGTGTCTACCTTTGACTTCAAAAAGTACACCCAAATATAGCGAGAGTGGTCATCTACTAGAAGATAAAAATAGAGGGATCCACTCAGAGATGGGGTATTCATAGGTCCACATAAGTCCATGTGGATAAGGGCTAGTGGGTTCCTTGCTCATGTTGAAGCTTCCTTGGGAACTGGGGCCCTGTGTTGCTTGCCTTGGGTGCAAGCTTGGCAGACATCAGTAAGTTGCCCTATCTTTGGCAATCCCTTCACAACTTGGGATGAAGAAATTTTTGATAAGTAAGAAGTGTGGCCAAATCTCTGGTGCCACAAACTTGAGGTTGATTATTTGGATACAAAGCAAGATAGCTTGTAGAGGCCCTTTTCTTCAATACCTTGAGCAATGACATCCTGTGTGTGGGGATCAACTACCTTAACTGAGGTGTTATCAAACCATACTTGTTTGTCCTGATCTGTAATGGCCTTGATAGAAAGTAGATTCATACATAAATTTGGAACAAAAAGAACATTGGATAAAGACTTGCATTCCCCCTGATGGTTGAAAATTTGAACTTTCCCTTTTCCTTCGATGGGTAAAAATTTATTGTTGCCAAGATAGAATTCTCCTGCGTGCTCTTCGAGTTCTTGAAAGGAGTCCTTGTCTTTGCACATATGGGAGGTAGCTCCGCTATCAAAGATCCACTCATGCGGGGGAGCTAGAAGTAACTAGTTCATTGGCTTCTCTGGAGATGAAAAGTTCCTCACTCGAGTAGTGGGATCTATGTTGGGATCCTTTGGATGCTTACCTAGACGTAGAAGCCTTCGATGATTGTTTCTTTTTATAGCAAAACTTTTCAAAGTGTCTTGCTTTTCCACAAAAAATACACGTGAACTTCTTCGATGAATTATGCGATCCTTGCTTAGATCCATTGCTAGCATGATGACTTGTGGTTTTGCCCTTATTGAATGGGCCTTTGGCCTTCATGGCTGACTCTTGTGAGGAAGTTGATTTGGCTTGCGAGTCGTGAAGGAGCAATAGTCGACGAACGTCTTCCCAAGATAAGACTTGGCCACGATTATACAAAGTTGTGACAAATGTCTCGTATGACTTAGGTAACTTGTTAAGAAGCCTAATGGCCATGTCTTCACTAGAGATCTGCCTACCACATAGTGCTAATGTATGCTGGTAGTCCTCAAATTGGGCTATGACCTTGGTAATTGTGTCGTGTGGCCTAATGGTCAAATTATGAAACTCGGCCTCTAATGCATATATTCTTAAAGGGGTTTTGTCTTCATACAAAGTGGTTAACATATCCCAAGCATCCTTGGACGTCTTGTAGGCCATGACATGTCCTTTTGTCAGTTCGTCGCAGGCAAGTAATAGCTGACCTAAAGCTCTTTTGTCCTTGACATTCCACACATGCCAATTGTCTAAGTTGGTATCCCTATTGGGTTCAGGGTTTGACCCATCTACTACCTCATGAAGGAGATTCGTGTAGCGATAGGTGCACATGATATCTTTCCATAGATTGTAATTTTGTCCATTGAGTCATTCATCCTTAGGCATAAAAATAGGGTTGAAAGAGGGTAAGAAGTTAGCCATAGATGATGAGCTACCTTCACTTTTGGTCATTACAAAGCTTTGAGGATAAAGTGTTTAGAAACACTATCAAAGATACGTGCCAAAAATACCATTTCAAAATAATTGCAAAGCTTGAAATGATCAACTAGACACCACACTTAAAATTCTTGGGGAGGGGGGGGGGGGCTTAGAGTATCCCTGCACTTGTACAACACCAAGATAAGTCGACGTGAGAGGAGAGGGCTTAGATTAGCCCGTTGCACATTGAGTGAGCCTTAGAGTAGGCTTAGAAACTTGGAGAGAGCTTGTGGGTGGGCTTAGATTAGCCTCCAACCCACAAACACACATACAAAAGATTCTGCTTATATTCGTGTTGTTACAAGGTTGGCACTTGGTGCCCAAGTGGATCCAATGATGGTTGAGACCTTCTTAAGAAATACACATGGACCCCTTACAATTTATAGAGCCAAATGGGATGCTCAAACCAAGGATTGGTACCCTTGAAAAATACAAAATTCCTTAGGGTTGTGCGTTTATGTTTTGGTCACTTGGCATCAAACTTGGAGATCAATGAACTTATGTCATGCAAATGAATGGAAGGCAGTTCTATATCATAAAACATATTATGGGACCCCATCCAAGATTCATATGCTCAGATTAAAGTGAGTATTTGAGAGATTTGCACTGCAAAGTTTGGATCTGATGACTCTCAATAGTTCTGTGATGGGCAAAAGGACAGCGAGTAGAGAAAGAGCAACGTAATGCTCATTTAAGTCCATGTTCTCTATTTTTGGCCAAAGTTTGTTGCATAACAGGCACAATTACCATTCAGGAATCTTTGTGCCATTTGCTCATTCTCTGATTCTATTTTGGCCACGATAGGCAATGCAGAGAGTGGATCTGATTCTTATGTCGTTGTTAGAGTGCCTCCGAAGGAATAGCGCTCGTCAAAGATAACCATTACGTAGGAAAAAATTCTAAGCTTGTTTCCTGATGTTATAGAATCTATTCGTAGTCCAACTAGGTAATGTTTGTAGTGTACTCAGATACTTTCCTATGTCTCTCCATTCATCTTCGTACTCAGACTCATGAAATTTCTCATACTCATATATATGTGGAACATATTCAATTAAGTTCACATTCGTTATTAGATCACTTTCAAGATCATCCTCAAATCTAGCTCTTGATAACGTATCAGCAACTGTATTCGACTTACCTGAAATATGAACTAACTCAGGATTTATGAACTTAATATTGCGATCCATCTAAGAATGACTATATCAGGAGATGAACAATTCACTATAATTATGTTATACTTTATGGAATAATGGAATGTTAACTGGATTTTAATACCTTGAGGTTTTAAATGTGTTTTGTGTTTTGATTTAGCACGTGAAGATTCATGAGGGTGTGAATGCACGCGGACCTATTCAGATATTTTTTAACGTTATTTAGAATATAGTGTTTTTAGTTATTTTTGTAAAAATAATAAATCTCTTTAGAAAACAATGCTTTTTGTAAAAATAGAAAATCATGATTTTGTAAATAAAGCAGATTTTTGTAAAAAGCATGCTTTTCGAGGCACTGCCCTCATGTATCTTCTATTCAGGACATAATGAGAAATACTTATAAATACACATGCGTTGATAGAATCATCCATCAGAGTATGTGGGGGGAGATTGTACCCAATCTGCTGTCTAGTCTCTTATCTCTTTCTATTCTCTGAGTACTTTTGTACTCAGATTTTGTTTCTGTACTATCATCTACGTATGTGTCTGTGGGGTCCGAAGGTCAACAGTGGTATCGGAGCCAAGGCGCATCTACGAGATGGTTTCTTAGTGTTCGATCATGATTCATGGTGTCTACTCATTAATCGAAAACTATCTCAACCGTTCAGTCCAGGTTTTGTTTATCAAGTTCGTTTGTTTTGATTTGCCGGTTAGTTTTTTTAAGTTTTAGATGCAAATCTATAGCTCAGTTAATATCATGGCATACAAAGAGCAGGTCTACAGATGGTGTAATGCGAGTGCCTGTTGACTCTAATGCTTGGGCGATGATCAGGAAGAAACCAGCATAGCAAGCGATTTAGATGTCATCAATATAGAGATAGATATTCTCGGTGCATCGGATCTCCAAGAGGATGCTAGACTAGAGGATTTTTGAATCAAACACTTGCACGTACTAATTTTTGTTTTTTTTTTTGCTAGGTTTTTTTGTACACTATCGTTTCTCTATATTACCTTAATTATCGCATGCTAATTATTTGAGTTCTTTTGTTGCAGAGCACGATGTGAGAGAGTCCTCCGGTCACTCCACATTCCATGACAGAGGAGCAGTTTTTAGAGTTCATCCCCGCGTATATGGCCGCTATGTCACAATATTGGATCGCTCGTGGTAGCACTCCTCCCGGCCTCACTCCTGCCGGCCTCACTCCCACCGGTGTCACTCCTGTCAGCGTCACTCCTGCGGGTGGTGCTACTCCCACAAGAGGTATGTCTCCTAGCTTTATGACTCCACCACGACCATCTTTTCAGCCATCCCCTACTGGATCTAGTAGTAGACATGTGTGTTCGACACCTCAGTGTGATACAGGTTCTGACCCGTCTCGTAGCTCGAGGTCATGCTCTGGAGCGGGATGTTCTAGGAGTGGATCTACAGGTAGGTCTGGAGGAGGCGACTCTTGTGGAGGCAGTGCGACGAACGTTGTGTCGCCCACTTCTACTCCTATGACAAGTACCTCAGATGTAGGTACGCCATGCGGTACACCACGTGAAACACCACGTACACCTTGGGGTGCTCATGACCATGATGACTCCAAGGTGTACAGTATCCGAGATGGAGCTCCGATGATGGACGTGGCTGGCAAAGCAATGCGTGCACCTATACGACAGCTTTGCTCCATACAGTTTGGACACTCTATCATGTTGAAATGGAGTGAACAAGATAAAGATTGGAAGAATTATATCACACAGACGATTTATCAGGAGTTTCGACCAGTCGATGGATAGCCTCTTGTCAGTTCAGAGTGGATTCTGCACACCGCACGTGAAGTTATGTCCCATCGACGATCCGAGGCTCGTGATGCTTTCAGTGAAGGCTTACCAAAGCCTCTATGGTTAGATGCTGAGGAGTAGGATATGATTCGCGACGAGCAGCAGGACACTCCTGATCGATATCATCAACAGCGAGATGTCGTAGCCACATGTTTAGATATGGTTAGACCGTCACATTTGGGTAGCGACAGATATGACATGATGCGTCACGAGTTTCTAAGTACCATTTGATTTATTGAATTTGTTTGTGTTAAGTTTCTCATGTATGTTCCTCTAATGTTTTGTATATTTGTTGCAGGAGCTCGCAATGGGTCGTCCTCCAACACGAACAGAGGAGGCTTATGGATATCATCATGGATTGACTGCACTATTGGAGGACTTGGAGGGACACGGTGAGGTCGTTTCATGGGAGCATTTGCGATGAGGTGATTAATTTATAAACTTGGTTTTTACTTGTTGTTTGTAAATTTCATGTGAATTTATCTAATTTCATTAATTTTCTTTGTTGCAGGGTTGTTGATATGGAATGCTCTTTGCATGTGTATGGCAGTGGCATACCCAAATTTTGTAATTGATTTTTATATGGCAATGCAATGCTTTGCCACATTATGTAAAAGTGTCATATATGATAGTGGTTTGCCACACTCTTGTCCATGCTTCATTTATGAAATACATAACTCTTTTTGTACATGGTTTATGATTCATTCTAATTATCTCTTTTGTGTCCAATAATATTCTATTTTATGAAATCATATTTCGGTTGACATTAGAGTACACATCACATGTACTCGGTTCTTTTTGGGCAGAGTGTATTGACTTTTGCTAAGCAACATCATGGTAATTTGCTGTAGCCAAAGACAACACACACTCTACCCAAAAAAAAATTTTGCAGATATGGTCATCGGTATAAGTGTCAGTGTACCCAGTAATGTCATCGAAATAAGTGTCGGTACACCCAATGGGTGTCGGTATACACGACGGTGTACCCAGTAGAGGCGTCGATATTATCGACGCATATACCAACACATATACCGATGCTTATACTGACACATATATCGACACATATACCGATGCTTTAATACCGATGCACATACCAACACCTACACGGACATCGGGCCAAAAAAATGCACATTCATTTCCCTAAGTAAAAACCTTGGCATATAGCCGATCTGTTGTAGTGAAAATATTTCACAGCATCCTAAGGTTAAACTTGCACCCCATCATTATGGACCTTTTCGTATTATTCAAAAAATTAATGAGAATGCTTTTAGATTAGAAATGCCTTCTCATTGGAATATACATAATTCTTTTCATATCAGTTTATTGAAATCATTTAAAGGAACTCTACCACTCACTCCTATTTTAGATGATCCTCCTTTGTTAGAAGAGGATGCTGAAATTTTAATTCTAGAGAAAATACTTGATATACTACTTTGAATATAATAATCATTCACTTGAAGAATCTCAATGGATTCATAAAACATCAGTAACTCCACATTATGATAATTCGATTTCTGCTTATCATTCACAATCACATTAGATTCTAGTTTTCGAGTTCCATGCATGTGTTTTTACATGGAACATGCTTATGATTGTTTAGTGATGGAACATGTCACTAGCCATCCATGTCTATTTTATTCTTATCAACTCAGGTCAATTGCTCGTCAACTAGGAGGCATGTTATACTTTATGGAATAATAGAATGTTAAATGGATTTTAATGCCTTGAGGTTTTTAATATGTTTTGTGTTTTGATTTAGTAGGTGAAGATTCATGAGGGTGTGAACACGCATGGAATTATTAAGATATTTTTTGAAGTTATTTAGAAGATAGTATTTTTAGTTATTTTTGTGAAAATAATAGATCACTTTAGAAAGCGATGTTTTTTGCAAAAATAGAAAATCATGATTTTGTAATTTAAAGTAGATTTTTGTAAAAAGCACACTTTTTGAAGCATTTCCCTCATGTATCTTCTATTCAGGACATGATGAGAAATACCTATAAATACACATACTCTGATAGACTCGTCCATCAGAGTATGTGGTTGGAGATTGTACCCATTATGGTGTATAGTCTCTTGTCTCTTTCTATTCTTTGAGTACTTTTGCGGGATTTTATTTCTATACTATCATCTACATATGTGCCTCTACAGGATCCGAAGGTCAACGCATTTCAATGAGAGGCAAAGGATCAGTCTCAACTTTCACATTTCCACCTATGAAATATTCTTTGCCTATTTTCAAAGCTATCACCATACCCCATAGTTCTCATTTGATTTATGGATATTTTTGTTGTGTTTAATGTAAGATTTTAGCACCAAACCTAATTGCATATATATTCCCTTCACTATCATCTTGGCTTATGACCCAACCTATACCAATAGGACTAGTATCAATAGTCAACATAATAGGTTTGTTAATAGAATAGTCTAGACACTTAAGAATAGGTGCTTCAAGTAATAATTTCTTTGATTTATGCATAGCTTGTGTGTGTTTGTCACTCCAAATAAGTTTTCATTTCTTGCTCAAAACTACCTCACTCACATTGTTACATGTTTCAAAAATCTTGCTAATGGCATTAACTTTTTGTGGGTATGGCTTTCAACCATAATGATCACATAAATGTCCAATAATAAGAACCTCGTTAACACCAAAAACAAATTTTTCTATGGAAAATGTGAGACTTACCTCTTAAAATCGTTGAAATATTCGTTCACAATTAGAGATGTGGTCAAGAACAAATTTATGACATCCACATGGATCTCAAGTAATATCCTTTACACGTTCCTCACTCTCTTTAATTGGAATATCATCAATGAATGGCATGGTTATATGATGAATTAAAGCATGTAAGACCATATTCATAGCATTCATCATATGAGCCACAAAATTAGTCGCTCCTTGAGGTAAAGTACACATTTCCACTAAGCCTAAAAGAGTTTTCATTGTGGTTATATCATGACTATCAATTACTACTTGGAATTCGTTTGTACCTAGAAAATAAACCACCCATTGAATGGATAGAATGTCCTAAAAATGATTCAGCAAACGCATCTACAATGGGTCCTCTTTCTACATTCCTTATGGTGACTTTATTGACAGGCTGGAGATCTTGAATAAAATGTAGTTTCCCATTCTTTTTAGGCACATTGAACCATCTATTTGAGTAAGGTGCAAAAGATGGCTCTAAAATTCTCATGTTTATCTTCTCCTTAAGTAGTTTCATTAGCTCAGGTAAGTGAGCCTTTGGAACTGGTATAGGACAAAGATTCCATGGAATATGTGGAATAGTAAAGATTATCATGGGTGCAATTAGCTTAGGATCTTCGCAACCAATCTCCTGAGGATACATAGTAAAGGCTTTTCCATGGCTACATATGACTCTCTCAAATTTATCTCTCCCTGATGGCAAAAGAAAGTCATCTTCTCTACCATTTTTCACCTATTTGATTGTCTCATCCTGTATGTATGTCCTATGTTTTTCTTATCTTGAAGAATTGGATCGTTTTTCACACCAATAATTTTTTCATTACTTTCTTGGGGTAACGGTTGAGCTATGGGTTTTATTTTTTTGTCTACAATTTTATACTTTGTTTCAACGAAGGCATCATGAGTAACATTGAGAGCATACTCTTTGATTAGAGCATACTCATCAAGGGAAGAAAGAAGAATGATGTGGGAATTAGAATTTTGTTGAAGACATAGCTCTAACTCCCCAAGAGTAGAGAAACAATGAGGTCTCAATCACATGCTCAATGTTCTCATCATGTTCATGATTTTTTTGGTTTTATAAATTTTTTTGGGTTTTCTAGATAAAAGTCTTGGATACTTGATTCTTATGAAGAAAAAATAATCTAGAATGTGGTAAACAAAGTGAAAAACTATTGTACATGTTGATTGATTGCAAGATGTCAAACTAATGTCCATTGTTGTCCCGCTCAACAATGGATTCTATCCAAAGTTTTGATCATATTTAGCTCCAAACTTGAATCGAGGTGTGCAATCACTATAAACATGCTCATGACCTTGAGTAATAGTAGGCTTCTTTCTAATTGACAATCGATTCCTGGGATGATTCACTCCTACCGTCATGACTTGAAGTGATTGCATTCCATCCTTAGACTTAATTTTAGCATAGGTAGACCCATCACCCATGGCTTTAGTTTCCATTTGACTCTCACAAATAAAGGGATGACCGAAGAGAACTTCATATGAGAAATTACCTTGAATAAAGAAGTGAAATTCTTCTGTGATTCCTCCTATGGATATGGGCACACTAGCACAAGCTCTGTACAAGATACCTACACCATTATCTATAGTTCTCATGCACCATCCACAATCTTTATCTATAGGCCATCGAAATTTATCATAGACTTCTCTTGAAATCACATTCATTTCAAAGCCAGAATCTACTAATGCATTTACAATGATGGAATTCTTATCATTGCCTATTTTAATACGCATCTCTGATGTACCTCTAGACCAAAATTTTCTTTTAAAATGACTTTCAAAATTTTTTTCACGATTTTCATGGTTAGGTTGAATAGATCCTAAGAAATTTTTATTAACATTTACTTCATAATCATCAAGTTCCTCTTCATCAGATTCATCAAAGTTTAAGGCTTCATTCATAGCTTGATCTTCATCTAGAGAATCTTGCATCTCAGTATCTAGATTAAACAAAAACCTTTTCCTTTTAGTTAGGCCGATAAAGTTATCTTTAAAAATAGGCTTTCAATAGAGAAAACTTTTTCTAAAGACATAGTCACTTGAATCTTAAGCAAAATGTCATCTAAAATCTCCATAGGATCTATTTTTCTCTCAATTTTTGAAATCCAGATGGCTTTAGGTTTTCTCTTTGGTTTCTTTTTTTTTTTTGCTGAGGATCTTTTTCTTATTCATGTTCTTGTGTTTGGTCTTGAGTTTGTTTTGATTGTTCTTGTTTATCTAAAGGCTTTGGTTCCATTTTTCTTTCCTTTGTCTTCTTACCTTTTTGTTTCTCCTCTTGTTTTTTTCATTGGGTTGTGATTCTTGTTTTTTTTTCTTTTGTTTGTGATGTTTCTCCTTACTCTACAATGGTTTCTATTCCCTCTGAGGTTTGTTTTTGAGTCACTCTTCTTTCACTAGGCTCAATTTCATCTCTTTTTCCTTTTTCTTCTGCATTGAATATGTAGAAATAAAAGATTGATCTTCTATCGGTGATTGCCAAGCCGCTATTCTCCTAATCTCATCTCGTGCTCTTACTAAAGCCTCTACGAAAAAGTCAACTTCCTTTGTGGGTTCACATGATTCTACTTCTTTTTCATCAAGAGCTTCTAGTTTCACCCCTCTACTTTCTGCATCCGTTATGGTTATATTTTCATAGTGTTTTTTCATTCCTCCCTTACCATAATTTCCTTGCAAAGGTAGCCTAGATCAATAGTCATGGATTTTCTTGTCTATGTCTAATACTAGTCTTCGCTCCTTAGCGGCCTTCAATAGTTCACAATCTCTTAAAAAGTGCTTTAACGAATCACACCAAGGATACCTACGAGGACCACACACAAACCATTTAGATTTTGAGGATTTTGATTAGCTTTTTGTGGGAAATTTTGAAATTGAGGATTTTGTTGATAAGGTATTGCTTGAACAGGATAATTAGGATTTTGATAAGGCAATTGATGTATTTGAGGAGCTTGGGGAGCAACATGTGGTACTTGAGGTGCAAGAGGAGCTTCCATAGTATACGGTTGATGATTTTGAAAATTTTGATTTTGAGGATTTTGAAAAGTTGTTTGAGAAGCTTGAGGGTACATGTTTTGATACATTTGAGGATTTTTCACATGAGGATGAGGATTTTTCATTGAAGGGTTATGCATTGGAGGAACTTGATATGCTTGAGTAGGAGCTACTTTAAGATTTTGATTGGGAGCTATAACATGTTGATTAGGATCTTGAAAAGACATTGGGTTCATTTGATTAATGAAAGTTTTGATGTAATTAGATTGGAAAGCATCTATAGTCTTGGCCAAATTGGATTGTGTAGCAATAAGACTTTCCATTTTCTTAGTGAGAATTTCCACTTGAGATTGGTCAACTACACTTTTATTTGGATCTACTTTTAAACCTTGACTAGGCTGCATCATTTGAAGAATAGGAGTATGATAGAGAATGTTAATCTCCAAAAGAACAACTTATTCTTGTGATTAGAGCACCTCTATACCAAGAATAAGTCAAACACTCCACTAACTTAGAGGATCAATTGCTAATTATCAAAAGATTAACAAATCTGTGAAAAAGATGAAACACAGAAAAGTCTGCTGCACTATTTCCTTACATTGACTTATCAAACATGTAAAGTTTTTGATGAAACTTTGTACGAAGCATCTCCTAGAGATTGCGCATCTACTCCAAGTTGAATCTCTTCAAAAGATTAAGTATAGCTTGAGAAATCAACTTCTCAAGTTACCTATGTCAGAAACTGTCATCCAAAACAGTCGACTTTACACCTGTAACTTTTAAGACTTGGTTCTCCTTGAATAGAACCCGTTTTACAAAATGCTTTTAGACATAAGTAGCTTATCTTCCAACTTAAAGATTAAGCCCTCACTCATGCAAAACTTTAAACTGTGCTAGGTGAAATGACCAAAACATTGACTTCAAAATATGTGCCTGTTTTAGGAACCAGTGAACACACTTCACATATGAATGTTCCTACACTTAATTCACTCAGCCTGATTACAATTGGAAGCTAAAACTTTGTACAGAGGTCAAGCAACTCTCAACTTAGACTTGTACAAAAGCATTTCACAATTGATCTACTGTAGAAGGAGAACACACAGAAACATCGGGCACAAATATTTTTCTTTACTCAGAAGAAATACAATTGAGTGATGAGAGCTAACTCAAATTCACTTTCCTCTATCTCATAGCTTCTATCTCCCTCATTCTTGACTTCTAACTAATGTCACATATGCTCTCATACATGCCCCGACTTTTCTCAAAGTATTTATAGATAATTTGTACATGATTCTTACTGAACAAAAGATCTAAGTCATCTATGACTATGCTAATGTACATATGTGTACACTTCTCTTGTCCTCTGAATGTAATCTTCTTCCACACTTTAGGAATTGATTCTTCCTTCATCATTTGATCTCCCAAGCCTTCAATTGGTGATTGGTCTGCACCAACAGAGTAGAGTCAAAAAGCATAGCTTGGGTTTGTTCTCTAACTTGCTCCTTAGTTGTGGAAGGCTAGCTTGAGGAAGACTAGTTTGCTCATAAAGCATGGTTTGTCTTTGATGTCTAAGGCTACAGTCTCTACGTACTTTTTGCCAATTGTCAGTAAGACCATAGTGCTTATCCAACTCTTTTAATCGTTGTTCAACTTTCCTAGGAGTTTTAGGATGAAGAAGCTTAAGAAAATTGATCACAAGATTAGGTTCTAAAGTTATCTTATCCTCATCAGGAAGTTGTCCATAGCATCTAATATACTCATTTTCTAAGTGAGCAATAGAGCTAGTAAGCTTTGGGGAATTGACCCATTGTAAGAATTTATCCCCATTATGTTGGCTATAATCCTCAAGATAGAATGCTTTGAGCATATCCTTTCTAAAATCACTCCAAGAAAGACTATCATATTGAGTGGCACGATTTATGATAGAGCTATCAACAATTCGTTCAAAGAATGTTATCAAAAGATCTTCAGGAAGACCGAAAATCATGGCTTGCTCTTCAAAAAAAATCTAAGTAGCTTGTAATGTTGATGTCATTTAATTTTCCCTTTTCTCTCAACATAGAAGAGACTATTCTTTGGCCTTGTTTCTCAACAATAAGGGATTTGAATCCTTCATCTTATGTGAATATGCAAGTGATGCACGATGCTCTAGATCTCTCAAAAATGCATTTACTTCACAATGTAGATGTGCACGATATTGTGAGAAATCCAGTGCAGCACTCAAGAATGATGATGATGAAAATATGCAACAAAGGATATGGATCACAACCTCCCAACAAGATCAGAAGCAAATGCCATGAAGCGTTTCATGTCCGGTTCAAATGTGGAGGTGATCGCAATCTGGGTGGATCGACTCCAGTCATAACACACGTAGAGTGTATGAAGCTAGTGAGTGTTGGAAGGTTTATGTGATCAAAATATGAAGGTGAAGATGAAGTTGGCTATGGAGAGGAGAGATGTGATGATTTGATTATGGGAAGCAGAATATATGAATGCAAGATAAATCCATGAACATGAATGATGAGAACAAAAGAAAACCATACACATGAATTGATTTCAAAAGGAAGAATGGTTCAAAAATGAAGCTTCTTATACACTTTCAAAATTTAATTCATATGCATGGGTGCTTTTAGGCATGTATCTTGTGGATGGTATATATGCAAAAATGGAGCTTCTTATAGAATTTCAAAATTGAAACATATGCATGGGTGTTTGTGGATAGTATGAATGCATGTAGGTCATGATTTATGAATAAATCGAATCTTATTCTTTCAATCTCAATGGATAACCCTCACTGGTTCAATGCAAGATTGCAAAGCCTTCTCACACATAGAAAAATATAAAAGTAGATATGTAAAAACATATAAGAGACTAAGAGATAAGAAACAAGAGACATGAATTAAAAGAGATTGTAATGAAAGAAATATACATGAGTGTTGTGATACGTCAAGCTAAGTAATCTACTGATCAAAGGCAGTCCCCATGACCATCCCACCATGATAGTTCAACCGAATGTCACACATAAGAGGATAGGTTCCACTTCATTGATCCTATACCTTTCTAGGAGTGTAACATCTAAGTAAAGAAGTCTAAGACTCATAAAACGAACTCGTACTCACTCACATGCTCTATTGAGGGTGAGAAAAGATAGACAAACCATTGGGTTTATGAGCCTATCCTAGTTTGGAAGTCTAACTTAAAGTTGATTCGAGGAACTGTGCTCTTGCTCGCCACCTTGGATCCTCACAAGATCAACTAAGGGTGATTTTCTCAAGGAAACCATGTGCTAGCAAAGGCCCTATGGATGCCTAAAAATGATGCTCTATGAGTTTAGAGGGGGTTTTTTATAGTTTTTTGAATGAATTTTAGCCCTTGGATCTAGAGAAATCAACTCTCAACCCTAAGGTCAACTGCTTTTGATTACAACCATTGGATTTATCAAATGGATGGCTAGGATTGGTTCTTTATATGATATCTAGGGCAAAGAGGGACAAATTAGGTGCATTCATTCTCCATCATTAGACCTAGGCAAGATCTAGACCGTCAGATCAGTGTTGACATCAATTTGGATAAGATAAGCTACTATTTTTGGAGAAACTTGTGCATCTCCACCCTTGAATGTGAGCTCATCCTGATCGTACAACATGGTTCAATGATTGTTTGCTATGTGGTAGCCTTTCAAGCCCTCAATTTTCTTATTCTAGGAAACTACGTGACTTGGAAAATTGGATTTTGTGCTCTTTGACCCTCCAAATATCCTTTGATGAAGATGAAAATTTGGCAGGCTATATTTTGAAAGGTCTCCTTTAGGAATATGTAGGAGAAACTCCCATCCGAATCTCTCTTATACAAGTTTGTCTACATTTGGAAGTTTGCAAGGTGGCATTAAGGTGTCTATGAAGCTCTGATAGCCTTGAAAATTTGTACAAATATGTAGCCACATATGATCTTTATACATATCAAACCATATGGCTAAGAAAAATTCCTATGCAAGATTTTGTACGGTCTATGTGGAAAAATTACATTTTTTAAAAATGCACATGGCATATCAATGTGCTAGAAAATCCATTTACATGTCAAATTTAGGCTACGAACTGCCTTTTATAGGCTTTACAAGTATATGATTTTTCATATGATTTGGTGATATTGAAATTTTCTCCCTAATTCCCAAAATTGGACCAGCTTTGACCACTACCCTGGATTTGAAAACTTTGCATGTGAACTTCCTTTGACATCCTTGATGCATCACCAATTGTGTTTCTTGTAGGTCGTCATGAAAGAGAGAGGAGAAAAAAGCTCGATGACAGTGTGTTTTGTACACATTACCATTTTTTGTGAGAACATCCATTTGGGAGGATATTTGTCTCATTTGACATCTCTTTTTGTGTATTTTGATGAAATATCTTTTGGTATTATTTGAGTGGCCAAAAGATTTTTGTAAATCTTTGGACTATTTCAGAAAAATAACAAGATCTTTAGAACAATTTCTAGTTGGAAGGTCACATTTTGCTTCTAGTTGCATAAAGAGTTGCCAAACCTCCCAAAAGTGGTATTAGAATATCTTCAAGTGCTTAGAGGACATTTACTACAAAGAAAAGGAGCTACTTGAGTTATTTTTTCAAATGTTTCTTCATTAATGGAAATCGGATGAAGTTTTCTCTTCAAGGGGGGCATGTAACAAAGTAAGTCTATGATTTAGGGGTCCGACTGGTTCAGACAGACCTAAAATCAGACACCGTTTGGTGATCCATGTGTATGGCCAAAGATCTCAAGACTAGACTTAAGCATAAGTTCATGTGCTCTCTTAGACCCCATGGGGAGCATGGGAAGAGCCTTTTTCCCAATGAGCTCTAGAGCCTCCTAACTCAAGTTAACATGAGTTAACTTGAGTGCAGAGAGACTTAACTCAAGTGGCAAGTACACCAATCACTAGTGGACTCTAGTGCAAGGTACTAAAGTAGTGGTTGAGATCACTCCAACCACTAGTAGACTCTAGTGGAAGACATTAAATGACTGGAGGAGATTGCACATGCACTTTTGGATTCTCGTTACATTTGTGGTCCTTGTTGATTTGAGAAGCTATATCTACAGGCATAAGGTTGGGAGGAGAGTCATCTCTCTAGTATGTGGTGGTGGTTGTGATTGTTATTCTTACATTGGTATCAAATCTCTAGGCCCATGGTGACCTTTATGGCCCATCATCTTGTTCATTGGCTTCCATGGACACCTTATGCTTTTGCTTATCTCTTTCATGAGAAACATATTCTTATCACTCCATGTCAGCTTAATCCATACCCTCATGCGTGCATGTTTCTCTCCCTAGACTCTCTCATGCCATGCATTCACGTCCAAATGTGTCCATCTCTCTCTCTTCCACAATGAACTAGTAGCAAAACCTATGTAATTACTTTCGTGAAGGCACTAGGACTTTAACCCACATGCTTGCTTTGGTAAGTGAAGGGACTAGCCATGATGCCTAGGCATAAATCTATTTTAAATCCAAGAACATAACATAAGTTATCAATTAGTTTTGTGCATGGCTCATATCCTAAAGCTAAAAATACACCATAGATTATAGGACAAGATTAGAACTCGGACCATACAAATGACTGGCCACTGCACTATCCACGGTGCCACAATTCTGCGTGGTAGTTCACTTTTCATATGAAGATATAAATATTTTGTTTAAAGCTATGAGAAGCAAAAACACTTGGATGTTCAGGATAGCTAAGACCAGAGATTGTCTCAAACCCACATCTACAAACTTCCAAAATCAGCTGCCTATCCATTTTACCCAATAGTTGAATTTGATTTCATGATAAATAAGGAACTATTCTACATACTCAACACACTCTACAATTGTCCGAGTTAGCATGTTACTATATTGGCAAAAATGGAGAGATTGGAAGGATTGGAAATCTTTACAAGAAACTATAGAATCTAGGAGATACCTTTTAGATATCTATTAAGACACATCTCTTCCCTTTTGCTCTGGCAAGGGAGTTCCATCTAGAGTGAATCGCATTTTTCTTCAATTAGGAAACTTGGGATAACTCATCAAACATTGATTGTTTTTGGAGCTCGCCAACTATGTGAATGGGAGATTCTTTGCCAAGGACATGACATGTTTGGAGACTCATGAAGCTCATGAGGATGGAAAATGGCTCTTCTCTTGGACAATGGAAGGATGTATCTTGATCTCGAGATGAGTATTTTCCAAGTTAATGTTTGGTTTCACTACTTGTTTTTTGATCTTGGCTTTCATGTAGAGTGCATTTTATTATCATTGAAACATGGTAGCAATATTCATTTTTGATAATATTGATGCGAATTAATGAAAGCTATATGGGAGAGCATAGACGTATTGAAACATTTATCAAGCAAAGGCATGCATCTATGAATCATCACATGGGAATGAAAGAAAGTTGGTGTATTTATCCTTTGCATTTTTCCTTTTAAAAGAATGTTTTATGCATAACATAAACTTTCTTATTGTCTGAAAAAGATATTAGATGTTCTGAAGTTTGTGCACATACATGGTTATATCTTTTTGAAAGGTAGCAAGTAGAATGTTTGTGCATGGATGCATGCAAAGCAAGCTCAAGGACTGCTTGAATTAATTTTGATGCATGAAAAAAAATGCCAACACATGCATTTGCATATGGAAATGTTTGATTTTTTTTTTAAGTGGATCATGAATGAATACTTTCCTAATAATAGCTTACTTTTAAACGCTCCAGATAGACATTAGGAAAAAAGGAAAACTAGTTAATTGCAATAGTATGCTAGCTATCTTGCAACTCAGTTGATTAGTCCATTCCTTTCCTAGGTGATACCCGAGTTAAGTATACTCAATGTCTTGCTTATTAAAAGTAGGCACATCAAAAGTCAAGCATTCAGTTCTCTCACGATCTTGATGAGAAAGAAAACATGGCTACTTTCAAACATATCCACTTTATGATGACTCTAAGTCGAGGTGATACTTAGAGAATCCTAAAGATACATTGAGAATGATATATTACACTTGCTTGTGTGCATTCTTATGCATCTAAGTAGGATACTAACTTTAGAAAAGATTCCTTAGATCCTTGAGCACTTTCTAATGAATGCTCTTATTTTATTTTATCCCAAGATGTGATCAAAATCAAATAAAGCTAAATGGAACTTACACTAATTGATTTTTTAAAGCTCAAAAGATAGTTGTTATATTCTGTAAGTTGCATCCCTAGTAAGGATGCAAAGTGCCAAAGAAAGGAATTTTTTGTAATTTCTCACTTGATTCCATCCCAAGGAGTGATGGAAAACAAATATTAAACCTTAGCATCAATTGAACTTTGATGTTCAATAGGTGGATGTTAGGTTCCATGATAGCATCTCTGGTAGCAATGCCAATTACTAAGCAAACATGGAAACTTTAAAGAAATGTCTTCCTTTTAGAAGGATTAGAGAGCTAAATTTTGGTTTCACTTAAGCTAATTGAAGCTTCAAGAGGAAACCTAAGCAAGCGATCTTTAGGAAATGAGATAAGTTCCTAAAGACATGAATTGAATTGTGAACTTTTCATTTGGGAATACAAAGTTCCAAGAAATGGATCACCAATCCATGAACTTTTCCCAAACAAGCTATAAAGTTAAAGTGGATTGTCAAATTATGTTTAAAGTACTCTAGTAACATCTCAAGATTGACCAACCATAATAATTTTTGTTTCAAACTCAAGAACAAGAATACATATCACATAAATGAAAGTTCAAGACAAACCTTCATAGTGGAATGGCAAACCATACCCTAAAGGTGATATTTATCCTCTAGGTTGATACTCAGAAAATGAACACAACTGAAGCAATAAAGCTTCATAATACTGTGTGAAAGACCATAATTTCTTTCAAATATCCTTGCAATAGTGCAATGGATTCCATGATGAATCATTTGCTTAGGTTATTTGATTCCTTAGAAGGAATATGAACTTGAAGAATAAGATTCTCCCTAGTAGCGAGAATGGAGTTCTTCAAAATCATTAGACAACAAGTAGTTCTCGCGATGTTCCAAACCACCAGAAAGAAAGAAGAGGCAACCAAAGCATGGATGGAGGAAGGTTTGGAAGACAAAGAAATCAAGTACATGACAAAAAATGCTCTTCATGTAGAGGAAGAGGAAGGACAAGAGGAAGAGGAGGAAGAAATCAAGAATCAAGAAGCCAAGATGGTGAATGAAACTACATATGTGGATGGCTTAGATATTATACAAGGGATTGCTACCAAGGGGGAAACAAAAGGAGTTACAACCAAGGCTCAACATACAAAGGGAAAGGTAATTATACATCAAATAGGCATGATTATGAGAATCTCCTTATGATGCATATGCATGAAAGCTCAAACAATGTAATACTACATGGTATATCCATAGTGGTTGTAACAACCATATGAGTTGCAACCAAAATTTATTCACTAACCTACATGCTCCAAGTGGTAAATAACATTTCAAAACATGAGTTGATATAGCCCATGAGATCACTTACATAGGTGATGTGGCTTTGGATGAGAAAGATCAAGTAAGGTATCTCAAAGATGTGCTTCATGTACCTTCAATCACGAAGAATTTGGTATCCATGGGAAAATGGTGGATAGAGGTTAGCAAGTGAGATTCAACAAAGGAGGATGATTTTTTTAGAAGCACAAACAAGGCTACAATTTTGTTTCAAGAGGAAAGAAGCAATGAAGATTTTTTAGATTAGAGGTAATCCTTCACATCATATATACTTTACTTTTGACAATGAGCGGATTGCAGAGTTGGACTTGTGGCACAATATAATTGTTCACATCAAAATTCAAAGTATGAAGGAGATGAAAAAAAAAGGCTAGTATAATGTCCAAAAAGTTTTCAAGCTTAAGGAATGAAGAACTTATGTGAATCTTATCAGAAGGTTAAGCATCAAAATTTCTATTCAAGAAGAGTGGATACATCAGCCAACATCCACTTGAATTGGTCCACACAGATATATGGGGACCAACCAAGAAGCCATCCCTAGGAGGAAATAGGTATTTTGTCACTTTTATAGATGATTTTACTTGCATGTTTTGGATCTATTTCATAAAGCAAAAATCAAATGTGTTTCAATTCTTTAAAGTGTTTAAGCTTATGGTTGAGAAGGAGATAGGTAACTACATAAATAAGCTAAGGTCTAATGGAGATTGAGAGTACTTCTCCAGTGAGTTTTTAGATGTTATTTGAGATTAAGGCATCAAAAGACAAGTAACATGCAGTTATACACCCCATTAAAATGGGGTTGTAAAAAGGAAGAGCAAGTACATTGGAGAGATAGCTAGAGCAATGTTGAATGAAATGAATATGTCCAACCATTTTTGGAGTGGTGCACCCAATAGAACCATATACCTCATGAATAAGGCTCCAACTTTAGGGATACACAATTCAACACTATATCAAGCTTGGTATGGTAAGAAGCCAAACCTCTCCGACCTCAAAATATTTGGTTGAAAATGCTATGTTCATGTTCCTCATGACCTAAGCACAAGTTAGAAGCTAAGCCGGTGTATCTTCATTGGCTATGCAAATGATAAAACATTCTTTAAGTTCTTCAATCCTAATACAAAGGAGCTCAAAGTTTCAAGAAATGTAGCTTTTGATGGGCAATTTCATGGTACAAGAAGGTAGAGTATTTGCAGGAACATGAAGATAATGCAGCTAGGTATGAAGAATCTCAAAGTCAAACAAGTATTGATCTAATTGGTCATCAAAGACTAAGTTCAAAGAATAAACATTAGAATTCATCATCTTGGAAAGGAGGAGCAAGAATAAAATCAGCATCAAGTCATTCAACAAAAAAGGATGCAAAACTTGTGGAGCTAAACAAAGATGGAGTTGAAGTGGAAGATGAAAACCATGGAGAATCTTGACATGTACCAAATTATAAGCCAAGGAATAGAAAGTTCATACCTCCAAAATTTCAAGAGAGGAAGTACGTAAGGCCAATGTATCCATTAGATAGGTTCACATATTATTCCCTTTATGGCAACTCATTATGCTTATATGAATAGATTGTAGAGGATCGTGAACCTACATGTTTTAAGAATAAAACATGGATACATAATCGAAGGAAGCTATGAAGGAAGAGCTTGAAGCTCTTGAAGGAAAAAATACTTGGAGTCTTATGCCCAAGAAGGAAGGCTTGAAAGTGATAGGATCAACTGGGTCTACAAGGTAGAGATGAAGGTTGATGGGACCATCTTTAGAAACAAATCAAGGCTTGTTGCAAAAGGATTTGCACAAACATATGGAGTGGGTTTTGAGAAAACTTTCAACCCCGTTGATAAAATGAGGACCATAAAAATATTAATATCTATGTCAACCAATCAAAAAGAGTTAAATTATACCAATCGGACATCAAGAATGCATTCCTCAATCAAGACTTGGAAGAAGAAGTGTATATGGATAAGCCAAAAGGCTTTATAAGTAGTAAGTTTCCTACACATGTTTGAAGCTTGAAAAGGGCTCATTATGGCCTAAAGCTAGCACCAACTTGGAATCATAGATTGGTGGAGTATCTCATCACATGTGGATACAAAGAAAGTGATGTAGACCACTCTCCCTTCATAAAACAAAGAGGTAAACAAGATGCATACATTTGTGGGTATGTAGGTGATCTTATTATCACAACTAATGACATATTGAAGGCATCAAATCCAAGCTAGTTAAACAATTTAAGATTTTTGATCTTATATGCTTGGTGTATTTTCTTGGCACCAAATTTGTTTACAAATAGGATGAAATCATGTTGATGCGAAGCAAGTACATTTTACATGTATTTGAAAAGTTTGGCATGAGAAATCTAAAATCCAATCTCCGATCCAATGGAGGTTAATTTGAAGTTGAGTTTTAGTGATGGTAATCCTCTTATAGATGACACTTTGTGTAGGTCTATTGTTGGATCACTTAATTATGAAACCATCATAAGACCTGATATAGCTTATGGAATAGAGTTCTGGTCATAATTCATGCATAGCCAACGAACTACTTACTTGTTTGCAAAAAGCAAAATGCTTAGGTACTTAAAGGCTACTATAAATTATGGATTATGCTATGCATATGAAGATGATTTACAGGTCAAGGCATACTAATCTTAGATGTCAAAGAACTAGCCTTCAATGGTTTTATAATCTAGAGGGGTTGAGTATAGATCACTTTCACAAGTCACATGCAAAATTATGTGTCTTAAGAATTTATTTATGGACTTCAATTTGCAAGTTGATACATATCCTATCTATTGTAATAACATGAGTGGCATACATCTTGCTTCAAACCCTTTTTTCCATGCAAGAACCAAGCACATTGGACTACACTACCACTTCATAAGGGAAAAGGTATTGACAAAAGATATTTTAGTGATTCATATAGGTACAAAGGAACAAGTTTCTCATATGTTTACAAAAGCTTTCGATTGCACAAAGCTCATAAATTTCAAGCAATGCATTAGCATGAAGGACCTTGGATGAAGATGAAGATGAAGATTGAAGCTTCAGCAAGAGTGCTAAAAGTCAAGCTTCAAAGTCAAATTCATGGAGAAACTAATTTGTACAAGTGGAACAATGTACAAAGGCCTCCAATCACAAGATTTAACCAAAAGAAGTCATTCAACCACTCCCCAAATCATTCCAATCACGTCATCTAGTTTAGGAGGAGCAGTTTTAAGGATAAGTGGTTCGTAGCTTGTTGAAGCCTACTAGCTTTGTATATGTTATGCTTGGATCATGATCATTTGGGTGATCCCATGTGTTTCCTTTGTGTATTGGAGTTTCCTAAGGGTTTTGGAGTCCAACCAACAAGCCCCTAACTTAAGAAGGCCCTCTACTTTCTTCCATCCCAAGTTTGGGTCAGGATATCTCACTATGTATGTATGCAGTGACTAGTTTTAAATTTTTATGTGTTGTATTAATTAGTTCTCCTATTTTAGGGACCTATTTGCTATGATTTCACTCTTGTTGGATAGCTAATACAGTCTCCTAAAGTTGGTTAAATCTCAGGATCCATCTCTGTATATTCTTTGAGTTATTGTGTCTAGATTGAAAGTGTGTCTCTACATAAGTGTGTGAGAGTGAAGGTCAAGTAGCTATTTTGTAGCATTTTATGTGTGAGAATCCATTTGAGATGAGATTTGCATCATTTTGAAGATCTTTTGGTATTCTTTGAGCGTTCAAAAGATCTCTCGAAATCTTCGAACCATCTATGAGGAATAACCAGAGCTTTAGAACACTATCTATTTGAATGTATGTTGGGAGGTAAGATTACAATTCTAGTTGCATAAAGAGTTGCCAAATCCCCCAAAAAGAGTGAATTCCACAACTTGTTCAATAGCTTCATCATATATTTTCACAAAATTCATGGTAGTATTCATCTTCATTATGTTCGTAATAGACTTATCAAGGCCATGCACATATTCTCTAACCTTAGGTTGAGCAAGAATCGGCCTACTGTGGCTACTTCTAGTTGCAAGGTTGAGTATAAGGAAGCTTTCTAAGCAAACATTGAGTATGTGAGGCTCATATGCCTTTGGCTGATTTGGGTTTTGGTTAGCCTTATGCCACCGTCATCTTTATGGACAATCAAAGTGCATTGGAGTCGTGAGGAACCCTATGTTATATGCTTGCATAAAGCACATTGAGGTGCACTATCATTATGTCACAAAGAATTTCTTTGTGCGAGAGATCGATTTGGCTTATGTACCCAGAAAGGATAATGTTGCAGACCTTTTCACAAAGGCTTTAACTAGGGAGAAGTTTGAAGCTTTTTGCAAAGCTTTGGGCTTAGTTCCTTTTGTGGATTGATCTCTTTCCACATAGCTTGGAGTTTCTTTATACATGAGTGCCATCTCCTTATTCATCGCATCCTTCCTAGGGGGCATTTGTTGATAGCTTTTGGTAGTGATTTGTGTGAACACATGTAGGACCACTGGGGCTATTTTTTCTAAGCTTGTATAAATGCATGTAACCATAATTGGTGTCTTATCTTTGTACATTCACTTAGTAACACATTCAATATTGTATTATACTCCAAGATTCTTCTTCTTCCTTGTGTTGTTTGTGTGCTTTTGCAAACCTCGAACTCCAAAAATATCATCTCCTATAGTGACCATGATAATTGCTAAAAAGGTACCCTCTATGTGAGATGATGTGCTCTCATGAGGAGCACATGAAGCTTACTAGTTCCTAGACATGGAGTGCAAACTCATGAGAGGAGTCATTGCAAGCCCCATAGACAATGTTATTAGTTCTCATTTTCTAACAAAACTAAAATAAACACTGTGTAGTTATATCTACTTAGTGGAGTTGCTCGATGGGAAGTGCACTGATGCATGGGACCAACAAGTATTTGTTTTACCTATACAAATGCAGTTCTATGAGGATAGATTGGATTTGGAGATTTCACTATTGACAAATTTTGATGTATCCTTTTATAAGCAATGCATACTAGGAGATGAACAATCATATTTTTTTCTTTTCATGTTACCTCTTTGAGCATGAGGAAGGTGATTGTTGATTTGTGGGAGCCAAGTCTCTAAGAGATTGATTGTTGACTGTAAACAAGCTACTCAAAATTGATTATAAGTATATTTATTTGTTATATTGTATGTATTCAAATTGTATCATGATGGATTCTCATAGTCAAGGAAACTCCGACCGAAATGCTCAAGAACTTTCATAGAAGGTGAGAGCACAATTATGGGACTTGTATTTATGTGAATTACATTTGGGTTTACCTAATTGCAAGAAAGTTGCACATATGATTGCATTGGTGCTAGAAGTGAGTGCAATCACTCTGTTACCATTTTGCATGAGTTTGCAAGAGGAGAACAAAGTCCGCAAGGTTGTGGATGAGTATTTGGAGAAAGGGATGATTATACCGAACTATTCATCCTTTGTAACATCACTTCTCTTAGTAAAGAAGAAGGATGGTCTTATTGGATGTGGGTAGAGTACCTCACACTCAATAAAATTATGATCAAGCACAAATAACCCATGCCCATAATAGATTATCTATTTTATCCTTTAGGTGGGGCAATTGTATATAGTAAAATATATATACAGAGTGGCTACCACCATAAGAAAGTAGCATGTATATAAGACATCATTTAGGACATAGTTTGGTCATTATGAGCACTTGTTTATGCCATTTGGTCTTATTACTGCATCTAGCATCTTTATGATGTTAATGAATGATATTTTGCACCGTTTCATTGGCAAGCGCGATGTGGGTTTTGAAGATGATTTTTTTGTGTATACTAATTCAATGCACGAGCATAAAGGTCGTTCCAGATAAGTTTTGAATAAATTAAAAGAAAATCAGTTTTTTGTAAATCTTTACAAAACTCAATTATGCCTTCGAGAGATACAGTATCTAAGGCATGTAAGTTTAGCTGATGGGGTCAAGCTAAAAGATCTAAAGAAGTTATTAGTTATCTTACGATGGAAAAATTCTTAGGATAATGGGATTCTTTAATCATTTCTAGGAGTTTCCAATTTCTATCAAAAATTCATTTAATCTTATTTGTTGATATCAACCACCTATGATGAATCAACTTCAAGGTAGAGTTCCATTTGCATGAAAGTAAGAGCAAGATGATATTTTTGATATTGTGAAACAAATTATTTAATATTCTCTAGCACTCAAAGTGGTGGATCAGGAGAAGTGATTTGAGTTGCAGATTGATGCTAGTGGCATAGCCATAGGGGTAGTTTTGAGCCAAGATGGCATGCCTATAGCTTTTGAAAGTAAGAATTTAAGTAGCTCACATAATAATTTCCAAGGCAGGAACACGATTTGTATGTAGTAGGCATGCTATCAAAGTATGGAGACACCATCTATATGGTGCAAACATTAATGTATGTATAAATCACCAGACACTCATGTGTTTCTGTAGTTAGCTAGATCTTCAAGCACATAGGCTTGTTGGCCTAAGTTCATACAAGATTTTGATATCAAAAGCTTGTATACAAGAGGCAAAAAGAATATGTGACTGAAATTATCTCAAATAATTTATCTGGTGAGCTTTACAATCCTAGAAATCCAATTTCTTCAAGAGATAAAGTAAGCGTAGGTGGAAGATCCACATTTTGTTACATATCATTAGAGCCATCAAATATGACCGTATTATAGATGATGGGGCAGTTCTATATGTTTTTTTGCCTAGTAAGGCAAACAAGTAAATTTTGTATCATAATTTCTTAGTGAAGAATGGAATAGTTAAATGGAAAGAAAATATTTGCATACTAGATTCTTGGGGAGATCAAAAAAGTCATGCATGATAATCATGATGTTTCTTTCTGTGTAGGACATTCTAGTGGTGGCAAGACCATAAACTTGTCAAAAGAACATGATGGTGGCTTGGATTAGCCAGATATGTCCACACATATATTCCACAGTGCTTTATGTGTTAGGCCAATAAGGAAAAAAATATTAAGTGACTAGGTTTTTGCAACCTTCAGAGATTTTAGAGCACAGCTAGGATATGATATCCATAAAATTCATAGTGCGGTTATTGGGGATCTAAAGGAAGCAAGATGGTAGATCTATTGAGCAAGATGGATCATTTCATACCCACATAAGAGATAATAGAAGCTCCATAGGTAATGGAACTCTTTATCTAGCATATCTTTAGATTGCATGGGTTATCCACATCCATAGTTTCAGATAGCGAAGTTAGATCCACATGAAACTTTTGAAAGTTTGTTTTTGACAAGCTTAAAGCATCATAAAAAATGAGTAGTTGTGACCTTTTTCAAGAAGATGGTCAGATCAAGAGGATCAAATAAATACTAGAGGACATATTGAGGGCATATGTGTTTGAGAGGTAGGTAAATTGGGATATTTATTAGCCATTAGTAGAGTTTTCATATAACATTAGACCTCATAAGATGATTGTGATGTCTCCTTTTGAGATGAATTATGGCATGAATCCCAGTGCTCCTAGTATCGTACGAATGCCAAGGAAATGTCATAGTGATATATTCTTAGCTAACCTCCAAGCAAGCTTAGAAATAGCTAAAGTGAAGACAAAGCAAGCATATGATAGGCCTAAGAGATTGCTGAGAAGAAGAGATCTCCTAGAGTTCTTGAAGAAGGAGATATAGTTTTTCTTCACATACTAACAAGGTGAGCTTCATTATCCATAAGGAAGGACACTCACCACTCACCAATATTTTACGAACATTGGAAGATAGTTAAAAAGCGTAATGATGTTGCATACCAAGATTCCTTTCTTTGAGTGATTAAAAACTTGAAGTGCATCACAAACCTAATAAAAAATGGTGCATCTCTTGGTTTTGGATTAGGTGGGAGTTGAGGTTCAAAACACTATGGAACCTACTCATAGAATATATGAATGTGTTTCTACACTCATTCATCATCTAGTTAACAAAAAAATCAGACATTTCCATATGCAAATGCATGTGCAAAGCATGCAAATGCATGTGAGTGCATGCATTTGTTGGCATTTTTTTCATGCATCAAAATTAGTTCAAGCATTCCTTGAGCTTGCTTTGCATGCATCCATGCACAGACAATCTACTTGCTACCTTTCAAAAAGATATAACCATGCATTTGCACAAACTTGAGAACATCCAATATCTTTTTTAGGCAATAAGAAAGTTTATGTTGTGCATAAAACATTCTTTAAGAAGAAAAAATGCAAAGGAGAAATGCACCAAATTTCTTTCATTTCCATGCGATGATTCATAGATGCATGCCTTTGCTTGATAAATATTTCAATACGTCTATGTTCTCCCATATAGCTTTCATTAATTCACATCACCATTATAAAAACTGAAGATTTCTACCATGTTTCAATGATAATAAAATGCACTCTACATGAAATCCAAGAGCAAAAAACAAGTAGTGAAATTAAACATTAACTTGGAAAATACTTATCTCCTGATCAAGCAACATCATCCCATTGACCAAGAGAAGAGTCATTTTCCATCCTCATGAGCTTCATGAGTCTCCAAACACCTCCTTGGCAAAGAATCTCCCATTCACATAGCTAACAAGCTCCAAGAACAATCAATGTTTGATGAGTTATCCCAAGTTTCCTATGTAATCTGTTGAATGCTTAAAGAGATTGAAGAAAAATGAGATTCAATCTAGGTGGAACTCCCTTGCTAGAGCAAAAGGGAAGAGATGTGGCTTAGTAGATATTTAAAATGTGTCTCCAAGCTTCTATAATTGCTTGTAAATGTTTGCCATCCTTCCAATCTCTCCATTTTTGCAAATATAGTAAAATGCTAAATCGGGCAATTGTAGAGTGTGCTTAGTATGTAGAATAGTTCTTGATTTATTGTGAAATAAAAAATTCAGCTATTGGATAAAATGGATAGACAACCGATTTTGGAAGTTTGTAGACATGGGTTTGAGATGATCTCCGATCTCAACTGTCCAGAACATCCAAGTGCTTTTGCTTCTCATAGCTTTAAATAACATATTTATATCTTTAGATGAAAAGTAAATTACCATGTGGAATTGTGGCACTGTGGATAGTGCAGTGGTTAGACATTCGTATAGTGTGAGTTCAAATCTTGTCCTACAATCTATGGTGTAGTTTTTGCTTTCGGATCTCTGTGTGCACAAAACTAATTGATAACTTATGCTATGTTCGCATAATAGATCTATGTCTGGGCATCATGGCTAGTCCCTCCGCTTACCAAAGCAAGCATGTGGGTTAAAGTCCTAGCACCTACACAAACGTAATTACATATGTTTTTCTAATGATTCACTGTGGAAGAGAGAGATGGATACATTTCAATGTGAATGCATGGCATGAGAGAGTATAGGGAGAGAAACATTCATGCACGAGGGTATGGATTAAGCTAACATGGAGTGATAAGACTATTTTTTTAATGAAGGAGATAAGCAAAAGCATAAGCTTTCTATGGAAGCTAATGAAGAAGATGATGAGCCATAAAGGTGACCATGGGCCTAGAGCTCTAATACGAATGTAAGAATAACAATTATGATGACCACCACATACTAGAGAGATGACTCTCCTCCCAATCTTTTGCCTGTATATATAGCTTCTCGAATCAATGTGGACCACAAATGTAACTATATTCCACAAGTGCATGTGCAATCTCCTCCACTCCTTTAATATCTTCCACTAGAGTCTATTAGTGGTTGGAGTGATCTCAACCACTACTTTATTACCTTCCACTAGAGTCCACTAGTGGTTGGTGTACTCGCCACTCGAGTTAAGTCTCACCGCACTCAAGTTAACTGATGTTAACTTGAGTTAGGAGGCTCTAGAGCTCATTGGGTAAAAGGCTCTTCCCATGCTCCCCATGGGGTGTGAACTTAAGACCTCTTCTTTAGAATCTTGAGACTTAACCGCTAAGCTAATAAGCTAAGTGGATCACTTGTTTAAGAGAGCACATGCACTTATGCTTAATTCTGGTCTCGAGATATTTGGCCATACACATGAATGAACAAACGGTGTCCAATTTTAGATCTGTTTGAACCAGCGAGAACCTTAGATCATAGACTTACTTTATTACATGCCCATCTCTTGAAGAGAAAACTTCATCCAATTTCCTTTAATGAAGAAACCTTTGAAAAACTAGCTCAAGTAGCTCCTTTTCTTTGTAGTAAATGCCCTCCAAGCACTTCAAGATGCTCTGATACCACTTTTGGGAGGTTCAACAACTTCCTATGCAATTAGAAGAAAAATGTGGCCTTCCAAGTTACACTTGAATAGACATTGTTCTAAAGCTCTTGTTATTTTCCAAAATTCTCGAGTCTCTTCAATCAAAGGTGCTAAGTAAACATCCATATCTCTCACTTTATATTTCCATGGTACAATCTATGACAACATCAAATGTCCTCTCTTGATAATGAGCCATGGTGGAATGTTGTAATTCACTAAGCACATAGGCCATGTACTCCACGAAGAAAGCTTTGATCCATAAGGATTCACTCCATACATAGCTAAGCTCAAACATAAATTTTGAGGCTCAGCTTTAAATTGAGGCCATTATTGCTCAATATGTTTCCATGCTCTAGAATCTATAGGGGCATGACGTATAGCATATGTAGATCTATTTGATGCATGCCATTGCATCAAAACTACTACACAGAGACATCGGAACATACTCTTTATTCTAAGTTGTATACAAAAATGGTGTACTTTTGTCAGTACAAATTGTCCAAGTGAATCTTGTTTGTTTCATTTCTCTATATTAAGACATCCTTGATGATCTATGAATTCCCTTCCATACAAAATACAATCATCTCGACATGCATGGATCTTGTTGTAGTACATATCTATTGATGGTGGCGTTTCATTTCCTATTGGTAATACTTTCTCTCTTAAAATCTAAAGAGAGTAGTAGCACTTGCATCTGACCACTCATACATTGCCTATAAATTCATAAATGAAAGACGAGCCAACACTTGTAAAACACCTTTTGATGTTTTAGTATTAGTATCTTCATGATGATCATGCCCACAAATATGTTCATCTATGTTAGTACTTATCATTAAAAAATGCATATATCATGTCTTTCGTTCCTTCATTCCATATCTTATTGTTAGTTTCAACATGATCTTGTTTGACTACTTGCACTCTCTTTGGATCATGAATCGGCTCGATGTCACTTGAATGCCTTTTCCACATGATTTACATATTCCAATCAGAAAGATATTATGATCAAACTCTCCATACTTCCACACATGATCTCTAGTTATTCTTCTCTTCCTTGCAATTTGATACTTACAATTATTGCAAGGGCATGCTATTTTTTCCTCCAAATGAACACGAAGATAGACACAAATTTTTTTAATTACTTCTAGATGTCACAAAGCTTTATATATTTACGTATATATCCTATTATATGTCCTAAAATCCTCAATTTTAATGTGTTTACATACATATACTAATATAAATCCATAAGTATATACCCTAAAATCCAAAAATTTTATGTTCTTACATACATATACTAATATAAATCCGTGACCCTGATTTTTTATGTATTTATGTATACACTTGCATAAATTCTAAAACCGTAAATTTTTATGCGTTTAAGTACGTATACTAATATAATTCCTTAAACCCAAATTTTTCATGCATCCATATATATATATATATATATATATATATATATATATATATATATATATATATATATATATATATATATATATATATATATATATATATATATATATATATATATATATATATATATATATATCCTTAAACCATAGATTTTTATGTGTCTATGTACATAGAGTAACATAAATCGCTAAACCCTAATTCTTTTTTTGTTTCTATATATATACTAATATATATATCCTAAAACCCCAAATTCATGTGTGTTTATGTACATAGAGTAACATAAGTCGCTAAACCCTAGTTCTTTTTTTGTTTCTATATATATACTAATATATATATATCCTAAAACCCCAAATTCATGTGTGTTTATAGGCATATGCTAATATAAATCCCTAAACTCTATTTTTTTTCTATTCATGTATATATACTAATAAAAATCCTAAAACCCAAAGTTTAATGTGTTTATGTATATACACTAATATAAATCCATAAACCCTAAATTTTCATTCATTTAAATACATATACTTGTATAAATTCTAAGACCTTCAATGTTTATGTGTTTATGTACATATACGTTTATGTATATATACTAACATATATCCCAAACGCCTAAATTCTTATGTGTTCATGTATGTGTACTAATATAAGATCACAAACCCTCATTTTTTTCGATCTAGGTATATATACTAATATATATCCTACGTTGATATGTTTAGGTAGTGATGTGTGTGAACACACTAGGACCATCGGAGCACTTTTTTCCTTTTTTAGAAGGTTTTTCCCCCCGACTTGTATATATGCCTATAGCTCTAATGGGTTACTTATCTTTGTTCATTCTAGTGGTAATACATTCGGTATTGTGTGTTGTGCTTCAACCTTGTTCTTCTTCTTCCTTGTGTTGTTTGTGTGCTTCTGTAGACATCGAACTCCAACAATTGGTATCAGAGTAGGTCGCCACTTCATCTAGGGCATCGTCGACACCCCTCCGATCACAATCTCAGATTCACAGTCTCTGAACTCGTTTCGGCCTCCGAATGCACTATCACATCACTTGTGCAGGACATTTCGTCTTTTTGTGCCAAAGATATATACCAGTTTCAATTCACCTGTATAAGCATCTCGAAGTCTACTACAGGTTTAGCAGAACTTGTCAGGGTACTTCTATTCAACTTTTTTAGATACAATCATTTTTTTGCATCTGGGTATTTTAGTCAGTGGCCATGGCTGAAAACAATGATGTGAATGTACATCAGTTGGACATTAAAACAACATTTTTGAATGGTGACTTCCATGAAGAAGTGTATGTTTTTCAGCCCCATGGCTTTGTGCAAAAAAGGCATGAAACCCAGGTGTTCAGGTTAAAGAAGTCATTATATGGTTTAAAGCAAGCAATACGTGGTTGGTATGAAAAGATACATGCCTATCTGATTGTAGATGGTTTTGAGAACAATCCAACTGAAATCACCTTATATGTTAAGTGTGCTAATGATGTGCTTCTGATCATTGTGGTGTATCTTGATGACATGTTGCTCACTGGTCCTCATGAGAAGCATATTGTTGATTTCAAGGCTGATTTACATGCCTCATTTGAGATATCAAATTTGGGGCATTTGCATCATTATTTGGGCATTCAATTTATGCACGTTGATGGTGGAATGGTTTTGTGTCAAACGAAATATATTGGCACATTATTGCAGCCTTTTGGCCTTGAAGACTGTAAACCTTTTGCCACTTCTATGGAGACAGCTTTAAGATTGAGTCTTCATGATGTTGGAGATGGATTTGATGTTGTTCTCTAACATCAGGCTATTGGATGCTTGATTTACTTATGCATTACTTGGCCAGATATTCAGTTTGTTGTCTCATAGATGAGTAGCTTTATGCATTGCCCAGGTGTCAAGCATTGGCAGGTGGTTAAGTGCATCTTTCGCTACTTGAGTGGTACCCGGCTACTTGGGTTGTTTTATCCCAAGGGGGGATCACTATCACCAGACTTGCATGCATTTTTTGACTCTAACTGGGTTGGTTGCTATGACACTTGTGTGTCCACTAGTGGTTTTTGTTTCATGCTTGGTAGCTCATGCATATCTTGGCTTAGCAAGATGCAGCCTCCTCTAGCCACTTCCATTTGTGAGGCTCAGTATCGGACATCTTTCATAGCGACTGTTGAGTGTGTGTGGCTCAAATGCCTTATGGCTGATTTGGGTGTTGGTCAGTCTTATGCCACCACCATCTTCACTGACATTCAGAGCGCATTGGCAGTTGTGAGGAACCCAGTATTCCATGCTCGCACTAAGCACATTGAGGTGCATTATCATTATATCAGGGAGAGATTCTCTGCTAGAGAGATTAGCTTGGCATATGTGCCCACACAGGAGAACATTGCAGACCTTTTCACGAAGGCTATGCCTAGGGAGAAGTTTGAAGCTTTCCACAAAGCTTTGGGCTTACTTCCTTTTGGGGATTGATTCGACATAGCTTGGCACTTCCTTATACATGAGTGCCAACTCCTTGTTCACCGCATCACTCCCAGGGGGTATTTGTCGATATGTTTAGGTAGTGATGTGTGTGAACACACTAGGACCACCGAGGCACCTTTTTCCCTCTTTAGGAGGTTTTTTCCCCCGGCTTGTATATACGCCTATAGGTCTAACGGGTTACTTATCTTTGTACATTCTAGTGGTAATAAATTTAGTATTGTGTGTTGTGCTCCAAGCTTCTTCTTCTTCCTTGTGTTGTTCACGTGCTTCCGTAGACGTCTAACTCCAACATCCTAACACACTAAACTTTTATGTGTTTATTTACCTATATTACCTATACTAGTATACATCCCCAAACCCTAATTTTTCACACACTTATCTTCATATACTTTTATAAGTCTTAAAACCTGAAATTTTTATGTGTTCATGTACATATACTAATATAAATCCTTAAACTCTAAATTTCTCATGCATTTATGTACATATACTTGTATGAATCCTAAACGCCTAAATATTTATGTGTTTATTTATAATGTGAATAAAGTAATAAAAATCCCTAAAGTTAAACTCTTTCAAATTATTTTATATGGTAATATATATCCTAAAATATTAAGTTTTTATGTGCTAATGTACATATACTAATATAAATCCCTAGACCCTCATTTCTTCTATTTATGTATATATACTAATTAAAACTCCTACAAACCCAATTGTAATTTGTTTATGTATATACTATTGTAAATCCATAAACTCTAATTTTTTATGCATTTATATACATATATTTGTATGAATCCAAAAGCCTTTTCTTTGTGTTTATGAACATATACAAAGAGAAATCCCTAAACCCTAATTTTTCATTCATTTATGTACATATAATTGTATAAATCCAAAAACCTAAAATTTTTATGTGTTTATGTATATATATTAGTATATGTATCCTGAAACCCTAAACTTTAACGTGTTTACATACATATACTAATATAGATCCTTAAATCCTACTTTTTCATGCATATATATATATATATATATATATATATATATATATATATATATATATATATATATATATATATATATATATATATATATATATATATATATATATATATATATTGTGTACCTAAGTCAAGAAGACTTAAGGACTTGTGCCAAAGAGACTAAATCTCATTTGCCACACAAGTGCGTATAGTGGGGAATTGACACATGCTTATTTGTCAATCCGATTAAATGACCTAACCAAGTGTATGTGGACATATGCACACGTGATGGGAAATGAAGTGGTTCAACTTATATGTGTGACAAAAGACTAATCCACCTCTCTAACTTACTCAAGTACTGAAAGTGTCTGTCGCGATACCACTTACATCATTTTTCACTAAATCAAGGATTTCGCTCAGCTCCGAACTCCAAATATGGCCAATAGCAGGTTTCTTTCAAAGCTCTCAACGAGACGCATCTATCGGAGGTAGTTTCACTCAATTTTGACAACCGTGCTTCAAGTTATGACCAAAATAGTGAATGGCAGGAAACACCCACACTCACTCCACAACTTCTACAAGCTCACACACACACTACAGTACCTTAAAAATAGTGGGGAGAGGTAGACAACAGTCCTACACACACATTCCAAGCATTACACACACATAGAAGATCAAAGAGAAGATGAAAATCTGCAAGAAAAAAGTAAAATCGAAAATGAGGAGCTCTCCTTCTTCACAATGGAAAATGGTCTCTACAAAGAGTCACAAAGTGACTTATATACATGTGCCCTAAAATTGGTCCTTTCACACAAGAGACCGGCACTTTATTAACTAAAAGGTGAATTTCCTACTAATTTACAAGGAATATATTACAATGAGTTGGGATTATGCATCTAGAGGACTCCTCTAGTGCATTTACATGGCTTGAGGGAATTTCCTAAGACTTTGAAGAAGAAAAATATGCCCATTAATTTGAAAATTTTGGGGCTCCCCTTTCTTGCCTCTTCGCTCTGCAACACTCTTCCCCTCTTTGTCTCTGTCGTCCCTTGAGAGGCTTTTGCTTCTCATTTGTTGCTTGTCTAAGCTTTCTGAATACACGCACCGAGTGTCAGACAGTTGGTTATCTTACCCGAAATATATCCTTTGCTTCTGTTTTCCCCTTGGTATTCCATACATCACAAATCTGGGTTGCTGCATTCAGTCGGGCTTCCACGCACGCCACCAGTGACTAAGAATGTGATGTTCTTAGTCACCCTCTTCAACTTTTCAGCCTCTACCTCTTTCTAAGTTTTGGTCTTCTGATTTGTCTTTATCTTCACACATCTGACCCTATTGTATTGCTTTGAGCCTGTTTATTTCTTGTTATCACACGCTATCAGCGGGAGGATTATTACCTGCCAAGTATCTTCTTGCACTTCTTCATAGATACTTCCGGGCCCTGGTCCATCCTTCCCATGAAATGTCCTGGTTCTTGATATTCTTTAATTCCATTCCTCAGGACTTGGATGTTTGGGGTTGTTGCCTGATGCGTGCCCCTGCGGGGCTTTGGGCAGAGGGTGGTTCGTTTGCTTTATAATCTTTATTCTTTACTGAGCAGTTTTGGTCTTTGATTTTCTTCTTCTTCTTTTCTTGCTTGATTCCCCTTCCACACGTCCCTCCTCCTGAACTCTGTCGTCCCCGACAAGCTTTTTGTGGCGACGTGAGTACGTTTGTATAGCAGCTTGCTCTCGTTGATTAAGCAAGTTGGTGTGACATATCATAAACTCTTTCCATTGGGTTGACTTCACTCCATCCTCTGGTGCTTGTCGGTGATCTGCAAAGAAACTTGTTTCATAAGCCACCAATCTTGCATTAAGATTCGATGTCATCTTTACAAAAATTTCTGAATCAATTTCGAAGAAAACAGTAAAAAATGCTTCTTCAAAACTTTGCATATATGTGCTCGACAAAAACATAAGCCTTGAATAGTATGCCATGAGTGTTAATCGGCTCGGGATGGTGGAAAGGTAAAAAATGAGCACTTCAGGACTTGGATGTTTGGGGTTGTTGCCTGATGCGTGCCCCTGCGGGGCTTTGGGCAGAGGGTGGTTCGTTTGCTTTATAGTCTTTATTCTTTACTGAGCAGTTTTGGTCTTTGATTTTCTTCTTCTTCTTTTCTTGCTTGATTCCCCTTCCACACGTCCCTCCTCCTGAACTCTGTCGTCCCCGACAGGCTTTTTGTGGCGACGTGAGTACGTTTGTATAGCAGCTTGCTCTCGTTGATTAAGCAAGTTGGTGTGACATATCATAAACTCTTTCCATTGGGTTGACTTCACTCCATCCTCTGGTGCTTGTCGGTGATCTGCAAAGAAACTTGTTTCATAAGCCACCAATCTTGCATTAAGATTCGATGTCATCTTTACAAAAATTTCTGAATCAATTTCGAAGAAAACAATAAAAAATGCTTCTTCAAAACTTTGCATATATGTGCTCGACAAAAACATAAGCCTTGAATAGTATGCCATGAGTGTTAATCGGCTCGGGATGGTGGAAAGGTAAAAAATGAGCACTTCGGATCCTTGTGTAATGTTGATGAAGTTCAAAAACGTATATTTCGCATGCTGAAAGACTTTAATAACTGTAAGGAGCATGCTGAAAATTTTATTGGTCATTTGGATGGTTAAATCCAGTAGAGTCGCATATCTCGCAATCCAAAATTCCATTGTTTTCACCATGTATTCTTCCGTCGGTAGGTAATTATGCGGTGGACTTGATAATAGCGGATAATTTAGCCATTGATTATTGATGCTACCCTTGCGCTGTCCTTCCCAAAATTGGGAATTCCATCACTTCTTCGTGAATCGTTGTTTCAGAATCTTCAGAAGCCATCTGCACTTGTAATGAAAAGTGCATTAGCTTCAATCGAAGATATAGCAATTGTGTTGTGCATTGTAGTAGTCTATTGTCGTTTCGTCACTCCGTTTGCCTTGCTTCTATAAATAGATCTCTTACCACATATTTTTATTTCTTTTCTGAAAGAAAACAAGGATTAATATAGCCAAAATGTTTATTTATTTACATAGTAGGTCCATTCCTAAGGAATTTGAAGCTATGACCTATTCCCCATTGGAGAATGTGCACCACTAATTTTATTATGTACATCATGTGCCAAATGTCTGGCCTCGTAGTGTGGCCCTATTATGCATACTTTAGGTGCATTGGAATCTTCATGAGTGCAATTAGAATCTTCTTCTACTTCTTGAAGGACAACCATGCACAAATTTACATCATAGCCTTCTTCATCTATGCACTCGTTCATAGTTAGAACTTCCTCATTCACACATACATCCAAGGTGGCTAAGATTTCCATCCATCCGTGTGGTTCAAAGGTTTCGTGAGGAAAGATTTGAGGCATATACCTTTGGGTCTTCTATAGGTCGATAGTTAGGATGCCCTATTGGCCACAGTAGCCTTTTATTATCCTCTTTCTTAGCTTCTTTGCACATCCATAATTGGGCATCCTCGTGCATCCATGATTGATCGCTTGATCCAGTGCTATGAATAGATAGGTCATCTTCCTCCTTGTGTATGGGATTTCATTGTAGTGGAGGGACATCTCGATATGCAAACGTATGCAAGTTTATCTTGGTGGTATTTCATTGATGTTGCAGGTATAATGAATCTCATCCCCAGTCTTGCACTACCCGCATTTGTCTCATGAAAGGTCGTCCTAATATCATTTCGTAATTGTTAGCCTTCTCAAATTTACAGATGGCTAGTGTGTGTTCAAATTCAACTCCACAGGTGGTTAATTTGAACTTTTCTAGTATTCCTAAGGGTTTCTCCACATGACCGTCTGCTAATTGGATCTTCATGCGTGTGGGTCGTAAAGCAGGCTTTCCCCATTTCTCCCAAATTTCCTTGGTGGCAATTCCTACTCCAGCTCTTGTGTCTAGTATAGCCTTGGTCATGTACCCATCATAATTGATAGGTAGACATGTATTACCTTTGTCTCCTTCACTAAATTCTCCCACCTTATCTACAGGGATTTGTATTTTAGAAGGGACTTCTATCTCCTTGGTTTCCTTTTCATCCTTCTCCTGCCCTAATTCTAGTTGACCTGCTAATTGTTGCCATAACTGCAGTTTAACGCAAAGTAATTCTTCCACAGTCAGTTTGCATTGTACTTTTGTCTTCTTAAGTTCCGTTAGATTGTGTGAATTCTTATCTGAGTTTCCTTTTCCTTTTCCCAGTACTGTGGGTGCTCGAATTATCATGGATTCCTTTTCGTATTCTCCCATGTAATTTGGTAAGGTTGAAATCTGCGCTTCTTCTCTATGTCGGTCTAGTCTTGATACTTCCTCATATACTTCTTCCATGTTGGGATTTGGTTGATAAATTTCCACATCTAATTCCTCAAAGGGAGGCTTAGTCACTCCATTCTTCTTCCATTGTTCTTCTCGAATTCTATTCCATAATTCCTTTGGCCAATCAGCCTCTAAGTCAGGTATTGTTGACATAGGTTCATCCTGGGTTCTCACTCGCTCACACTTGTCATCCTTCTCTTTAAGTTCTTTATCCTTGGCTTTGACATACTCCTTGTATTTCTCCTCAGCTATCCTTGTCTCTGGGAGGGCTGGGATAGTCTTTTCTAGGGTTGCTTGTGCTACCTCTATAAGTTTCCTACATATAGCAAGCCTCTCTTTTTCTAATTCTCCTTCTCGGTAAAGCTTTTCGTGTTGTTCCACAGTCGGTCGAGTCTTAATTCTAGCTTGGTATGCTTTTAACCACATGTCCAAATCATCCAGCTTTGGGTCAGCTAGAATTGATCTTGGTTTCTCTGCTTCTCGTGTAAGCGGTGGATTGGGAACTTCCTCCTGAATCTCTGGTTCTTTATGCTCTTTACTGCTTCTGGTTTGTTTCTTATTGTCTTGACTCTTGTTTTTCATCCATTTATCCTTGAGCTTCTCTCTTCTTTCCTTCCATTTTTGCGCTTTTATGTTCAGGGTACTCTCACATGGGTTCTCTGAATCTTCTACTATTTGAATTTTGGGACTTATTGTTCTATTGTTTTCTTGTTCCCGTTCTGGTTGTTTTCCTTTTTGTTCTTTCGTTTGAGCTCGGGTAATGGCCTTTAAAGGCATAGTGTATTCCTTATCACCTCCAGGTGCTTCTATCACTTCAATTACATTAATAGGTGCAGTGTCTTGGACTTTGGCGGGATTCTTAGGGCAATCTCTGAAAAGATGTTCCTTTCCGCAATCAGTGCAATATCCTTCCCAAGTCCTAGGAGGTGGTGGATTGTAAGGCCGAGGACATTCTCTAATAAAATGGTCTCCTCCGCATATATAACAAGGTCCTCTCGGCACAGGTGGTCTAATGGGTGGTCTTCCAGGTTGTTGTGCTTTAGGTGCAGTATACATTAAAGTTTATACCTCCGTTCCGTAAGCCTGGTCATAGCCTTCATATCCATAGTATGCCGAATCATATGTTGGTTCATACTCTAACATGTTGGCTTCATAGGGATAGTAATCTCCTGGGGGTAGCTCATATCTAGGGTTTGCTGATTCTACACTGGTCATCATTGAGGCTGGCACTATGGCTTTTTCCAAATTTTCTTCTGGCTGGGCATACTTCACAGGTACCACATGCTGAGGATGTGGAGGTTGTGGTCCTAACACTGGTTGAGGGTTTCCAAATTGTGCTGTTTCGTATGGCCTAGGAGCTCCTGCTGGTGTTGGGTAGGAATTGTATCTGGGCATATCTCTACCTAGCTCTCTAGGTGGATATCCATATGGTCGATACTGAGGTGCTTGGAGGGGCTCTGCCTGCCTATTGAATGGGCAGTTTTCAGTGGGGTAGCATGGGCACTCTTAAGGCGGGGTATTGGTAATTTCTCTATCCTTGGACTCCCAATTTCTTTGCTACCAGCTTCGCTAATTCCTCCACATTACTGGAGTTAGACATAATTGTACTCCAAGAGTCTTCTGATTTAGTGGGACTGGGCGTACTCTTCATATCATCCGCTAGGTTGTCTTCTAGGTCAATACACTCTTGAAGGCACTCACTCAGGGTTTGTAACCTCTTCACGTAAACTTACGTTCTCAGGGTTCCATTTGTGAGTCCATCCAAAAATAATGAAAGCATTTTTTGCTGAGTGGGTCTCTCTACAGTTGTGCATCTATCAACATACTGATTGAATCTTCGGGCGGCCGTTTTCACAGTTTCATTAGGGTTCTATTTAAAGCTATGGATTAAAGATGCAAAATTGTCTTTAATCCCTCTCTTAGTGAATTCCCCAATGAATTCTTGGAAGAATTGCTCCATATTTCCAAATTGGTTGGGATCTAATGGCTCGAACCAAGTCAGAGCCGTTCATGTGAGGGTGAGCCCGAAAGACTCATACTGCACAAAGAAGTCGTCTACTTGTTCCACCCTAAGGACTTGTTTAAATTCGGCAATGTGGTCGTTCTCCCAATACGTCATAATGATTTCTCATGCATTTGGCCACTTGAATCGGTCTCAATCTTCTCATTGGTTATGGCTGCATAGGCATTACAGGGAAGGCGGGGATTGCTGGTCTAACTGGGGGCATTCCCGACTGTACTCTTGTTGGTGGTCGTGGCCTTACTGGTGGTCGGTACTGATTTCCTACTCCAGGGTGGGTCTGATTGTGTGGTTGCACTCCTGGAGTCACAAATTGTACATGAGTTTGGTTTGAAACACTTTGTTGGCTAGTTTCTCCTGACATGGTGTGCTCTGCCTCTTGTTGGGTTCCAAAGGGGTTATGAGAGGTGGTTGCTTGCTCTCTCTAAGGGAATACAAGCAAACCCATGTATTTCAGTCGAGCCTTGTCTATGGCATCTACCAACCAATACCTTCTCTGGTTCTTGTCTAGGTATGTTATTCTAGTCTCGTCTTCAGGATCCTTTAGCTCATAAAATGTCATCGGGCTTTCTTCTCTTCCTTGGGCAGGTGAGTCTGCTTGAAGCAACAAGTCCATTCCATGGATCAAATAGACTTCCAATAGGTAGTCGTCCTGAGGTATCAAGTCTCCCCTCAAGAATGGTGTCACCTGGGACTTGCCTCTAGGAGTCGTCACTAACTCCTCATGGTTTGGTCTCCCTGAGTTTTCCTGTCCCACTAAATCTCCCCTCTCATTGATCAACACAGGGTATTCAATCACTATATATATATATATATATATATATGTGTGTGTGACCCAACTTGTCCACGTATGCTCCTCCTTCATACTTAACCACCGGTCTGGGCACAATTGTGGCATCCCTGGAAGTCACCATCCTAGCCACATACCTGTTTAAGCCATCAAGGTAGATGGGGATCTCTTGGGCATTAGTAGAAACATACTATAAAGAAGTGCGATACTCTCCTTCTACGATGTTCATGAAGTTTCTATCGGGAGTGGGGCCCTGGATGTCTTCTGAAGCCATGGGTATCTCCTCCTCTGAGTCACTAGAGGTGTCTGAATAGACTGAGCAGTGACTGACCTGAGTGGCACTTCCAACAAAAGATATGACACTTCTCCGGCTACTTAGCACCCTTCCTGACCTCAAGTTCATTCACCCTCCTGGAGCTCTCTAGATCTCTAAAGCTCTCCCTAAGTGGCTCTCCAAAAGCCTCAATTTTGTTCTTCAAAATGCTTCAAATGCTCTGGGCGATACCACTTTTGGCGATACTGCACTAGACGATACTGCTTTAGGCGATACCAAGATGTCCATGATACGATACCTGAAGCCTAGGCGATACGATACTAATGTCAAGCACGATACGTTACTGGCTATCCTGGCGATACGATACCTCCAGAGTGGACGATACGATACCAAGCCCCGTCACGATATGATACCTATGGGGTCCACGATACGATACCAAAAAATTGGGCGATCAATACTGTGGTTACTGATGATACGATATCACTTTTATAGACGATATGATACGAGATTCTGCATGATACGATACTAACTCTGAGGACGATATGATACTGAGTTTCCCCTCGATAGGATACATTAGCTTTGTACGATACGATATTGGCACTAAGCGCGATACGATACTAGACTTCTCACGCGATACGATACCTCGGCAAGTGGCGATACGATACCACCACCTTGCACGATATGATACTAAAATGGTATCACGATACGATTCCAGAAAGAGAGATGATACGATACCTGAGTAATGCACGATACGATACTAGCAGTCACGCGATACGATACTGCAAAACCGCACGATATGATACCAATGCAAATGGCGATACGATACCACCACCTTACACGATACGATACTAGTATGGTATCGCGATACAATACTGGGACAAGACACGATACGATACCAAAAGTGGACCGCAATACGATACCACTTTGGGAAAGTGCGATCACGATACCACTTTGGGAAAGTGCGATCATGATACCAACCCGGCGATATGATACCACAAGTGGTATCACGATACCACTGCTGGTAATCGACGATACGATACTTCGGCGAGTATCACGACACAAGGGAATTTTTGGTATTGCGATACCAAAAACTCAACCGATCGCGATACTCAAGCCAAAATACTTCAAAAATCAAAAATTTTTCTCCCCCCTCACTCTTCTCTCAGCCCTCTTCACTTCTACACCCTTGTTTCACAAAAAGAAATCCTCCAAACACTCTGTCCCACCCCGCGATACCGATCGGAACCTTAGTCATGTGTAACTGAAGATTTTCATAACTTTTGAGATTAATGTTTGTAGGTAACTTACCCTTAGGTTGCACTACTCAAGCCTTGAGGTCACTAGGTGAGTGTGAGGGCTCAGTTTGCACGATACTGATTCGACGATACCGGTCGCTGTGCTCAGACGATACCAGAATGAAGAAAGTGTCAAATGAACTTCAAAATTTTGGTTTTTATACTTTTTTGGTGACTCAAACTGAACTACACTAATTTGGCAAATTTTTGGGATTTTCTTGGTAATCTTGACTTACTCCTACTTCACTCCTCTTCTCCTAACCTAACCCTAACTCTTCCTTCTCTCCCTTCCTACTAAGCCTAAACCTAAAAACTCATTACACACACCTCCGGGATGTGAAGTAACAAGTGTTGAAGTGGTTGACTACTTTCCACTGTACGAATTCACTTCTACAAGTATGATTTTGTCAGTCTCAAACTATAACCATCACGAAGGCACCTTAGTTGAGATGTTCCCTGGCAACGGCGCCAAAAACCTGTGTACCTAAGTCAAGAAGACTTAAGGACTTGTGCCAAAGAGAGTAAATCTCATTTGCCACACAAGTGCGTATAGTGGGGAATTGACATATGCTTATTTGTCAATCCGATGAAAGGACCTAACCAAGTGTATGAGGACATGTGCACACGTGATGGGAAATGAAGTGATTCAGCTTATATGTGTGAGAAAAGACTAATCCACCTCTCTAACATACTCAAGTACTGAAAGTGTCTGTCTTGATACCACTTACAACAATTTTCACTAAATTAAAAAAACATTCTATATTCAAAAAAATATTCCATGTGCATGTATGTGTGTGTACATATGTTTGTGTGTTTATGTTTCTATGTATGTGTGTATGTTAAAATGTTTGTATGGGTATGTGTGTATGTTTATGTCATTGTGTGTATGTGTGTGTATGTATATAAATATGTGTATATGTATGTATATGTATGTATATGTATGTATATGTATGTATATGTGTGTATGTATGCACATGTTTGGATGTATATGTGTACATGCATGTTTATGTTTATGAATGTATGTGTGTCTATGTATGTTATTGTATGTGTATGTGAGTGGTGTATGTGTGTGTGTAAGTACTTATGTTTTTGTCTGTGTGTATACATGTTCATATGTAAGCATGTGTGTATCTAAGAATGTTTTTAAGTATGTGTGTATGTATGTGAGTATGTGTATATGTACGCATGTGTGCATGTGTATGTGTGTGTGTGTCTTTGCATGTGTAGATATGTGTATAATCCGATATATAATGCCTTAGGACAAGAATAATTTTAGTAGCATTTCCTCTAGAGTAGAAGACTTAGAAAAAAATACCATAAGGCTCTGTTGACCTAAGCTTCAACTTAGGGACTTGCGGAGAAAGAGACTGTACCTCAATCCCCTCACAAGTGCATATAGTGGGAATACACGCTTTTAATTTATCAATCCGAAGAGTATACTAACCTAGCCGAGTGTATGAAGACATGCAAATGTGTAATGGTCAATGCAAAAGTATTACTCAAAAGTGAAAGTGAGAAAAACACTTATCCTAACAAGCTTCAACTGTAGGTCAAGACGAAACGATACTTGGTGCAGCAGCCGTCAGTATTTTGGACTTTTCTCCTAGCTCCGAGCTCCAAACATAGCGAATAGCATATGCGTTTCGAAGCTCTCGAGAAGACGCATCCAATGGCAGTGGTTTCACGCAATTCCGACACTCCTACTTCAAGTTATGACAGAAATACTGAGTCGCGGGAATACTTTCCTACACTTCAGCACCTCCCACACTTCGCACACACCTCTCCTACAGCAAAGAAACACTCTCAAGGATAGATCACACTCACAAGCACTCTTTCCAAGCAATACACATGCATACAAGCTCACAAAGAAGAAGATGAAGAGGGAAGAAGACACAAATTCGAATTTCTGTGTTCCCTATTCTCACAATGGCAAAAAGTCTTTTACAAAGAGTCACATTTGACTTATATACTAGTGCCCTCAAAATGGTCCTTTCACACAAGTGACCGGCACTTTATTCCCTAAGAACTAATTTCCTACTATTTTACATGGGTAAGCTTCTATTCTTCTATGGGAATGCATCTAGAGGACTCCTCTAGTGCCTTTACAAGGGAAATATATTACAAAAATGAATATGTTACAAAAATATCTGGTCCAAATCGGAAAAATTTTGGGGCCCGTCTTTTTCTCTGCTTTGTGCGCTCTTTGGCTCTGCAACACTCTCCCCCTCTTCGCCTCTGTCGTCCCTTGACAGACTTCGCTTCCTTTGACAGACTTTGCTTCGCGCACGCGCCCTGTGGTCAGTATTGTCTGCAGTTAAACAGACATGCAGATTCGATGGCCTTCTTGATTCAAGCTCTACTACTCGAGAGCCTGATGTAATTGTCTTGCCTGTTGACTTGGGTTGCCACGCACGCCACCAGTGACTAGGAATGTGCTATTCTTAGTCACCCTCTTCAACTTTTCAGCCTCTACCCCTTTCTAACTTTTGGTCCTACTCTGATGTTTGAAAAATCCACTCCTCTGGACCCCGGGGTTAAGCTTTGTAGCCTGGTGCGTGCCCCTGCGGGGCTCTGTGCAGAGATGGGTGTTGCGCCCCTGCGGGGCTTCCTGTAGAGATGTATCTTTACATTTGTCTATCTTCAAATTTGCCCTTTTAGTGAAGCTGTTTCTTTCGTTGCTTTCTTTTTTTCCTTTTCTTACTCGTTTCGCCCTCAACACTGCCCCCCTCCTGAGCTCTGTCGTCCCCGACAGGCTTTGATAAGCGCCGGGCATATGTTCTGTATACTTGTTGCTCTGTATCGTTTAGCAGATTGGCTTCCCGTATCATGATCTGTTTCCATTGTTCTGCTTTGACTCCATCGTTTGGCGGTTGTCGGTGATCTGCGAAGAAGCTTAATTCGTATGCCACCAGTCTGGCGTTCAGATTGGATGACATCTTTAAAAATATCTCTGAATCTATTTCAAAAAATCCTGTAAAAAATGCTTCTTCAAATATTTGCATGTATGGACTTGGCAAAAACATGAGTCTAGAATAATATGCCATTATTGTGGGGCGGCTCGGCATTACTGATAGATCGAAGATAAGTATATCGGTGCCTTGATTAATGCCGATGAAGTTCAGAAATGTATACGCTGCATGCTTGAAGACCTTCAAAACTGTAAGTAGCATACTCAGTATTTTATTTGTCATCTTGATCGCTAAGTCTGGTACTGTCGCATAGTTTTGGAGCCAAAACTCTATTGTTTTGATCATATAATCCTCGGTTGGCAAATAGTTATGTGGCGGACTTGGTAACATCGGATAGTTTAGCCACTGTTTGTTAATAATGCCGCTGCGTTGTAAATCCAAAAATTCCTTCGTATCCCTTCTTCGTGGTATTGGACAAAACGAAGGGTTTACCTGTAATAAATAAGGTGCGGCCTCCCAGTGCACCCGTAGTGTGGGATGTTTCTCCAAAAACTTTCTCCTCCACACTGGCTGTGCAGCTTCAAACTCTGCTTGAGTGTACGTGAATGTGTCATTCTTGAAATTGAGCTGCTCATCTGGGCTTTTGTGCGTAACCTTCTTTATATATTGCCTTGTTTTCTCTTTCAATAGTCCATATGGAATGTTGAAAGGCTTTATGACCTTCTCCAAGTCTTTACCTTTGATTTTGGCTTCCTTCATGACCTTGATGACTTCATTCTCAAAACTTTCCGTCAATCGGGACACCACTAGTGCCCGTTCCTTCTGACTTATTTCTGCAGTGTATGGCATTGGATGATCATCATGCATATCCGCCATCTGCTCATGCATTGGAGAATGATAGATCGGTGGAGATAGAGGGCTTACCTCTACCTCGTCAGTAGGATGTTCTTTTTCTGGCACTACTGATGTCCCGATCGGTTCTTTACCTTTCTGCTGATTCTGTAGCTCTTCAATGCATTCTTCTTTTTCTTTTACCTTTTGCAGGGCTTCACTGAGTTTTTCTTTGGTGGCTAGGAGCTCCTTACCTATGTCGGCTACGTGATCCATGTTTTCACTGTAGCTCTGTACCAGTTTGGCCTGTGCTGAATTCAGCTGCCTTTTTAGCTCACTTATTTCCTGATTGTGCTTAAGTTCTGCTTCTTCTCTTACCGCACGCTCTTGTTTTAGCAGGGCTTCATATTGTGCGAGCTGATCTCTTAATTCATCTTCTTTGCTTCCAGTTAATTCCAGTTGCTTTATTGGTTGGTCATATAACAATGATTTCGTCAACTCTTTGTTTCTGTTCCGTAAGGTATCATTCTCGTCCAGATATAACTTCAGTTGTGTTTCTAGTAGAGTGCTTCTGGTCTTCAATCTTTCTTTCTCTGCTACCGTAGCATCATATAATTTCTGCATGTCTTCGAGCTGTTTTTGCAGTTGGTGATGCTGAGTGCTTAATGACTCGTATTGTGTTTGTGTTTCTAACAGCTCAGTGTTTTTGGAGGCTATCTCTTTTTGTACCTGAATCAGTTGTGCAGACAACTGTTCACTCATAACTTGAAACTGATTCTTTTCTTTCATGGCTTTGTCATAGTCTGCGTCTATATCCATCATTTGCTGTTGCGTATCCATGGCTGTCTGGATCATTTGCTTTACCACCGGTTTCAGTTGAGTTACATCCACATTGAGCCATGTTTTCGGTATTGAGGGTTCTGCTCCGGTAGTCACGTCTTTGCCTTGAGCAATGTGTAAAGTGGTATCATGGGGCTGCCTGATTTGAAGTTGAATCCTTGGCTCGGCCCTCCTGTTTTCATCCTGTCCTTGAGGTGTGTCATCAGGCACCTCGATTATTGTTTGTTCTTTTTGTGGGACCTCTCCCGCATCCATATTCTTTGGGGTTTGTTCTTCCTCTTTAATAGGTATTTTGACATGTGTAACCCCCGTAGTTGTGTCTTCCTTGATACTTACTTTGGTAGTGTCATTCAATTGAATGACATGCTCCTGTTCCTGAGCATCCTCCACCTTCTTTTCTTTTTCCTTCTGGCTGTCTGGTGTTACTTCCATTTGATTGACTTCTGGTCCTTCGTCTTCATAAGTTTTTGTCCTGATATCAGTATCTAGCGTATCTTTCTCAGGACTGGATTCCGTGTTCGTACTTGAGTCATCAATGCCCAATTCTTGGTATCTTCCAGGTTGTTTTGGAGGTGTTTCTGTACTCTGTTTTTGCTGAATTTGACTCGCTTGTCTATATTGATGTCCTTGGACATTTAGATTTACTTGCCCTTGCATGTACTGGTGTGTTTGCTCGAGGGCAGCAGACAAGTCTCTTTTTGAAATCGGCATTTGAGCCGTCGTGACCTTAGGCAGGAGATGCGTTCTCTTGGACTGCGGTGTTGCTTGGGCTTCTTCTTCTCGCAAGCGTTTTGTACCCCTCATGGGCTTCTGTGTGCTGGTCCCGGCCTCTTCCACTACAACTGCTGCTTTCTTTTTCTTAGGGACAGAAGTGGATTTTGCATACCTTGCTAGTCCTTCTGCTGTTGGCATCTCTCGTAAGCAGTGTCTCATGTCTAGGGCTTCATATATCAATAAGGTCAAGGCTGAACCACCGTTCAGGAACTTCTTTTGCCCCCATTTCTTCTGAGCTTCAAACAATCGCTCTTGTACGTAACCTGTGAGATTCACTTTGTTTCCTATCTGTCTCATGGCATGCGATAGGAGTTGGACTACTATCTTCTGAGGTGCAGTGTATCTGTTCATGCCAGGAAAACAGAAGTGTTGGTGTACCAAACGTACTGCATCTTCAATATCCACTCTGTTAATCTCCAGGAATGATCTTTTCTTGGGGTCATGGCATTCGTCCTTGACATTAGTAATTCCTTCCTGATTCCATCCAAAGGCCTTATTGATCAATTCATGAGTGAATTGAATGGTCTTCCACGTGCCCACCTTGTCCAAAACCTTTGCTTCTGGAACCGAAATCTTTGTAGCAGCTGGCTGCATGGTATTCATTACTTGTGTACATCTTTGGAAGTCGGGTACACATATAGGTATCTTCAAAAATGCTTCAATTCCAGCTTGAGTCCATACTTCCTCGATATGTGGTAGCCCTTGTATTATGGTCTTGAAATCCTGTGACATGATGGGGAAACAGTGGTCCCTGTCCATGATCTTGATAGTTGCCATGAATAAAAGTTCCGAGATAGGTTGGTCATCTCGAAACCAATGTCCTCTGACCTTGGTTATTGACCCCAATGGAAGAAGTAGTTCCTCTTCCTGCTGTGTAGCTTCTGAGTCCGAAGATGTCATCTGCACTCAATATAGAGGATGAGTTAGTATCCGTATCTTTTATCAGAAATCCTCCTCCATCTGTTGATTAATAATTCGATGTTGCTCCGAGTGCATGGTGCCGTCCCTTCCCCGTGGGTGTGAGAAAGGTAATACCTGAATTTTTTCATGCATTTTTATATTTTTTGCTGAAAAGAAAACATAAAAGTTAGTACAAAGCCGAAGCGATTAGAAAAAAAAATTTTTGGAGTCATTTTTTAAGTATGTACAAGTGCTCTCCTATTTCCAAAGGGAAAATGTGCGTGACTATCCGAAAATAGAAGAAGGACGTGCCGAATGCTTGGCCTTGTAATGTGGCCCTATTATGCATACTTTGGATCTTGGCAACTCCTCATGTGTGCAATTGGAAGTAGTTGCATGCTGTATGCAGGTTGTCTTGTCTTTCGGCACCCATATTTGCTTCACTTGGGTTCGACGTACTGTATTCTCCACCTTCTTGATGAATGCTGTTCGTTTTCGGCTGTATGTCTTCTGATTCTGTTTTGGGAATCTCAAGTCGGTTTGTATTGCATTTGGAGATTCCTTCTTCCTCCAATATGTCCGTTTTCTCGTCTGATATGTCTGTTGACCCTGTTGAGTATGATAGCTCTTCGGAGGATGTTCCTTGTTTGTAATGGTCGTCCTTTGGGTACATGACTTTGGGATCCAAATTTTGGTTCGATCAGGTTGTGCAGTTATCAGCTTCTTTGGGATCCATATGCTCGTGAGTCGTGGTTGCTGAAAGCGTCCGCAATTCTTTGTCTTCTTATACAAGTGCTCATGCTGCTGTCGAAGACGTTTCTGTTGCTGGAGATATGCCTTCTTTTGATCCTTTCTTATCCAAGCTAGTGTAGAATGTGGGATGGGGTACACTTTCACGGGTGTAGACTTCACGTCTTGCGGAGGAATGTTCTCTCTTGTGCCTTGTGGTTCAGTGGGCTTGATCGCATGTTCTTGTGTACTCTCGTGACTCTCTCTGCTCAAGGATGGAGTGCACACATGACTCACAGTATTTTCATATGAAGTACTTGACAATGGTGTTCCTATATTGCTAGTGAACATACAATCATGACTTAGTTCATTAGGATGAACTTCTGGCTCTATAATAGCAGCTTTGGGTGGTCGTTCGTCTAGCAAACTAAATACTTCACGAGTTCCTATTCTGGCCGAGATGTATCCTAAAGCCAATTGAATGGTTACCTCATATTCGTAGATCCAATCTTGTCCTAACACCACATCTTCAAGCAAATCTTGGTCCTGACATACCAAGAGTCTCTGCTCCATTGTGTTGTTCCCCATATATAAAGGTAAAGTGATCTCACCTATGCATTGAGTAACTTTTCCTCCTATTCCAATTAGCTGTGCCTTCGATGGGCGTAACTCCTCTTTAAGTCTCTGAGACAAGGAAGATCTAATGCAGCTTATTGCCGCTCCTGTGTCTATAAGAGCATCCACTAAGTGGTACTCTTTTCGTCCTGCTCCCAGATTCAAATAAGGCTGTCTTCTTTGTTGTCCGGAGTTCTCAGTGGCTCTAAAATTAGCCATAGGGATGAGCTCTTCTCCTACGCGATATCTCTCGTCTCTTTCTCTCATCCACTCTTTCCGTTTTCTGATACGTTCTAGGGCTTCCTGTCTAGCTTCTTCTCGTATGCGTTCTTCTTCCTTTTTTCTACTCTGAGCTCCTAAGAGTCGTGCTAACATTTGATCCGTTAGAGGCTCCATGAATCTTTTCACTCGACATCCACTGATGTAATTGGGAAGAATATCTCCGTCTAGTGTGGCGAGATTGACTGCACCACTAGTAGAGATTCGATTTATAATCATAGGTCCATATCCGCGTTTTTGTAGTTTCTTTGCGTGCTGTTTGAGGGTGTATACTAAGACTAAATCGCCTTCTTTCAGTCCCTTGTCTTTTATATGTGCATCATAATAAGCCTTTTGTCTCCGTTTGGCTGCATAAATACCCGCTACCGCTTGCAATCTTGTCTCGTGTAGCTTTTCAATCTGATCTAATTGCTGAGATAATTCGTGACCGTTCCACTCATACTGCTGGGCCACTCTCAATGTAGGTACTAAGAAATCAATTGGCAAAATTGCATTTTGCCCATACACTAAATTGAAAGGTGTAGTTCCAATAGCCGTTTTATATGCCACGCGGAAGGCCCAAATTGCGTGATGCAATTGTTTGTCCCAATCTGACCTTCCATTATTGACAATCTTTGTCAATATAGTACAAAGCACTTTGTTGGAACTTTCAGCTTGCCCATTAGCTTGAGGGTGGTATGGGGCTGATTTTTTATGAATTACTAAGAACTCATTCATTAGCGATTCAATGACTTCGTTTAAGAAATGCGTTCCTCGATCACTCACTATCTCGATCGGTAGTCCAAAGCGTGTGAATATGTGCTCAAAGAGAAATTTTGCTGTGGTTTGAGCATCATTCTTTCTCGTGGCTTTTGCTTCTACCCACTTAGTCAAGTAATCAGTGGCTACTATGATGTATTCCGCATGTGATCCTTTCGCAGGTGGATTGATAGGTCCTATGAAGTCAATTCCCCACTTGGTAAATGCTCTCGCACAAACCATGGGTCTTAAAGGCATGTCATCTCTTTTAATGGGATATTTTGCTCTCTGGCATGTTTCACAGCTCCTCACATATGTCTCCGCGTCCATATGTAGAGTTGGCCACCACAGGCCTGCAAAGAGAATCATCTTGACTGTTCTATCTGCTGAGAAATGTCCTCCCGCAGCTCCTGCGTGTGCCATTTCTAATACAGAGAGATATTCATTCTCATGAATGCACAATCTTAGCTGGTTATCCTTTCCGCGTTTAAAGAGTTGTTTTCCTAGGATGACGTAATCTTTGCTCTGTTCTTCAAGAGCACGCTTTCTTGCTAGGTTAGCTCCGTCAGGGTACTCTCGAGTTTTCAAGAACTTTACTAAAGGCATGCTCCACCTTGGTGCTATTGTAGAATAGCATAACGTAGAGTTCTCTCCTGGGGTTTGTTCTTGACAGGTTTGACAGTTTGACACATAATGATGTGCATCTCGTTGCATGGTTGGCCAATATATGCCGAATCTCTTGAGTGTTTGCCATGTTCCATTTGCATTCAAATGAGTGTTCCATTGGTTTATGTGTGCTTTCTGAAGCCACACTTCTTGTTCCCCTTCCTCCACGCATCTCATCAACAGTCCGCTTGAATCCTGGTGGTACAAACTTCCAGCAATAATGTGAAGGTTCTTAGTCTTCCAAAGATCTTGCTTTCGGTTTGGCGTGATCCCATCTTTAGGTCCATGTGTGAGTATCGGAATCAACTTTTCTGCCCACTGAGGACATACTTCCAGGTTAAAGAGATAAGTATCTGGCAGATCATCAGGAACTCCTATAGGTGGTTCTCCATGGGTCATGCGAGATAAATGATCTGCCCTTATGTGTGTGTTTCCTTTCTTGACTATTACTTCAAAATCAAATTCCATAAGCAATAAAAACCATCGTACTAGACGTCCTGTATTGCAAGGCTTGTTGACTAAGTACAATAGAGCTTGATGATCAATGAAGAATTTGAATTTGTTTGCCAATAAGTAATGTCTAAACTTCTTGACGGCATAAACCATTCCTAGGCCTTCCCTCTCCGTAGTAGTATAATTACGTTCAGCTTGATTTAACTGTCTACTGGCATAGGCTATCGGGTGGTCTAATTTACCTGTATCCGCTGGTTGAGCTAAGATGCAACCGATGGCAAACTTGGAAGCATCAACATGAATATGAAACGGTTTATTCCAGTTAGGGACTCGAAGAATGGGTGCTGAACTCAATCGATTCTTCAACTCATTAAAAGCTTTTTCGCATTCTTCGGTCCAATTGAATTGAGTTAACAATGCATAAAGAGGTTTAGCAATTATGGCATACATATGTATGAATCTTCGATAGTAACCACAATGTCCCATAAATGCTTGAACTTCTTTAGCAGTTTTCGGTCTCGGTAAATCCAAAATGACTTTGATTTTGTCTTCATCCGTGGAAATTCCATTCTTAGAAACAATATGTCCTAAGATTTTCCCTTGTCGCACCATGAAGACACATTTTTCTGGATTGAGGCATACTCGATATTGTCGACATTTGGCAAAAATCTTTTCTAGTTCAGGGATGTGCTCTGATCGTATAGCTGAATATGTACACAGATCATCCACGTATACCTCCATGCTCTTTCTCAAAAATTCCTTGAACACATGACACATCAGTCTTTGGAACGTAGCTGGGGCATTCGTTAAACCAAAAGGCATGACTCTAAAGGCGTATACTCCCCATTCAGTTGCAAATGCAGTCTTATGTTGGTCCTCAGGCGCAATGGCTACCTGATTATACCCTGAAAAGCCATCCAAAAAACTATAAACTTCCTTCCCTGCTACTCTTTCCAAGAGATGGTCAGTGATCGGTAAGGGATAGCTATCCCTTATGGTGGCGGAGTTCACTTTTTTCAAATTGATGCACACTCTTAACTTCCCATTTTTCTTTGGTACAACTACCAAGGGTGATACCCATTCCGTGTGCTCAATTTCGTAGATGAATCCAGCGTCTAACAACTTATCTATTTCTTCTTTTATCTTGGCTGAATATACATCATTATAAGTATAAGGTCTCTGTTTGGAAGGTTTGGCTTCGGATGTCATGGGGATTCTATGCGCACATATAGATGGATCTACTCCTTTTAAATCCTTATAAGTCCAAGCAAAGACATCCCGGTATTCTCTTATGAGTCGAATTAGCTCTTGCTCCTCTTCCTCTGAGACATCCTGTCCTATAAAGGTACATCGTTCTTCTCCTCCTTCCATGGTTACGACTATTTTTTTGGTTTGTTCTTTATTATCATATGCTATTCCCGGTTGTGCTTCTCTTTTAGGCATTTGAATAGCAATTTTCCTCTCTTCCACTTCATATTTTTTGAAATGAGCTGGTACCTCAAATTGGTCTTGTGGCCTGTTTTCTTCGTCTTCTAATTCCCTTTCAACTTCTAATTCTTCTTTTGGTGTGTATTCATTATGTTTTTCATTGGCAGTGATATCTATGTTGGTGGTACTAATCCCTAGATCCATGGGTTCTGGTTCCATTTCGATGCTCTCGTAGTCCTCCTTCCAGTCTTCCTCGATTACTTCTCCGTCTTCTGCCTCCTGAAGGACTGCCATATACAGACTAATGTCATAACCCTCCTCGTCAATGCATTCGTTCATAGTTACCACTTCTTCGTTTACACACACATCGAGGGTGGCTAAGATTTCCATCCAACCATGAGGTTCGAACTCCTCGTCTGGAAATACTTGTGGCATATAAGCTGGATCTTGTACCGATCTCACTACACCTTGTTTCAGCTGCCAACTTTTTCTTCTCTCTTCTTCCTTTTTTGCAGCTTGACACATCCATAGATGAGTGTCCTCGTTCATCCAGGATTGGTCACTAGAACCTGCACTATGAATCGATTGATCGTCTTCCTCTTTATGGACTTGATTCCATTGCAGAGGTGGTACATCTTGATATGCATACGTATGTAGGTTGATCCTAGTGGTGACTCCTGCGTGTTGTAGGTACACTGCATCCTTTCCCCAATCTTGTACTACCTTTAGCTGTCTCATGAATGGCCTTCCCAAGATCATCTCATAGTTGCTCGGCCTTTCAAAGTGACAAATTGCTAAGGTATGCTCGAATTCCACTCCGCACGTAGTGAAGACTACTCGTTCCAACAATCCTAAGGGTCTTTCTGTATGTCCATCGGCCATCTGAATTTTCATACGTGTTGGTCTCAATGCTGGTTTTCCCCATTTCTGCCAAATTTCTTTGGTAGCAATGCCTACCCCAGCTCCTGAATCTAATATGGCTTTGGTTGTATAACCCCTGTAAGTGATTGGTAGACATGTATTTCCTTCATCTCCTTCACTAAAGTCTCCTACTTTATCCACTGGAACTCTCACCGTTTTCACTTCGTCATCTACCTCCTTCTTTGCCTCCTTGACTTCCCACTGATTGATCAATTTTTCTTTTAGATGTGGTTTCACCTTTAACAATTCCTCGAATGTTAAGGTACATGGGATTTTCACCTCTCTAAGGCGTTGTATGATCTCCGATGTTTGAACTGATTGATTCGTTTCCCTTCTTTGTATTGATGGAATGCGATACAATTCTGAGTTGTGCTCGTATTCCCCGGTGTAATTAGGTAGCTCCTTTACATCGTCTTCGGCTTCTTTGTCACTTGCATCCATTGGAAAAATTTCTTCTGAATTAAGTTCAGGTATTGAATCTTCCATTTCGTTTTCTGCTTTCAGTTCTTCAAAGGGCGGTTCTATCCTTTCCACCTTTTTCCACTTGTCCTCTTGAACTCTCGCCCATAAATCCTTAGTCCAATCTCCTTCTGTTTCAGGGACTATGGATCCTTCCTTTCTTTCAACACCAATTTCATTATCCAGAGGTCTATTTACGTTAGGCTTTTCCGGATTGTTTAGACACTCTTGGAATTTTTCCTCGCAAATTCGGTTGTTTGGTAAGGGTGATGCGGGTTTTTCTAATGTTTGTTGGGCAACTTCTATTAATTTTCTGCAGATTTCCAATCTTTCTTTCTCTAGGTCACCTCTCGGATATTCTCTCTTATGTTGTTCTATGGTAGGCCCTGCTTTTATTCTCGCTTTGTATGCCTGAATCCACATAGCTAATTCTTCTGGCATTGGGTCTGCTAATACCGATCCTACCTCCTTCTTTTCTTCCTCCATTTTATTCTCTTCTTCTACTTGTGATTCTTCTGTTGATTTCTTTTTACTCTTTTCATTTTCCTTCTTTTGCAATAACTTTTTTTCTTTTATCCTGTCTCTCCTTTGCTTCCATTTTAGGGATCGTTTACTGATGATACTTTTTTCTGGTTCTTCTGAGTCTTCTACTCTGTGAGGGATGGGTGTATTTCCCTCTTTGTCACTTTGATTATTTTCTTCGGTTTTATCAGGGTTTTCTCTAGCCTTTGCTCTTGTTATGGCTTTTAAAGGTATAGTGTACTCTTTATCACTCCCTGACGATTCAATTACCTCTATCACGTTAATCTGTACATTAGATGTGACTTTGTTTGGGTTCTTAGGACAATCTCTGAAGAGATGTTCCTTTCCACAATCGCTACAGTAACCTTCCCAAATTCGTTGTGGTGGTGGTGGGTTCGGTAATGTACATTCTCTGATATAGTGGTCACCTCCACATCTGTAGCATGGTCCTCTAGGTACAGGTGGTCTATTCATTGGTCGAGGTGGCATGGTTGCTCTAGGAGCTGTGTACATTAATGGTACATAATCTTGCTCGTAGTTATATGAACTCTCCGGCGTCTCCATGCCATAAGCATATGGGTCGTATTGTTGCCCATATTCCATTGTTGAGCTCTCATAACCTGAGTATATTTCTTGACTAGGTTCGTAAAATAAGTCACATGGTTCACTACTAGTCAAAGGTGTAGCTGGCACTATGGCCCTTTCTAAGTTTTCCTCTGGTTGCGCTATCTTAACTGGGACAACGTTCTGAGGGTGGGGCGGTTGTTGTCCTAGCACTGGTTGAGGCTGTGTATATCCCTGGTATGCGTATGGTCGTGACATGGGTGCCTGCGGCTGATATGATGGATATCTGAAGGCTTCTCCTCCTTGCTGGTTCTGCGGATATCCATATGGTCTCACATAAGGCTGGGTGGGTCTGGTTTGCCTATTGTAAGGGCAGTTCTCAGTGTTATGATTTGTGTACCTCTGCTCTATACTGCAATACTGTAGTGGCCCGGGAACAGAGGGTCTATGAGGAGCATAGGCAGGTGGTGGGACTACTCCCCTAGTACACAAGTGAGAAGGATGATCCCCTCCGCACTGCATACATCTTCTAAGCATAGGCGTTCTCATAGGATTGGTGGGATAATTCCTCTGTCCTTGCATATTCAGTTTTTTTGCTAGCAAGTCAGCAATTTCCTCAATGTTGTTTTTAGGGTTTGATGTGCTATTTGATGACTCTTCACTTTTCACACTTCCTTGGGGTATTTTCAAGTCTCCTGCAAGGTTATCCTCTAGGTCTATACATTCCTTCATACACTCTTGCAGAGTTTGAACTCTCTTCACGTACACTAATGACCTCAAGGTTCCGTTCAATAGTCCTTCTAAGAACAATGATACCATCTTGTTTTGTGTTGGTCTCTCCTCTACGGGGCATCTATCCACATACTGCTTGAATCTCCTGGCAGCCAATCTGACTGACTCAGTTGGGACCTGTTTGAAGCTGTGGATTAAAGACGAAGAATTGTTCTTGATTCCAGACTTGGTAAATTCTTCAATCATTTCTTGATACACTTGATCCATGTTCTGAAAGGTATTTGGATCCAATGGCTGAAACCAGGCTAGGGCTGTGTCTGACAAGGTAAGGCCAAAGGACTCATATTGAATCATGAAGTCATCTACCTGCTCGGCTCTAACTACTTGTTTAAATTCTGCTATATGATTATAGGGTTCACTCGAGCCATCATAATGATTTCTCACGCACTTGGCCACTTGAATCGGTCTTAGTCTCCTTCCTGTTTCAGGTTGTCTCGGCATTACAGGGTAATTTGGTCTTCCTATAGGTATACCTGGTCCTCGTACTACCTGTGGTCTTACTGGAATACGAACTCCTTGTCTTGGGTCCATAGCTGGTTGTGGCCGGTAATTTGGATTAGTGGCAGGTATTGCAAATTGTACATGAGGTCTGATAGGGATCTGGGTTTGTTGAGTTTGTTGTGTTTGTCCCGAATGTTGACTTGAGTCATTTTGAGAAGTTCCATGTGGGTTCCGTGAAGTAGTGGCTTGGTCCCTTGGGGGGAACACTGGAATGTTCTGATATTTCAGCTCAGCTCTCTCTAATTCAGTGACTGGCCAATACCTTCTGTGGTCTTTGTCCAAATATGTGATGATGGTGGGGAATTCAGGATCTTGTAACTCATAGATGGTAACTGGATTAGGAGCAGCGTCCCAAATAGAGGAATGGGTTCTGAGCAGGTACTCCATCCCATTGATCAAATACACATCTATTAGAGTGTCATCCTGGGGGACTAAGTCTCCTCTCCAAAGTTTAGTAATTGTCGATCTACCTCTAGGGGTTGTTACTTGTTCCTCAGTTCCGTGTCTATTTAAACTTGAAGTGTCATTTTCCTCACCACGCTCATTAATGATTTCCGGGTGTTCGGTGACCATGTATTGAATGTCTTGTTTATCCATGTACAGTCCTCCTATGTACTTAACTGCTGGTCTTGGCACTATGTAGGCCTCTGAAGCCTTCCTCAGTCTGGCCACTGATCTGTTTAGACCATCCAAATAGATAGGGACCTCATTGAGGTTAGTGCTCACATATTCTAAGGAAGTTCTGTATTCACCCTCAATGATGGACATCTGGCCAATCATGGGTACAGTGCCTTGCATATCCTCGGAAGCCATAGGGATTTCTCCTTCTGACTCACTCGAGGTCTCAGAATAGTGTGATCGGTTACTAGGTTCGGCAACACTCCCTACGGAAGAAATTACACTTCTTCGGCTTCCTAGGGTTCTTCCTGATCTCAAGTTCATTCACTTAAGAGCTCTAATCAAATCTTGTCCACCTTTAGTCTCTAGAGTTCTAAGTTATGGTCTAGAAGTCTAGGAAGACTTGGGCTGGAATGTGATTGAAAGAAAATTTCAAGTCACGATACTTGACTCTCACGACCTCTGAAAAAAACGATCGCTGACAGACGATACTTGGGTGAAACGATCGCTGGAAAACGACCTTTCCCCAAACGATCTCTGACTGGGAACGATACACGACCTTTCCACAAGACGATCTACGATCTCTGACCCAAAACGACCGCTCACAAACGATACTTCATCAAAACGATCGCTGGAAATCGACACTTGGGTCTAACGATACTTGATCAACACGATCGCTGGAAAACGATCTTTGACCAAACGATCTCTAGCAAAACGATCTCTGGCAGAAAGCGATACACGACCGACGATCTTTAGTAGAAACGATCGGCGATACTTGGGCTGAAACGACACACGATCTCTCACTGAACGATACACGATACTCAAATATGAACGATCTACGACCTTCACTAGAAACGATCGACGATACCTAACTGACACGATACCGACCTTTGACAAGTGTCGCGATCTCTGGATCACGATACTTGGCAAGCGATACACGACCGACGACCTTTGATCAAAAACGATCTCTAGCGAAACGATCTACGACCGCTGTCTGAAACGATCTCTGGCGAAACGATCTCTAGTGAAACGATCGACGACCTCTGTCTGAAAACGATCTACGATCTCTATCTGAAACGATCTACGATATCTCACAAAACGATCGACGACCGCTGGGAAATATCGCGATACTCAACCGCAGGAGTAAAACGATACTCGACCGCAGGAGCAAAGCGATACTTGACCCTTTTTCAAATTTTTGTGTTGTTTTTTGAGGTTTGGATGTTTCCCCCTTTCTCTCCTAGGTTCTCTCTCTTACCCCTACCCACTGTATCAATCAACAAACTGCTTTCAACCCCCTGAAAGCCCAAACGACACTCAGCGCAGGTCGTTTTTTCCTTGTCCTAGGTTGAAATGCTGAAATTTTTGAGCAAGGAGGTGGTTTAGTTTACCTTGGAAGCTCCCATGATCTCTTGGTCCAACTCCTTTGCACAGAACTCTCCCCTTTTGCTTGCTTGCCTCAAAACGACCGCTGGGCTCACACGACACTCGATGCAGCTCTCCACGATACTTGTTCAACAAGTAACTTGAAAATGAAAAATTTTTTGGCTTTTATACTTGGGAATTCCTAGCTTACTGAAAAATGAAAATTCTTGAACAAACCTAAAGCCTACTCTACTCTCCACTCACTCCTATTCTACTTCTTCTACTCACTCCCCTAATCTATCAACTTACTACACACACTCCAAGAATGAGAAGTAGCAAGTGCGGTTGAAATTGACTTACCAAAGAAGAGAAGATTTCCGCTCCTCCACGTTCTTCAAAGAAAAAAGCTACTTACCATCACGCGAATGCCTCGGTTTGATTCGTCACTCCCCGGCAACGGCGCCAAAAAGTGTGTTGACCTAAGCTTCAACTTAGGGACTTGCGGAGAAAGAGACTGTACCTCAATCCCCTCACAAGTGCATATAGTGGGGATACACGCTTTTAATTTATCAATCCGAAGAGTATACTAACCTAGCCGAGTGTATGAAGACATGCAAATGTGTAATGGTCAATGCAAAAGTATTACTCAAAAGTGAAAGTGAGAAAAACACTTATCCTAACAAGCTTCAACTGTAGGTCAAGACGAAACGATACTTGGTGCAGCAGCCGTCAGTATTTTGGACTTTTCTCCTAGCTCCGAGCTCCAAACATAGCGAATAGCATATGCGTTTCGAAGCTCTCGAGAAGACGCATCCAATGGCAGTGGTTTCACGCAATTCCGACACTCTTACTTCAAGTTATGACAGAAATACTGAGTCGCGGGAATACTTTCCTACACTTCAGCACCTCCCACACCTCGCACACACCTCTCCTACAGCAAAGAAACACTCTCAAGGATAGATCACACTCACAAGCACTCTTTCCAAGCAATACACATGCATACAAGCTCACAAAGAAGAAGATGAAGAGGGAAGAAGACACAAATTCGAATTTCTGTGTTCCCTATTCTCACAATGGCAAAAAGTCTTTTACAAAGAGTCACATTTGACTTATATACTAGTGCCCTCAAAATGGTCCTTTCACACAAGTGACCGGCACTTTATTCCCTAAGAACTAATTTCCTACTATTTTACATGGGTAAGCTTCTATTCTTCTATGGGAATGCATCTAGAGGACTCCTCTAGTGCCTTTACAAGGGAAATATATTACAAAAATGAATATGTTACAAAAATATCTGGTCCAAATCGGAAAAATTTTGGGGCCCGTCTTTTTCTCTGCTTTGTGCGCTCTTTGGCTCTGCAACAGGCTCACATGCCATAAGCAAAGAAGACTCACAAGCCATAAACAAAAAATTTTTACAATCCATAACCTAAAAAAATACATTCCATCTGCAAACGATACTCTACGTGCAAAAAATACAGTATACTGCAAAAAAACATTCCATATGCATGTATGACTAGGCATATATATATATATATATATATATATATATATATATATATATATATATATATATATATATATATATATATATATATATATATATATATATATATATATATATATTTGTGTGTGTGTGTGTGTGTTTATATCTATATGTAACTATGTGTGTATGTGTATGTGTGTTTGCATGTATATGTGTACATGTGTGTGTTTATATATATGCATGTGTATGTGTGTGTATGGTTGTATGTATGTATATGTGTGTAAGTATTGTTGAAGATAAATGTACAGGCTCATTTTCACATGAGCTATGCTTGGATAAATTTACCAAATATAAAGATAAAGGAAAAGAAGAGAAAAGAAAAAAAAAAAAAGGCTAGTCAAAATTCATGATGAGTAAAAGATACAATATCTGCCTTGTAGTAAGTGGCATGTAGTGGGCAAAGTGGTGAGCTAAGAAGGAGGCACAAACTTCTTCACATGCTCATTGGTTATAAAAGTGGAGTGGGAACACGTTCTAAACAAGGAGAGAAAGAGGCAAGAGCTCCCAATAGTCGGATCTGGTCATTTTGTCATTTTTTCTTCCCATAGACTCCTTTCAGCCGCACGTCATTTTGTACATAGCTCTGTTGTGAAGCTTATATCTCAATGTATACGTAACCATTTCTTGAGTTTAAACACTCATTTGAAAGCTTATCTTATGTACTTTGTGTTTTTTAAATATCTCCTTCAAACCTTATATATTCTGAGAGATAGCAGTCAAAGGGTGAAGTCGAGTTTTTCAACATACATGTGTAGACAGGTAGTCTTTTTTGGTCGGTTAAGTTTCCCAACCAAAATGTATCCAAATTGCTTGATTTTTGGCGTTTTGGAAAGCTCTTTGCGTTTAATTTTTCTATCCTAGATATCATATTCAAATGATTTATATTTTGTGAGATATCTATCAGAGAGTGAAGTCCAATTTTTCAGTATACTTGTGTGCACAGGTGGTCTATTTTGGTCAGTTAAGTCTCTTGACCAAAACACACCCAAATTCCTTCATATTTAGCTTGTTGGAAAGCTATTTGTGTTTATTTTTTCTATCTCAAATATCTTCCTCAAAGGATATATATTCAGGGAGTTATCAATCCGAGAGTGAAGTTCCATTCTTTAGCATACTTTTGTGGGTAGGTAGTTCATCTTCATAAGTTTCATTTCCTAATCAAAACTTGTCCAAATTCAGTTATTTATAGCTTTCTAGAAAGCTCTCTTTGTCAGCTTTGATTGACTGAAGGCATAGGTCCATTTGAGTTTTGTATTGAGAGCAGCAAGCTATCTAATATGCAGTTATTTGTCCAAGTGCTGGACATACAAGGGTTCACTACATGTTTTCGTTGCGCATAGGAGAACTCATTCTCCACAGTTGATATCAAAGAAAACTTGGTGTTGAAGCTTCATCAACATTTGGAGTTAAAGCAAAGCGAAAGAGGAGCTACAAGACAACGGGGATCTTCACAAATGCAAGAGCAAAGTACAATATAACTATTCTAGGTAACTCTCAAAGTTTTTAATAGTCTTCAATGGCTCACTTGGGTCAATAAGTAGAGAAATCGGATAAGGATAACTATCCCGTGTGGAAGTTTAGAATGACCAACTACCTAATGGGCAAAGGCTTGTGGGGTATTGTGAGTGGTGATGATGCTCAACCTCAAATCAATCAAGCTACGGCCACCGAAGTCCAAAGGAGGCAAGCAAAAAGAATGGGAAGAGAGGAATATGAGAGTCATGTTCCTCATTTCACAAGTCATTACTAATGCCATGGTAGGGCATATTCAACATCTAGAGAAAGCTAAGTATGCTTGGGAAGCTCTTGAAAGGATGTATTCAACAAATACCAAAGCTAGGAAACTTCAACTCAAGAATGAGTTGAACACAATCAAGAAAAGTTCAAGTCAATCCATAGCTGAATATACTTTGAAGATTAAGGAGCTAAGTGATGCTTTAGCTTCTATTGGCACAACGGTTGAAGAAAAAGATCTTATGTGTTATACTCTCAATGGATTGAAAGAAGATGAAAGATGGAAGCCTTTTATAACTTCCATTAACTTGAAAGATGCATATCCAAGTTTTGAACAACTAATCCTTCATCTTGTCATACAAGAGCTTAGCTTTGGTGGCCCCAAAGGAAAGGACAACCACAACCAAATGTTATATGCAGGTCGAGGTAAAGGAAGGAACTCAAGAGGAGGTGAAGAGGAAAAGAAAGAGGTCACAACAACTCCAACTACAATCAAAACAATTCTGAAGACAACAAGGATGCATCAAATGCCAACACACAAGGAAGAGGTCGAGGTAGAAGTAGAGGAAGAGGTCGAGGCTCCTACAATTCTCATAAAGGTATAACATGCTATCATTGTGGTAAAGTAGGACACTATGCTAGTGATTGTTGGCTAAATAATGGAAGACCAAATGGAGGAAATCAAAGCAGCCAAAGCAACTGGGCAAGCACCTCAAGTGAAGGAAGCAAGGACACTCTACTTGCAATGAGACATGAGTATAGAAGCTCTTGTGAAGATGACAAAAAATGGTACATTGATTCAGGTTGTAGTAACCATATGTCATGACAAGGAAGTTTGTTCACTAATCTACGGGTACCAAGTGGAAAAGGATGTGTTGAAATTGGTGATGATACTCAACACATGGTTGAACATATTGGAGATATAAGGCTTGGAGATACAAGTAGAGCAAAGGTACTATCTATTGTTCTTCATGTTCCTAAAATTTCAAAGAACTTGATTTCAGTAGGACAAATGGTAGAGAAGGGTTATCATGTCATATTCAATGAGAATGGGTGCTTCATAAAGAATCCAAAGGAAGGCTTCAAGGTCGTTGCTCGAGGTAGAACAGAAGGAAGGATATTTACTTTGGACGTCCAACATCCACATGGAAAGGTCATGTACATTCAATGTGAGAACAAGAAGATTTCAGAGATGGACTTATGGCACAAAAGAATAGGACACATCAACATTCCAAAGCTGAAGGGCATGAGAAAACATGAAGTGGTAAGAGATCTTCCAAAATTTAATAGCATTGTACTACATGAGTTATGTGAAGCTTGTCAACTAGGAAAGCAAACGAGGCAGCCATTCAAGAGGAGCAATTATGTGGCCCCAAATGTCTTGGACTTGATACATACAGATGTATGGGGGCCAACCCAAGAGGCATCAATGGCTGGTAATAGATTTTTTGTCACCTTCATTGATGATCACTCAAGAAAGGTATGGTTGTTTTGTATGAAGCAAAAATCAGAGGTGTTTTCTATATTCAAAAGATTCAAAGTTGAAGTTGAAAAAGAAACAGGAAGTTCTATCGAAACCTTAAGGTCCGATGGTGGAGGAGAATATTTCTCCGAAGAATTTTCAGATTTTCTACAAGAGAATGCGATCAAAAGGCAGTTTACTTGTACACCACAACAAAATGGAGTAGTTGAGAGGAAAATAGGCAAATTGTTGAAATTGCAAGATGCATGCTCAACGAGATGAAGGTGCCATTGTACTATTGGGCTGAAGCTACCACAATCGCTATTTACTTGATGAATAGGTGCACAACATAGGGAATACATCACTTGACTCCAGAGGAGGTATGTTCCGGTAAGAAACTTGATCTTACACACCTCAAAGTGTTTGGATGTGTTTGCTTTGTTCACATTCCACAAGAAGTTAGAACAAAGATGGAACCAAGGTCAAAAAAATGCATTTTCATCGGCTAATCAACAGAGCAAAAAGGATACAAGTGTTATAACCCTAGAACAAAGGAAGTAAGAGTCTCGCTAGATGTGGTCTTTGATGAACTAAGACCATGGCATGAAGGAAAAGGAAAAGATTCTTGAAGAGGATTGTGATGATTATGCAAGAACAAATCAAAGAGAAATCCAACAATCAAGCACAAAGGTTTCAAGTCCAGAGGCATCTATATCAAATGAAGAATGTTCAACATGGAGGGCAAGTCACTCTTTGTCTCAAAATTCAACTCATAGTAGAGCTGAAGAAGCAAGTGCTACTCCAAACAGTAAGATAGATGCAAGTGAAGAAGAATATGAAGAGGTAATCACTTCGAAGGTAAAGCTGAATAGGTTAAAGAAGCAACTTTCTAAAGCCAATGAAAGAAGATCTTCAAGGACAAGGTATCCAACTCAAAGGCTGAGTTATGATAGTTTCATGGCAAAACATTTTGCATTCGTGATGTAGGTTATCAAGACAAAGAGTCTGAGACATATGAACACAAAAGGAATGGAAGCAAACTATGAAAGAGGAGATCAAAGCTCTCAAAGATAATCACACATGGGAGCTAGTTCCAAAGAAAGAAGGTATGAAGATTGTTCCAAACAAATGGGTGTTTAAAGTAAAGAGGAATTTTGATGGTTCACTAGTTAGATATAAAGCTACATTAGTTTCCAAAGGATTTAAACAAATACAAGGCATAGATTATGATGATGTTTTCAGCCCTGTTGCAAAGATGGGAACAATCAAAATAATAATAGCAATTGGTGCTTCAAGGAGATGGCCATTATATCAACTCGACATCAAAAATGCTTTTCTCAATGGAGAACTACAAGAAGAGGTATGCATGATTCAACCGGTTGGATTTGAAGATGAAAACCATCCAGACCTTGTTTGCACATTGAAAAAGGCACTTTATGGCTTGAAGCAAGCACCAAGAGCATGGAATTAGAGATTGTTAGAATATCTAACTAAGTGTGGATACAACCTAAGTAGTGTAGATCCTTCATTGTACATGGCTTTGAATTTGCAAAGCTTTGTACCATCCAATGCTTTGGTTAGAATATCTGCACATTGTTGATGCATGGACACATATGATATTTGAATCTCCTTGCTCACAATCTTCTCTCTTACATAGTAATAATGAACTTCAATATGTTTAGTCCTTGCATGAAAAAGTGGATTAGCAGCTAAGTGAATAGAGCTCATATTGTCACCAAAAATATTTGGAGTTCCAATCTCCAAACCAAGATCTGTGAATAGTGTCTTCATCCATCTAGCTTCTTGAGTAGCTATGGCAAGACCTCTATATTCAGCTTCAGTAGAAGAGAGAGCAACTCTGGGTTGCTTCTTGGGTGACCATGAAAAAAGTTTTGAACCTGCAATGGTAAGATATGTTGGTGCATTTGGCAAGCCTTGATGCTTGACCAAAAGTTCAAAGGATTACTTTATATTTGATCCTGAATGTTCATAAGTCACATGTGAACATCTCTTGTAACTTCTCTTGAGTTTAACTCAAGATAATGAAAGGAAAAGCTTGAGGGAATCTCGTAACATTACGAGTTGTAATTCACAACAACCAAGTGATTGGAATCAAATTAATTAGGAACATAAAAGATAAGATCACTTTTTCGGTGGAAGATTCCAAATTCAAATTTGAATTCTTCTATAAAAACTCATGATTTTAGTCGCGGGATAAGCAAGCAGAAGAAGGTCACATTGAGCTTCAAGATTGTGGGCACACCTTGTCCACACATGTATGAGTAAGCCTACAACATCTCCTACATTCAATATATTACACATTTGATTCTGATTATGCAACTATCTCATGTTCACTACTGTCTACTGCCACACTCTCATTTTTAGTCAACTTGTATTGAGGAGTTATCTTCGTATACTTAATCTTTTGCTGTGATTCAACTTGATATATGTATCTTAAACCTTCTACTTCTATGCTATCAATCTTCATATCATTTGGTTCAGAGATCAGTGAGATATGTTCATTTCATTCTGCCTATGTCTATTGTCTTTCATCTTCCTAAAATGTCGAGATTACACCCCTAACTTCTTAAAATTAGTTCTCAGCACATACTCATTCTAAATTCATGAAATCACTTACTATAGCAACATTAGGAGGTCCAATTAGATATGGCTTAAAGCTCTCGGGTCAATTGTAATCAGTGAGTACTGAGTAAAACATTGAGGAGGTTCCAATCCATAAATAGCAAGTTTCTGCTACTCTACAATCTTGGAAGTTGTCTGTTCTGATGCAACTGATTGAGGATGATGCTCCAAGGAACATTATGGTTCCAAATGCATATTTGGGAAGCTAAAGGTGTCTACTAAGGTAATCTGAAGTAACATTGGTAGGTGTAGAACAGCTAGTACCTATCAAGCTAACTTTCTAGGAAGAGGTAGAGGTACAAGAGGAAGAGGCAGAGGAGGAACACAAGGCAGGGGGAGATTCCAAAGCACCTCTCCATGTGCCATATGTGGATTGACCAACCACACAACTGAGAATTGTTTCAGGAACCCAAGAAATCAGAGAGGAAGAGGCTTCAACAGAGGAAGCTATGGAAGAGGAAGATCAAACAACCTCAACAACTATAACAACAACTACAACAACTACAATAATCAAGGAGGCTATAGAGGAAGGAGAGACTATAGCAATTATACTGAAGAGCAGGGACAAGAAGGCTCACTTTTGTTAATGAACATGACCATGAGCAAGGTAAAGCAGATGAGCATGTGTTTTATATAGATTCTGGTTGTTCAAATCATGTGGCAGGAAATGTGGCATTACTATCTGACTTGGAGGATCCAAGGAACAAACATGAGGTTCAGACAGGAGATGATACAAGGCACTCAATTGAAAAGATTGAAAATGTGAAGACCTCAGATGGAATCATGAATCTACTCAGTAAGGTATTGTATGTACCTACCATAACCAAGAACTTGATAAGTGTTGGACAAATTGTTGAAAAAGGCTTGCAGGTAAGGTTTACAAGAAATGGAGCATTTGTTGAAGATCCTCAACAAGGATTCAAGAAGATAGCCAAAGGATAAAAGACAAGTAGACTCTTTACATTTGAAGTACAGGATACTAGAAATATAGCACTTTTCAATTATGGAGGACAAACCTTATCAGAATGAGAAATGTGGCACAAAAGATTAGCCCACATAGGAGAAAGGAGTCTAAAACAAATCTACAGGGATCAGAGTGTGCTTGGATTGCCAAATATATCCAAGCAACACATGATATGAAAATGCAACTCATGTCAATTTGGGAAGTCTCATAGACAACCATTTATGAAGAAGGTTACATTCATGATGACCTATTGGAGCTAGTCCACACAGATGTTTGGGGACCTAGCAAAGACCCTTCAATTTCAGGATCGAGGTATTATGTATCATTCATTGATGATTGTAGCAGATGGAACATACTTTATTTTATGAAACACAAAGATGAAGTTTTCAATTGTTTCAAAAAATATCTTGCTCTTGTTGAAAATCAGATAGGGAAAACATTAAAGAGGCTAAGGTCAAATGGAGGGGGATAATACTTCTCCCATGAGTTTGATGCATATCTCCAAGATAGAGGCATCAAAAGAGAAATCACCACCAGATATACTCCAGAACAAAATGGAGTAGCAGAAAGGAGGAATAGGACCATTGTGGAGGCAGCAAGGCCCATGATCAATGAGAAGAAATTGCCCAATTATCTATGGGCAGAGGCTGTATCCACAACCACCTATCTCATCATATGAAGCTTGGAATGGCAGAAGGCCTAGCCTAGAACATTGGAGAATATGTGTGTTCATAGGTTATAATCTTAATAAAAAAGCATTGGATGGGATGACACCATATGAAGCTTGGAATGGAAGAAGGCCTAGCCTAGAACATTGGAGAATATGTGTGTTCATAGGTTATAATCTTAATAAAAAAGGGTACAGGTTGTATAATCCAAGTAATAAAGGTTTTATTATTAGCAGAGATGTTTTTTTTATGAAAACAACTCGTGGTTTGAAGATGATTGCAGAAAAGTTAAGCTACCTTATGACCTAGAAGAAGACTTTCCCACAATTGAGAAGGCAACTAATCAACAATGTGAAGATTCAAGTGATTCTGATGATGATCAGAGAACACCAAGAAAGAGCTTCAAGGTATGGAGCAACAAACGTAAAGAGAAGATGCAAGACTTGAGGGATATCGCAGAATCCTCTCAACAAACAATAAGGAGATCAAGTAGGGAAAAGAAGAAGCCAGAAAGGTATGGATATGACACCTCCTTAGTCACTAAACACTCAATCTATATTGCTCAGGATATCAATTCAGAAGAACCATCAACATTTGAAGAAGGAAAAAGGAAATCTGAATGGAAGGAAGCAATGTAGGAATAGATACAAGCACTTCAAGAGAATCAGACTTGGGACTTAGTTCCCAAGAGTCAATCTATGAAGATCATTGGCGGTAAAGAAGAATTCTAATGGATCAATAAATAGGTACAAGGCAAGACTTCTTGCTAAAGGGTTTGCTCAAACCCAAGGGATTGATTATGAGGAGACTTTATCTCCTGTGGCAAAGATGCCAACAATCAGAGTTCTCTTAAGCATAGCTGCTTCAAGGAATTGGAACATCTATCAATTAGATGTAAAAAATGCTATGGATTTCAGAGGAGGTGTACATGGCACAACCTCCTGGATTTATTGACGATGAACATCCTGAGTATGTGCGCAAACTCAGGAAAGCTCTCTATGGTCTCAAACAAGCTCCTAGAGCATGGAACCATAGATTGGTTACATTTTTGCAGGACAAAGGATTCAAGATGAGCAGAGTTGATTCTTCACTCTTCACCAAGAAGAGTAACTCTGAAGTTATATATCTATGTGTGTATGTAGATGATATTATCCTTACAGGTAATGATGCAGATGGAATCAAGAAGCCCAAATGAAAGAAGAAGTCAAGATAAGTGGCCTAGGATTGCTCACTTACCTTCTTGGATTAGAAGTTGTCTATACAGATAAAGGGATCTTCCTTACCCAAAGGAAGTATGTTAAAGATGTAATTGCAAAGTTCAAGATGCAGGATGCTAAGATTGCAGGTACTCCCATGGAGGTTAATCACAAGTAAAGTGCTTATGAAGGGGAACCCATTGAAGACATTACAAGCTACCAAAGCTTGGTTGCAAGCTTGAATTATGCAACCCTAACTAGGGTAGATATCTGTTATGGTGTAAGTGTGCTTAGCCAATTTATGTGCACTCCTAGAAAGCCTCATATGGATGCAGCAAAGAGGATATTAAAATACCTAATGGGAACTATGAATGGAGGAATGTATTGTCCTTATACTTCTGATTTAAGTGTGTAAAGCTATTCACTGAAGCAGATTAGGCAGGATCAAAAGATGATAGAAGAAGCACATCTGTATATTTATCTTTTGTAGGTACAGCTCATTTCTTGGTTTTCCAAGAAACAACCTACAGTAGCACTCTCTTTAACTGAAGCTGAATACAGAGGATTGGCAAATGCAACTCAGGAAGCAATGTGGATCAAGACCCTATATACAGATTTAGGCTTAGAGTTTGGTACTCCATACATATTTGGAGACAACATGAGTTCTTTGCATTTAGCTGCTAATCCTATCTTTCATGCTAGGACTAAACATATAGGATTCCATTATCACTTTGTAAGAGAGAAAATAACAAGCAAGGAAATACAATTATCTTATGTGTCTAATCAGATGCAATGTGCAGATATGATGACCAAAGCACTTGATGGAAGCAAACTCAACAGGTTCAAATCAATGATTGGAATGCAGGAAATACCTATGGATTGAAGAATCAAGCATCTTAGGCTTGAGGGGGAGTTGTTGGTACATTTGCCAAGCTTTGATGCTTGACCAAAAGTTCAAAGGATTACTTTATATTTGAGCTTGAATGTTCATAAGTCACATGTGAACATCTCTTGTAAATTCTCTTTCAAGATAATTGTAAAAGGCAAATCTTGAGGGAATCTCGTAACATTACAAGTTGTAAATCACAACAAAAAAGTGATTGGAATCAAATTAATTAGGAACCTAAAAGATAGGATCACTTTTTAGCTAGAAGATTCCGAATTCAAATTTGAATTCTTCTATAAAAACTCATGATTTTAGTCGTGAGATAAGCAACCAGAAGAAGGTCACATTGAGCTTCAAGATTGTGGGCACACCTTGTCCACACATGTATGAGTAAGCCTACAACATCTCCTTTGTGTCATACATTCAATATATTACACATTTGATTCTGATTATGCAACTATCTCATGTTCACTATTGTCCGCTGCCACACTCTCATTTTTAGTCAACTTGTATTGAGGTGTTCTCTGCGTATCCTTAATCTGTTGTTGTGATTCACCTTGGTATATGTAGCTTAGACCTTCTAGTTCTATGCTATCAAATTTCATATCATTTGGTTTAGATATCAGTGAGATATGTTCATTTCATTCCGCCTATGTCTGTTGTCTGTCATCTTCCTAAAATGTCGAGATTACACCCCTAACTCCTTACTTCCTATAGCAAGCTTAGAGGTCCAATTATATATGGCTAAAAGATCTTGAGTCAATTGTAATTAGTGAGTGAGTACTGAGTCAAACACTGAGCAGGTCCCAGTCCATAAATAGCAAGTTTCTACTACTCTTCAATCGTGGAAGTTGTTTGTTTTGATGCAACTAATTGAGGATGATGTTCCAAGGCACATTATGGTTCCAAATGCATATTTGGGAAGATAAAGGTGTCTACTAAGGTAATCTGAAGTAACATTGGTAGGTGTATAGCAAGATTTGTGTAGCACCATCTCATATATGGAGTGTATCCAAGCATCTCCTCACAAGATAACCTAAGGTGCTCCTTTTGTCTTCCTTGGAGCCAGCCCAATCTACATCAGAGAACAATTTCAAACTTAAATCAAATACATAAGGGTAATATAACCCCTCATTCATGGTCCCTTTGAGATATCTGAGTATCCTCTTGGCAGCCTCCATGTGAGGTTTCCTGGGTGTGTGCATAAATTGACTTAGCACACTCACATTTATAACATATATCAACCCTTGTAAATGTGGCATAGTTCAAACTACCCACAAGGCTTTGATCACCTTTCACATCTATGTTCACCTTCATGTGAGCTCAATTTGTGATTAACCTTCATTGGAGTACCTACAATCCTGCAATCTTGCATCTTGAATTTTGCTAACATGTCTTTAGTGTACTTTCTTTGAGTAAGAAACAAATCATGATCTTTGTAGACAACTTCCAATCCTAGGAAGTAGGTAAGTGAACCCAGATCACTTATTGAAGTCTCGTCTTCCTCTATTGCCTCCGTGATAGTTTGAATGGTTGTAATTGTTATGGTTGCCATGGTAATTGTTGAACCTTCCTCTTGAGTAGCCATAACTTCCTCTATTGTAGCCTCGGCCTCTTTGATTCCTGGAATTCCTAAAGCAATTTTCAATTGTATGATTCGTTAATCCACAAATAGATCATGAATTAGAGTCTTGGGATCTCCCCCTGCCTTGTCTTCCTCCTTTGCCTCTACCTCTACCATGCCTTCCTCTACCTGCATAGTTAGCTTGATGTGTACATGCTTCATCATCCACTTTCTTTCCTCTTCCTTTGTTATCTTTGAAGTTGCTTTTATTAGTATACAAAGCTGAAGATTGATTACCTTTGGAGCTTTCTCCATTCTTGATAAGCTTGGCCTCTTGAGTAAGTAGTTGTCTTATGAGTGTGTTGAAATCTGATACATGCATATCCATGTATAGATCCATAGCTGTGGTGAATGCTTCCCACTTGTCATCTCCCTTCAAGCCATTGATGACCTGCCTTACAATTTGTTCTTCATCTATCACCTCTCCAATGCTTCCCAACTGATCTACTATGTCCTTGAGCTTTGTGACAAAATTAGTCACATTTTGTTTGGGAGCTTTCTTGAGAGTTGTGAAGTCTAGCCATAGTTGATGCTTCCTGGCCTTTGTACTTGAAGAGAAGAAGGCTTCAAGTGCATTCCACACTTCATGAGATGTTTTACAACTTCTAATGTGAGGCAAAAAAAAAATCTAAGATATAGTTGAGGAGATAAGACCTTGCAAGTGCATCCTTGGAGTACCATGTGCTCAATCTTTCTTGCTCTTCTTGTGTTGGTTGACCTTTGCTCCTAAAACTTGGCATAACTTCATCTCTAGCTATATAACCATATAAAGTCCTTCCTTGAAGATAAGCTTCCATCCTTAATGACCAGGCTAAGTGGTTACCTCTATCCAATTTTTCAATTGATGAAGGAAATCCATCTGCCATGTGTCCAACCTTGCTATGATACCACTGTGAAGAGATGGATTTGTACTTGATGAAGATGAAGTGGTGCTGCAAAAACTTTGCACTACACCAGCCAAATGGACTCCAAAGACATGTGATGGGCCCTTTTAGCTTGTGAAAGGATGTATTTGACACCCTATGTACCTTGGAAGATAACTCTCAAAAAGTTGAATCAAAACAGATAAGTTGTAGTAGATTCAAGAGCCAAAAACTTGTTATTTATGTTCATACACCTGTCCAAAGTTTTGAACAATTCTCTGGCCACAGCAGCAATTAACTGAATTCCTTTTGGAGAACTCCTATTAGCTTAGTAAGCTAGCAATCAAGAGTTATCTCAACAAAAATGATGGACTACACAAGGAGAAAAAAGTTTAGCAAGTGATAGAATGACGCCGATTTTCCTAGGTTGTAATAGTTCATAGACCTGTGTGTAGTAAAATAGCCATATCTCATGATTAAAGAATCCAATGCTCATGAAAATGTTTATGCATATACTAGACAGTATGAGGATTCTAATAATCTTTAAATCATGGACAATGGTAAGTACACATTGAGAAACAGCTCTGACAAAATTATTGTTCTGAGAGAGTGCTAGCAGAGAAGAAGAAAATGAGGTAACATAGTTGAATTCAAATGATCATAACTGAAGATCGAAACATCCAAATACTATGAAAATTGGTGAGCTTATATTAGACTTAGACGGCTAACGTTACCAAGTTGAATCATTGAAAATAATGCACCAAGCTCAGAGAAATCATCTCTCCAATCTGACTAAGAAAACTGAGAGATATGGCAGTGAACAGTACACTTCACAAGAACATGAAAATATGAACTCAAATGATCATGAAAATGAAAGTATATTGATTGTAGAATACAATGGACTTACTGATACATATGTGTGCCTTGAAACCACACCTTGATATGGCATAAAGCTCAACTCTTGGAGGTCTTCTCATAACCATGACTAAAACTGCCATGTATTTATAGTTGATCTTGGGAGCCTAACTTCGCATAATCACTCTTCAATCTATTAGTGATTGATTTCATTCTCCAACTACCATCAGTAACAAATTCTTGGCTTCTATTTCCTCTTTCGATCAAGTGGACTCAACCACTTAAGATTCTTTCACTTTTACATCAAGTAAGACTTCAAAAAGTTACAAGAGGTAGTTCACAAGTGAACTTTACATTGTCTTCATTTTAAAGCTTCTTCTATGACTTTGTGGGACTAACACCAATACTTAGGATTTTCATAGCTTGCTTCAACATTTTCTTGATTCAAAGCATTTTTAGCTATGGCTCAAATTTTTTCTTCAAACAAGCTTTGACTCTACACATGGATCATGGAGTTGAATACATGTCACATGAGTTTAATGCTTTTCTTCATGAAATGAAACCACCTTCCTAATAAGTTTTGGATGGAAGTAGTCATGTGTGCAAACTATGTGTTGAATCGCCACCCTACAAAAGCATTGAGATTCATCACTCTTTAGGAGCCTTGGAATGGACATAAGCCTATGGCTAGCCATATGTGCATGTTTGCTTGTTTGGCATATGCTCTTGTGCCATCACAATAATGTCACAAACTTGATGACAAGGCAAAGACATGTATATTTGTTGATTATAGTGCTGAAAGTAAGAGATATCATTTGTACCATCCATTGATGAACACAATTATTGTGAGTAGAGATGTGGTATTTGCTGAAAATTCAGTTTTCCCTCTATTTGAATGCAAAAAATAGCCAATAGTTAGCTCACAAGATATGTTCCATACACTCATGCCTTTGTTCCAAAGTGGTGTGCTTGAATATGGCCATGTAGACCAGTCAACAAAGGCTCAAAGGGCTGAAAAATTCCTGCCAAGTAGATCTGAAAATGCTGAGAATTTTTAGCCAAACATGGCTGAAATTTTTAGCCAAAAATTGATGGAATTGTTGGAAATTCTAGCCACATATGACTGACCATTTGTGTCAAAATATGGTTGAAAATGAGCATAAAATTCAGCCCACGCATGATATACATGTTGATGATGTATTAGATAATGAATGCATGCATATCAAGAGTGCACAAACTATACCAAAGTGGCTAAAAGAAACTTTTCAGGACAAAAAATTGAGTGCATCTTTACTTTGTAGAACAAGATCAAGCTCTCGCCATGCATCAAGTAATTTTGTGTATTATTCTCTTATTGCAATATATTTAATGAAGATCCACTTACTTTTGAAGATGCACGTGATGATCTACAATGGATGAGTTCTATGCAATTAGAAATGGATTCCATACATAGGAATGGTACTTGGGAGTTATGTGAATTTCCAAAAGGGAAAAAGGTCATTGGTACAAAGTGGGCTTAATACAAGATTAAGAGAAAGTCTGATGGTAGCATTGATCGCTACAAAGCTAGATTGGTTGCCGAAGGATATGCACAACAATATGGCATTGACTATGAGAAAAACTTTTGCACCTACTTTATGCATGACTAACATTCGTACCATGGTTGAATTTTTGCCTATGGAGGTTGGAAAGTACATCAGTTGGACATAAAACAGCTTTCTTGAATGGTGATTTGCAAGAAGAGGTTTATGTGAAGCAGCCTTCTGGATTTTTTATGAAGGGGAAAGAGCATATGGTTTTTCTCTTGAATAAAGCCTTGTATGGTCTCAATCAAGATCCATGTGCATGGTATGAAAAAATCCAAAAGCACTTGATTGCTCTTAGCTTCACATGTATTCCAATTGAAAGCTCACTTTATGTTGGGAAAGATGGATGGACACTCCAAGAAATGAGTTGATATTGCAAATCCGTGCTCTGTACCAGCCCTCCTTCACTTCAGAGTGGAGTTGTAGGCCCTTTTAGCTTTTCAGTGACACTAAATAAGTGCTTGTATACTTTGGAGATGATCCATGTAATGATTGATGCAAAACAGATAACTTCACAATTCACAAATCATAAAAAACCTTCTATTTTGGTTCACACACCTACTACTTGTTAAGCTCAATGCTCCCAGCACAGTAGGGATTATGAAAATTCCTTCTGGATATATCAAGTTAGCTTAAAGAGCTAATGATTCCAAGTAGAATCACTTAAAATGGTTCACTATGCATAGAGCAATCAGTTTAGCAAGTAAAGCATCACCCCTGATATTTTAGGACCTCTACAGAGAATGACTAGTGACCACTTCAAACCACTTTTCTCCCAATGCATTGATTGAAATGTCTTCAAATCTTGTTAGCATGTGGTAAACTTAGAGCTGAATCCATGCGGCCATAGAACGTTGAAAATGGTGGAGTAATGATTGAGATATGAGCAAGACAAGAACACTGTTCTAAGTGACAATGACAGAGAGACCAACAGATATAGTTAATGTTGTATATGTATTATTGTTGGAACTGAAGGACTCACTAGGCAAGGAAGCTTAAGAAGGGAGTCAGAGAGAAGAGAAAGTACAAGCAGACAGAGCAGTCAACGACGATCTGGCAAGTAGGCCATCTAAATTTTTCAGACATCAAGGAGTGGAGCACACAAGAAGAAAGAGCAAGTAGGGAGCTCAAAGATGTGTACGACAAATCAACAGAGAAAATCCCTACACAAATAGTGATTTTAATCACTAAAAACCATTGTAAATACCATTTCGTATTTTTGTAGATCCATTTTGTGCAAGCCAAGGAGTCCTTGAGCTTGAGGAGCCTTAGAAGTGCCTACATATCAATTTTCATATTTTTTAGATCTCGTTTGAGCCCTCAAAAGAGCCCTGGAACCTAATTTTTAACTAGGCCGGACACTAGGTCTGGACAGGGCCAAAGCTAGTCAAAAACTATAAAAGGAGCTAGAGAGCTCATTTTTGAGGTTGGATTGTAATTGAAATGAACTTGTAAGAGCTTTTTGAAAGTAATCTAAAAACTCCATTGCTTCTCACTCTTTGTCTTGCCGTGTGTGCGCGTGTGTGTGTATGTGTGTGCATGCTTGTGTGCTTCTCACTCACGCACTTGTGCCTCCACTTGCTCGAGGTCTTCATACCATCCTCACATCTTCCCGGATTGACATTAAAGGAGGTGCTACTCATCACTGAGCTACACCAAATTTTGGCGCCGTTGTCGGGGATCGAGCTTTGAGGACGAGGGTGTGATGGTAAGACGTAGAGTTGAGACGTTGGCGTCGTAGGTAATTTCTTTACTCTTCTTGTTTTTCTCTTCCTTACCTCACCACCATCATCACCATCATCATCCTCACCATCTCCCACCTCCATCTCCATCATCGCAAAAATTTTAGTTTTTTTTATCATATCTCCTTCCTCCTTTCATTTACCTCATTTCACTTGTGAGAGAGAGCGAGAGAGCGATCTTGTGTGCGTTGTTTTTGCATGTTTGTTGAGTTTCTTGCAGGTTCCAGCAGCATCATCCCCTCCAGCACGTTGCGCAGGTACGGAAATGTGCAGAACTGTCTCGCAGTTGCCAGCTTCTGTCGATCGCGATTGACAGAAACTTTCATCTTTTGGTAAAACTGAGTGCACCACAGTAGACTAGAGGCCTTGCACAGCGCAGATCCGCAAAAATTTTTGAAAAAATTGCAAAATTTCAGTCCGTCACGATTGATAGCCAGTCAATCGCGATTGACACTGTCCATCGCGACGGACAGCCAGTCCATCGCGACTGATAAACCCCGACGGACACGTGTCCATCGCGACGGACACCCCTGTCCATCGCGACCGACACAAAAATCGCGACGGATACCAGTCCATCGCGATTGACACCAGTCCATCGCGACTGACACCAGTCCATTGCGATTGACACCAGTCCATCGCGACGGATACCAGTACATCACGACGGATACCAGTCCATCGCAATTGACACCAATCCATCGCGACGGATACCAGTCCATCGTGATTGACACCAGTCCATCGAGATTGACACCAGTCCATCGCGATTGACACCTGTCCATCGCGATTGACAGCCTAGTCGATCGCGATTGACAGCCAATTTCGGCCAATTTTTTAGGGGTTTTTTAACTTGAAGATTTTGGCTAATTCTGGACATGGATCATGGACTCTAGAGCACATAAGGAGGCTATAGGCAAATAACCCGAGGAAAACTTGTTGCCCTGTTGGCCTGTTTGAACCCTGTTTTAATCCCTGAAGCCTGAACTGACATAACTTTCTCATACGAAATCCGTTTGCTGTGATTCTTGTTTTGTTGGAAAGCTCGTGGGAGTACAACCATACCAAGATTATTAGATAGGGTATTTTGAAGTTGACCATACCCCGAGGTAGGAAAACTGAGGGATCCTTGGGATTGTTTTCCATAAAGGCAAAGGATAATTTGGTATGTGAGTTACATGCATGAAAGTGGTCTATTGTGTCATTTGAATCGAAGTCTTGAGCTAACCGTGGGACTTTTACAGGTCCAGTAAGAGCACTTGAGGGCATTCTAAGCAAGAGTAAGTGCAAGCTTGGGAACACACGTGTTGAAGATACAATATACATTTCTTGGATCCACTCTTTTTTCATCATCATTTGTATCTTTTTCTACCTTTCATTTAGTTAATAAAGCACTCTTGTATAGGTGTGTGTGAGTGCCACACTAGAGAATAAGTGGGATTCATTCTCCTTTCAGTTGAGAAATCCCACATAGCATGCTTTTTTGCCATTTTGTATATAAAGAGGTCTCCACCTCTTCTTTTGGGAGGAGCTCTTTTAGAAGTAATGAGATTATGCTAGTTTGTAGATAGATTCTTGCTCTCTCGTCGTCATGATGTGCATGCATGCTTGTTCTCTTCTTGTCTAACGCTTGTGACACGTTGATGTATGATTATGTCGTTATTATGCTTGTGATTACGATTAGGTGCATCATTCGCGATGCTTATGTTGTATCTTCTTGTTGATAACGTTGTTAATCATACGTTGACGAAGCGCCATTACGTCTGCTGAGTGCTTCTACGCAAACATTTGGGTCTCATGAGATGCTTCCTGGTTTGACAAGTATGAGTTGTGATGCTACAACGTCAACAACTTTTGGCGCCGTTGCCGGGGAGCGTTCTCTTGTCACTTACGTGATGGTTTATGACGTGAAGATGACGTGTATGCAAGCTTTGCATGACGATTTCTTGAGTTCTTCATTTCATTACGCTCTTGTGAGCATTTGCGGCTTGTAAGATTTACAATAACTTGTTGTGATGATCCATTTTTTGGTGTGATGATGATCCCCTTTTTGGGTGATTAATCCACCATGTCTGGTGATTCTTCAAGTCACGAGTAAGATAGGAGTAGTTTTCAAAAATCTTTTAGTCATAATGTTGATTTTTTTCTTTTAATTTTGTTGAGATTTCTCTAATTATGTGTAACTAAGTTTTGCTTTGGGTTTCTTCTGCAAGTTTCAAAGATGCTTTGATTATTCATCTTCATCAACGAACTAGGGTCAAAACAAAAAAGCCATATCCTTCACATCATCATCAGAAATGTTGGACGTCTGTAGCTTCAATGGATTAGCTCTGTCATGGCATTGGCAGATTCTGGTCCTGCTCATTGATCTAAAAGTTAGGTCATCACATTCTTCATTTCTTGGGAGTGTAGTAGATCAGGGCTTCACGCGGAAGTCTAAGCTTACTTGTTTAAAGTCCTCATTGTTTTTGCTTCCACTGAGGTTCTGTGAACACGACAGGGATGCCAGAAATTGTAAATTTAGATTGTTCGGGTGTGTAGGTATGAGGGGAAGCGGAAGAGATAGGCAAAGCACGCACTCTTGCTCACAAGGGAGTCCCATTTCTTAAAACCAACACATAAGCTTGTCGCCTCTGAGTCCTTTACTTCATCCTTTCCCAAATTTTGTTTATCTGTACATAGATGATGAGGAGAAGCCGTCAGGAAGATGGAGAAGATGGTGGAGCTGAGATGTTGAAGGATGGATAAGGGAAGAGATAAGGTCCCAGAAAGGACACAGGCAAAAAAGGGCTTTCATGGGAAACATCAACATAAATACTTACCAAAGATTTCAAGAAATATGGTGGTCAAAGATAGGCGCCTTACTGACGAGAGAACGGTCGAAGATCAAGAGGAGTATATGTCGTGAAAGCATGACAAAAGGGCCACGCACCAAGAAGATATTTGCTGGTGGACTTCCTACGTCTGTCACTGAAGTAGAGTTCAAGAACTTCTTTTCGCAGTTTGGTAAAGTGGATGAGAACCAAGATATGTTGGAACATGGCACAGGAAGATCCACAGGCTTTGGTTTCATCACTTTTTGATAGTAAGCAAGCGATAAATGAACTTCTATCAAGAAGGAGAACTCTTGAGACAGGTGGAAAACAGATGGCAATCAAAGTAGAAGCAGAAAATCAACAAAACTTGCAACAGCAAGTGCAGAGAATGCGAGTTATGGCTATGGCAAGGGGTGAAGCTCACTCTGTACTTACAGTCACGGAATCATGGGACCCAATAACTGGCATGCTGGACGTGTTTCCCTTTTCTTGGCAGCAAAATATCGAAGGTTTGCAGTATATAAAAATGCAAGGCTTATCAGAAGGGGCCAGAAATTTTCCAATCGGCAATACTAGTGTTCGTACAAGATGGTGTCCAAATGGTCATGTTGGGATTTGGAGATCCATCCATTCAATCTTGGATAAAATAGGTTGAAGCTACATATAATGACTGACAGGATGGGTGGGGCTCAATGTTGCTATTGCACATCAAATAGCAGTCGTGCGTGATATTCTATTGATGCTTTCACATTTTAAGTCTTGTGGTTTGAATTCATTGTGTGCCATGAGATATGGTACTGTACATTGTACAAGTGGAGCACAGGATACTGTACATTGTACCAGTAGTACATTGTACAAGTGGAGCACAGGATACTGTTCAAGACTTCAACCCATTTGCAAATGCTGGTGAAGGTGCTGGCCTGGGCTAGACGTTTTCTCCTCTTACAAAAGAGGCCATGTTAGCGGCTCAATGGACAACAATGCAAACACTCAAGGAGCACAAAGGGGGACTCGGCCTAATTCAGTAGTTTACATAGATGTAACTAATGTCCTTAGGAGGGATGGAATGTACCAGCAGGCTATGGAGGTCTATGGTCAGATATTACAGACAGGTCATGAACCACATAACTTCATGTATTCTGTGCTGACCAATGGTCTTGATCTGGCCCGGAAAGCAGAGGCTGTCCATAAGCTTCTTGGCATAATGCATAAACATGGATGTAAGCCAAATCTAATTACGTATACTGCCTTAGTCCACTACAAGAAAAAGGGGGGCGTAGCGACGCCCCCGAATCGGGAAAAAAACGAAAACCGTCGCTTATGCGACGAAACCGTCGCATAAGCGACGGTAAAAATTTCGGATTTTTTTTTTTTGGCCGAGCCTCGTCGCATAAGCGACGATAGCGTTGCATAAGCGACGCTAAACCAGAAGCGTCGCTAGTAGCGTCGCTAGTAGCGTCGCTAGTAGCGTCGCAGGTTAGCGACGCACTTAACGACGATGGCAAACTGCAGAGCGTCGCATATGCGACGCTCTGGAATGTAAAAAAAAAAAATTCAATTCTCCCGGCACATTTGTGCCGGGCCTTGAACGCGAGGAAGAACACAGACCGAGAGAGAGAGAGAGACATACAGCGCGCGAGAGGGAGAGAGAGAAGCGAGACATACACAAGGTATGCGCACACACACACTCACACACACACATATACACGCATAGACACACACACACATACGCAGACACACACACACATACACACAAATACACACATAGACACACATACACAAGATGCGCACACACATACACACACATAGACGCTCACACACATACACACACATATACACTCACAGACACATACACACATAATGATGCATCCACACACATACACATGCATACACACATAGACACACATATACACACACACACATATGCATACACACACACATAGAGAGACATACACACACATACACATACATGCATACACATACACACATAAACACATACACACACATAGACACATACACACATAAACACATACACACTCATAGGTACACACACATACACATAGACACACACACATATAGTATATACACACACATGCACACATAGACACATACACACATACACATGCATACACACACATACACATGCATACACACATACAGACACATATACACACACATACACACACATATATGCATACACACACATAGAGAGACATACACACATAAACACATACATGCATACATTTGCATACATAATGCATATGCATATGCATATAATGTACATACATACTTACATGCATACATAATGCACATGCATAGATACATACACACACACAGATACATACACACATAGACACATACACACACATGAACACATACATACTCATAGATACACACACATACACATAGACACACACACATACACACACATACACACATAATGATGCATACAAACACATACACATGCATACACACATACAGACACATGTACACACACATACACACATAATGATGCATACACACACACACATGCATACACACATACAGACACATGTACACACACATTCACACACACATTCACACACACATTCACACACATATACATACATGCATACATATTGCATATGCATATGCATACATACATACTTACATGCATATGCATACACACACATATGCATACATACATACTTACATGCATATGCATACACATGCATATGCATACACATGCATATGCATACACATGCATATGCATATGCATACACATGCATATGCATATGCATACATAATGCATATGCATATGCATACATAATGCATATGCATATGCATACATAATGCATATGCATATGCATACATAATGCATATGCATACATAATACATATGCATATGCATACATAATGCATATGCATATGCATACATACATACTTATATGCATACATAATGCACATGCTTACATACACTGTCATAATGTATACACACACACACATACACACATAGACACATACACACATAATTATGCATACACACACATACATATGCATACACACACATATGCATACATACATGCATACACATACACACACATAGATACATACATACACATAAATACATACACACTCATAGACACACACACATACACATAGACACACACACATATACACACACATACACACATAGACACATGCACATGTAATGATGCATACACACATACACATGCATACATAGACACAAATAATAATGCATACACACACATATATATGCATACACACACATGCATACAAACATATACACACATATACACACACACATGCATACACACATATACACACACATATACACATATACACATACACATGCATACACACACACATGCATACACACATACAAACACATATACACACACACATACACACATAGATACATACACACGTAATGATGCATACACACATACACATGCATACATAGACACACATAATAATGCATACACACACATACATATGCATACACATACATATGCATACACATACACACTTAGACACATAGACACACATAGATACATACATACACATAAACACATACACACTCATAAACACACACACATACACATAGACACACACACATATACACACACATACACACATAGACACATGCACATGCAATGATGCATACACACGTACAAATGCATACATAGACACACATAATGATGCATACACACACATACATATGCATACACACACATGCATACATACATGCATACACATACACACATAGATACATACACACACGTAGATACATACATATACATAAACACATACACACTCATAGACACACACACATACACATAGACAACACACACATATACCTACACACATACACACAGATGCATACACACACATACACATGCATGCACACACATACACATGCATACACACACATACACGTATATATATATTGATTTCTAACCATTTTGTTTTATATGTTAGGTATTATGGATCCCAGTAAAGAGAGAAAGGCGAAACTCACTCTCATAAAAAGTCTTATGAGAGCAAGAGTTCCATCAGATACTCTAGGGGCCATAATGCGGGACTACGCAGACATGTCCGATGAGGAGCTGGATTATACGATCCAGATGCTTACGCGATCAGACGAGGGCTCTTCTGCGGATCCACATGCAGGAAGAGAGCTATCTGCTCATAGGTATGTTTTTTTTCATAAATTTTTTTAATGATATTATAGCACATATTTTTATTTATTTCTATCTATCTATTTTTAGGACACCTATACCACCTCCAGCACATGATAGCAGAGCAGAGTTGCCTATGAGGACATGCATAGGCACCTTAGGACTAGAGTGCGACATAGAGCCGGAGGGGAACATTGTGTACATAGGGAATGGATTGGAGTTCAAGAGAAGAATGCGGGCACTATGCGACTCTTACCTGCGCTTTATCCACTTACCATGGAAGTAAGTAAAAGTTTTACATATAAATTGAAATGTATATCTTATGTTTTATTTACATTATGTTTTTTATTTTTGTAATGAGCATGATGAGAGGGATAAAAAGTATGTGCTTAGTTCACTTGAGACAGAGTTTGGGACAGGATGGTCCCTTAAGTGGTGTTTAAAAGAGATGCAGACACTTATGGCTCATCGTCGCGACAATGCACGGTATGTATGTATATGAGAGAGAGAGAGAGCTATTTATGTATGTACGTATGTATGTATCTATATATGCATCTATGTATGTATGATGTCATTCCTAAAATCTATTACTCTATGTTTACTGAAAGGCATGTATATTAACTTATATATGTATCTAATATACATGTTTCTATTTTTGTAGTATGTATGTATGCATGTGTATCATGTATGTATACATCTATGTGTTGTGTATAAATGTAATATGTATATAATATGTGTATATATACATAAAAATGTGTGTATTACATTACACGTATGTATGTAGTATATATTTACTGCTATGTATGTAATATAATATAATCCATGTATGTATGTATGTATGTGTGTGTGTATATATGTATGTATGTATGTATGTATCTATCTATATATATATATATATATATATATATATATATATATATATATATATATATATATATATATATATATATATATATATATATATATATATATATATATATATATATATATATATATATACACACACATATACATATAAAAAAATCTAAAATAAAAATTGATTTGTACGCAACTTGGGGTTCGCAACTTGAACCCGTTGCTAACGCGTTAGCAACCCGTTGCCTACGACGTTGCCATCCCGTTGCTAACCACTATGAGAGAGACAGAGAGCACTAATCTCGATATTAGGGTTTTGAAATCCCTAATTTAAAAACTCTAATTCAACCTTTTAGCCATATGTTTGAAGTATATGTACACCTCCGACATCCTACTAGAGAGATGTCTCTCCTCCCAACCTTATGCCTCTATATATAGCTACTCGAATCAACGAGGATCATGATTCATAATATATGTAAAGATATATACACATCATGTAGATAGGATACATAAATATAAAATGGAGTAGATACATTATGCTTCACACATACATGCCTAAATGCACACATAAATATATATATACATACTAACATATTTACATGTACATATTTACACATACATGTACATGCCTACATGCACACATAAACATATATATACATGCATACATATTTACATGTACATATTTACACATAGACACATATACATATATACATGTACACAATTATAAACACTTGCATATATTACGTACATGAATACATGTATACATATATCACACACATGCAAACACATACATATACATGAAATACATATATATGCATACTAATATATGTATACATATAATACACATGAATACACACACATATGCATACATACATGATAAAAATTTACTCCTCGAAGATAAAGCTATATATAAAATAATTAGGCATACCCCCGAGCTTCATGTTCTAACTTAGAAGAACATGATTTCATCTCTCTAGTAGGATCCATCGTTATTCAAGTTAATAAAAAAAACCTATTATCTGATATCCATTCAGAAGCTTCAAGTTACTATCTAATCTGCTCATATGTTTTCATTATTGCCATCATTTTGGTAAGACATCAATATAGTCTCATCTTCATTATCCTTATTGATTTCATTTATTTCTTCTATTGTTAAATCTATGTTCTCATGAATCACATCATCTATTGGTGGATTAATATCTATTTCTGGTAATTCCTCTTCCTCATCAGTAGAATCAGCATGTAGAGAATTATCCTCTTCATCAAAAAGATTAGTATCATTATCACGTATAATGAGTCTAATTTCTATTCCAGACGTTGATGTATCAGTATCTGATGCTGAATCATCAAGAGGACTTTCTTCAATCTCTCTAACAATAAACTGTTCAAACAATGACCTACCTCTAGGTTGCACATGAATGACTTGCCACCAAGGATGAGCATCTGGGTTTTTATAAAAAAATGCTTGTTCAATATGCCTAGGAAGAATATATGGTTCTTTAGTAGATCGCATTACCTTGGAAGAATCAATTGCCCAAAACCCAGATAATTCCTTTCTTATTGTAGAATTACTACCTTTATACTCCGCTCGATACCAGTCAACCTTCAAAATGACCTATCACAATATATAACAACAAAAACATCTCATTATTAGGTGCTTAAAAAAATAACTAACTCTAAAAAAAATATATAAACTTTTTTCTACCTGTTTGAATGTACGAAATGAAATTTCGTAGATACCAACAATAGTTCCTACGTAACCAAGTTCGCTATCTATAAGGTTCGTGTCTTTTGAGCTAGCACGTGATAGTTGCTTGAAACAAGCAACAATACTAGAATCCTCTGTTTTACGTAAAGAATCAATGGATTTGATTCTAATATGCTGTCCAAAAGCCCACATATTAGTGAACATTCGAGCCTGCAAAATAAATTCAATTAGTAAATAGAAACTAACATACATATATGAAAAAAATAAAATATATATTTTAATAAAATTACCTTTTGTTCACAACCTATCATTAACTCTCTTTGCTCATCTGAGATTTCTTCATTATTTGCGTTGGCGCGTTGCAAACGACTATATAGCCAATCCGTGAAAGAAGGTATATCTGTAATCTCATTATTATCGAGATTACGTCTAGATCTTTTGTTTTTTCGCCTTTTACTTTGGAGACTTTGAAGTTCCTCGTACTCGCTAACGAATGCTTGCATGCATTTGCTATTATATGCTACAAAAGTAGAAACATCATTTTTTTCTTGAAATGTAAATAAGAATGGAACCCCCTTACCTGATAATACCTCATCTGTTATTTTTGAAGAAGACTCGTTGGTCCATGCATGTGGAGCTTCTTCATGAACTCTTTCAAGGTACTCACTAACGTAATACATGCACTCTTCAAGCATCCAACCCTTTGCCATGGATCCTTCTGGTTTTGCTCTTTGTCGCACATAACCTTTTAGTATTCCCATAAATCGCTCGACCCAAAACATCCATCGAGTGTTGACAACATCGGCAATCTCTATCTCATCTACAAGATGGACTAGTAAATGAACTTGAATATCAAAAAATGAAGTAGGAAGTTCTTTTTCCATCAAACATAGTAGCTCTTTGCATTCACGTTTTTTTTGTGGGATCGAATTTTTATCGATCTCTTTGGATGTAATCCACCTATACAAATCATAAAAACAATTGTAAAGAAGTTAATTAAAAAATAAAAGATATCCAATATTCATACATATTAAATATAAAAGTATCATAATTACCTTATAAGTGATCCAAGACGATAGATCACATCTCGTACTCCTTTCGTTGTACATCCATCGATAACCAAAGGTAAAATATGTTTCAAAAAGTTATGCCAGTCATGGGTCTTTAATCCAGATAAGCTCTTATCATCCATAGTAAACATGTTTTGAAACGATGCTCCATATCCTGTAGGAGTCTTGATCAATTGAATTCTATTGTTGATAGTCTGTATCTCTTTTGTTGTAAGTACCCAAGGAGCAGATGCATAAGTCGTTTCTTGTCGATGTCTATCAAGAACTGGCCATAACTTTGGTTTGGATTTTTGATCTTTCAAATCATTCCTTGATGTTGTGGTATCTTTTAGTCCAAGAAGATGCTGCCATAGTGAATAACCAATATTTTTGAATATATGCATAGGATCAAGAAGATGACATACTTTTAACTCCTTCCAATACTCCAAAGAATACCATATTGATATGTTCTCTGCGAGTGCCAATTTCCCTTTACCTCTGTTCACATACTCATTATCTGAATCATCACTGAAGATTTCTGCTTCTGGATCTATCAGAGGTCCATCTGTCCATTTTTTATACCAATCCATAGGCGTCATAGGTTTTGGATACTGGCCTGTTTCAAGCTTTCCATTAAAATGTATCGCTTCTCTTTTAGATTTTAATGGATGATTAACAGGCAAGAATCGTCGATGTCGAAGATAAATATTTTTGTTGAGATTCTTACTATAGATTGATCTCAACCAATCACCACAATATGGACAAGCTTTATAACCCTTAGTAGATATTCCTGCATCATGGAAAAGGATAAAAATATAATTAGATTAAATCATATTTATTTACATGCATATTGAATAAAAAAATTACATCAATACCTGAACAAACGCCATATCCAGGAAAATCATGAATAGTCCAAGCCACAATACCACGAATCGTAATATGTCTTTCATTGATGCTTTTTGATATATCAATGACATTAATACCTCTCCATAACTCTTGAAGATTGTCAATGAGAGGAGCAAGATATACATTCATATCTTTAACTTGTCTTTTGCCTGGGATTAAAAGTGAAAGCATTAAATGTTCCTTTTTAATGCTAAGATATGGCGGAAGATTGTAGTTTATGACTACCACTGGCCATGTTGACCATTTACTGGATTTCATGGAGAATGGATTAACCCCATCTAATGCAACTCCTAACTTTAGATTTTGTGGATTTTGTGCAAATTCAGGCCATGTAGAATCAATATGCTGAAAAGCAACACTATCATGAGGAATTCTGATTATTCCATCAGTACTTTTGTGATCATGTCCCCAAGTCAAAAGCTTTGATAATTCGGGGCTTTGAAACATATGTCTAATCCGTGGAGCCAATGGAAAATGTCTCAATACCTTATTCGGGATTTTACCTTCTTCACCCTTATATCGAGGAGATTGACATTTGGGACATGTCAAAGAGTCTGCATATTCACCTCTATATAAAATACAATCGTTAGGACATGCATGTATACATTGATAATCTATACCAAGATTGTTGATTATCTTCTTCATTTCATCATGTGAGGTAGGAAGAATATTTTGACTTGGTAAAAACTTTTCAGATAATAACCTGTAAGTTTATCAAAAAAATGATATATTAAAGAAAGTAAATAAATAAATATACATATATATATGCATATAATTTTATATATGTGTATGCTTATGTGCATCTTTCAAAATATTTCCGCAAAATCTGATTGTTTTGGATGGCAGGATATGATTGTTTGTTTTGGAGGATATGAAGTATATACTTTCATTGAATGATTTGTCGATTCTATCATATGTTCAGTTTGAAAGTGCAAGAAGCGAGTTTATAATTGCTATTCAAAAAATTTGGCACTGTTTATAGGCCATACGATGGTGACTTGGATGAATCGCATGCACAGAGGTTACTCAAGATAGAGCAACCTGATTATAAGGGACTAGTACTAGCAGGATTCCTGGGGTATGCAGTAAACCTCTTGCATGTATATGTGTGATCCTCTCAAGCCACCATGATTTCCACTTTGTATCCTAAAGTTCAAATGCTCATCATTGACATGCAAGAGGTTTACTGCATACCCTAGGAATCTTGCTGGCACTAGTCCATTATAATCAGATTGCTCTATCTTGAGTAACCTCTGTGCATGCGATGCATCCAGGTCACCATTGTATGGCCTATAAACAGTGCCAAATTCTTTGAATACAAATTATAAATCCGCTTCTCACACTTTCAAACTGAACATATGCGTGAATCGACAAATCATTCAATGAAGGTACATACTTCATATCCTCCAAAACAAACAATCGTATCCTGCCATCCAAACAATCAAATTTTTTACGAATATTTTGAAAGATGCATTAATAGTTTTAAAAGATGCGCATATATATAAATAGATAGAAAATTGAAAATTATACCTTAATAGTGTCGAAACAGATACATTACTCCATCCAAAACGATTTTGAAGGTTGAGAATAAGTAAGCTCGCACTTAGTCGTGTCAAACGACTTCCTTCATATACATGCTTTAGACATTCCTCTCGAAGATATTTCTCATTTTTAGAAATATCCATGCTCTCACTGTCATTTTGATACCAATCCTCAATAAAATCTGCCATGCCATCATCTTCATCATTGTCACACAAATCTTGTACTTTATCATCTTTTGAATATAGATCTTTCAACTTTGCATATTGCACAGGCTTAGTTTTGCGTAGCCTCCTCATGGAAGCTTCTGATAAATGAGGTCTTATTGGTAATTGTGAATGTTGTGGACGAATATCATCAACATCATACGTTGGAATCTACACATATAAATAAAACTCATTAGTATTCCATAAATGAATAAAAATTAAACTTCAAATATAAAATTAAGTATATAACTTATTAAATATGGATAGAAAATTTTTATTCTCTCTAGCTAAAAGGTGCTCTTGGAGGTCTACGCCATCCATAATTCACTAATAGTTCATCACCAGCATGTAATGTAGTAATAGCATTGACAACTATGTATCTTGATACATCTCTACTCATGTATGGTGATTCATGACTATTTTCACGCTCCTCAAATGTGCAATTAGTCCTTGAACTATTATGTAACCCTCGACTACTATTTATTAAACCTGCTATATTTCCATGTGTGTAAGGTCTTCCATCAATATATAATCTTTCATTTTCTGCATGTAAAATCCTTCTACTAGTAAGAGATGCTGCGTTCAAGCATATTCCATAAGTACTCATGCTTTGAACATAACGTGAAAGTCGATGCCAATCTCCCCATCCATATATAGGACCACAAAATGACATAAGAGTGACTTCAGAGTTCGGAGGCACATACAAATCCTCTACAATAAAGAGACCACGACCAGCATTAGTAATAGTGGATGGAGCAATCATATAGCGATTACCCCAAAAGTTGAAAACCTCTCCATCTAAAGGAAGTGGTCCTCTATTCCATCCTCCATATCTTCTTCTATCATATGTTTGTACTAAAGAACGATCACGAGCTGGCAATGGATAATCTCCAGCCGTTTCATTCTCTAAACCAGGAGGTAGAGGATTTCTAGAAACCTCTGCTTGTAATTGATGAACAGCAAGTCCATGACGTGTACGAGGTATATTAACATTATGAGAAAAATCATCATCATCATCATCATCGAGCAAGTATTCCTGTATATCAATAATAATTTGATTTTATACATGGTTTTTAAATAAAAAAATGACATTAATATATATAGAAAATACATGCCCAAGCATTATCACGTTGACTAGGTGATGGTGCATGCTCAAAAGTACCATACTCTGCCTCATGTTCAATACATTCCAATCGTGGTCTTCGATACGTGCCATAACAAGAGTTACACCAACATATAATATGCTCTTGATAGTAAAATTCATCATAATTCCTATCAGAGGACACATGTGAAGTCGTTGCATGGGTAGGAGGTGGTGGAGTACCCTCTGATTGATCAGAATCTGCACATCATAAGAAACATAAAAAAAATATATAAGTTATGTATCCATCAAATATAGTTAAAATTAAATATTTCATATACTTACAGTATAAAGTCGTTGCACGATGAGGAGACGGTGGTGGAGTTCCATCTGATTGATCAGAATCTACAAATAATGGTATTTGATATTAATAATTTGATTATCTACATAAATAAAAAATTCACATATACATATTTACACATACACACATATTCACATATACACATTTATACATACACACATATTCACATATACACAACACATATTATTGTGGGATAAATGCATGTATTTTGTATGAATGAGTGTATATGCATGCATGTGTGTGTACGTATATATGTGGATATGTATATGTGTGTTTATGTTATATGTATGTATATGTGTATATATATACATATATGCATGCGTATATGTTTGCATGTATATGTGTATGTGGGTATGTGTATGTGTATGTGTATGTGTATGTGTATATGTGTGTATATATGTGTATGTATTCTGACTTTTTTTTCTGTTTGAGATTAAATTAACAGGAGATATTGTATGGTCGAAAAAAATAAGAGGCGAGCTAACATACCACCTAAGTCGTGGCAGTTTTTTCGTAGACAGCTACGTCTTCAGGAGTCATTTCCTCAGCAGAAGGTACACAAATTAATAGTTTATATTTATAATTTTTAGATATTTTAGTAATTTTTTAATTTAATTTATGTATTTTTTTCCTTGAATAAACAGGCTGCTGCAAGGAAGAGAGTGGAGTCGGGCCACACATCGCACTTAGGCCAAATGGGCCATAATGGTTTTGTAGCTACGTTTGTAAGTATATGTGTTATTGTGAGTATATTTTTTATTTTAGTTAAAATGCAAGCAACTAATGTTTTTTATTTGTTTCATTGCAGCGAAAGGATTATGGCCGATATCCTACGAAACACGAGATCGAGTATGCTACACATTTTGGATATCGGCGTTTGAGCGAGTATATACAAGATCATCCTGATGCCTTTGTGAGTATTTTTAAATTTTATATAATTATTTTGTTGTTATGAATGTTTTAATTTTTTTATTGATTTATGTTTGTTATATGTAATACAGGAGTATTATGGGGAGACAAATATGGATGAGGTGGAGAGACAGACACAGGAGGGACGATCTCGATCGTCACAGGGTGATCATGAGGATGAGGATGAGGAAGATCCATCTGATCATGATATTGCTGATGATGATGATGATCATGATGACGATGATTAGGATTTTAGACGTTGATTATGACATTGGATTATGTATTTACATTGATATATACATATACTTTTCTATATATTTTTCATTTCAGTCATGTTTTGAATTGTGTGTATGGTATTAAGTAATGAAGAGTTTTGTTCTATTGATTTTTATTATTGTTTATATTAAGCATGTGTTTTAATACTTTAATTATATAATTCATTCATATGTGTGTACCTAAGTGTATATGTATGTGTGTGTATATGTATGTATGTGCATGTGTATGTGTGTGTATATGTATGTATGTGAATGTGTATGTGTGTGTATATGTATGTATGTGCATGTGCATGTATAAGTGTATATGTGTGTATGAGTATGTGCATGTGCATGTGTATGTGTGTATATGTATATGCATGTATATGTATAACTCTATGTGTATGTGTGTGTATGTGCATGTATATGTGTATATGTGCATGTGTATGTGTGCGTATATGTATGTATATGTATCAATCTGTGCATGTTCTTGTGTATGTGTGTGTATATGTATAACTCTATGTGTATGTGTGTATGTGCATGTATATGTGTATATGTAGGTATATGCATGTGTGTGTGCTTCTTCGTCATGTATAAGTGTATGAGTGCATATCAATAAGTGTGAGTATGGTATGTAATGAAAATAACACAATTCAAATGATCTACAAATAATAGAAATTGTACTTACAATTGTGATCCATAGTTTTTGCTTGGTTAGCTTCTTGAATAACCTGCAATAAAAAGAGAGAAGAGAGAGAGAGAGAGAGAGAGAGAGAGATCTAGAGAGAGAGAGAGATCTAGAGAGAGAGAGATATCTATAGAGAGAGAGTGAGATCTAGAGAGAGAGATCTAGAGAGAGAGAGAGAAAATTCAAAGAGACAAAGATGTAGAAAGAGAGAAACAAAGACAGAGGGAGACAATAACAGAGAGCTTAAGCAAAACAACAATTCTGCATATACTTGCTTCAGCTCGTAAGCGCAGCGCAATTGCGAACGTTGGAGAGCTCTTCGATCGGATGCGTGAAAATGCCGATTGCAGAGCCTCCAACGTTTTAATTTTTGTCCGTCAACAGATCGTCGTATAAGCGATGCAACGCGTCGTCGTATAAGCGATGCAATAGACCGTCGCATAATGGACCGTCGCACAATGGACCGTCGCTTATGTACCGTCGCTTATGCGACGCTAAAAAGCGTCGCTTAAGCGACGCCTTTGACAAGCGTCGTTTAAGCGACGTTACGCAAATACCGTCGTTTTTTGCGTCGTATAATCGACGGTCCGTGCTCGACGGTAATTCCGACGCAAGTTGCAATTTTATAGCGACGAAATTCTGTCGCGTTAACCGTCGCTACACGCCCGTATTCCTTGTAGTCGTTGGTGAGTATGAGAAGCAAGGCAAGATTGCAAATGTAATGGAAGTATACAAGGAAATGCAAGAGGCAGCCATACTCTGCATACTCGTCTGAGCCAAGAGGTGGGGATACAGATGGCCTCCTATGTCCATTACGGGCCTACCTCTGCAACTACTGTTGGAGGAAAGGCTTTTCAACTCGGATTGGTTCAGCAGCTTCTCACAAGGAAACTAAAGATTGGCAGTTACTCATGATGCCTGAAGGTAGGAACTTGCTTCTGCACATCACGAAGTTTAAAAGCTTTAACAGGCCTTGGGTGGAATTCAAATCGAGAAGGACCTGCAATCTTGAGCTCTTGGCAATAAAACGACAAAAATGGAGGTTGAACTATGGTCCTTGGAGCCTTTAAAGAGAGGGCTCCAGAGGACGCAAGCACATATGCTATGGTGGAATTTACAGCTCTGAGTTTGGCTATGGTTTGCGATTCAGTTATGCAGAAGATTATGGCCTGAATCAGGATAGTAAGGTTGCTGATATATATCTCTGACAAGGAAGATTGCACAGGATGTGTGTGCAACCAATAGGGAAGACATAGCTACACTATCAAGTGAAAACCCATTCCAAGGATGTATGGGTCAACCTGAACCTTTCCGACTAGACTTTTCAAAAAAGATGGAACTTTTGGTGTTGGCACACCAACGTCTTGGGCAGGTTATGAGTGCAAAAGGCAATGCTGGTGTTGGTAGTCCAACATGAAAGTGGAAAAGGGAAGATGACACTAGTCTTGGCTAGCACTGGAGAGGTGGGGAGTCTTGCCGTTTACCTAGCCTAACATGTTTTTGAGTTTCTTTGTGGCACCTACAGCAAGCATTTTGAGTCACACTAGGACAAAACGCACCTCTGGCTACCAATGCTACATCAATTTCTAAGACTTGCGACAGAGGAAGTGCTCAAGTTCGAAACAGCAGCTTAATTGTATGAACACTCATTTGTGAGAAAATTCTGATGTTCTTCAATCATATACATCAAAGCATTTGCAGCACGAGAAGGCTTTCTCTAAACGTTGAAGGAATTAAGAATCTATGGATTCTGTGAGCATCTCTAAGTGAGGGTAGACCATCATCATAGAGTACTGATCATGAAGTGTTTTACCAAGGAAACAATAGCAAAATACAAGACAAAGTGAGTTCTGGACACAGAAACTGAGTACGGTCAGACTGGGAGGATGGTGAATGGGCATGAAGAGAGATACCCAAAAGGGGAAGGATACCAGCATATCCTGTTCCTGCTAGATGAAGGACACCCTTGCAGGAAAAGAAGTATAGGTTATCATACATTCCTCCTTCGCCTGACTCTCATATAATTTTTCCATGGGTGCAGGCATACCAAATGGCACACAATATCACCCTCTACTTTGGATTCCTATCGAGGAGGAAATGAGTCTCGAACAGCTGTAGTGCTATCTCAATCTCATAACTCCCCTCCAAGATACTCGCCATCAGTTACGCTGATAAAGGTAATAAAGCCTGTAACCTGTTACGCTCATACCTACTACAGAAACGACTCCTCTAATGAGCAAGGCTCATGGTATATTAGAGGAATCAGGGAAAGATGATACTATGCCTCGGAATTTTTGGATGGATCTGAATCTGAAGGAGTAGGTGATTTTGGCAGGAGCGCGCACACCTATCTTCTCCTATTTTAGCCATTCCGAGGACCAAGTGTGCAGAGATGATGGCAGCACATTGCACAATAACAACTACTTCTCCAATGACTAAAAGACAAACGCACTATGCCCCCAACATGTGCCGCTTCCAATATGGTGTGCGACAAAACTGGACTCTGCGGGCCAAATCGCGTCGACAAAACTGCAGGATGAATCAGAGGATAGATCTTTCGAACAAAAATATCTCTGCTAAACTTAGTAATTGTGCATTTAACTCCTGTGCAAAGTACTATGTTTCGAGCAGTTGCAGCAGTGCGGTACATGATAAAAGTTTTGCGCATGGGTTGAGACACCGAGAGAGAGAGAGAGAGGATGTGTTGATGTGGTTGAATTTGTTTTCTTTTCTTAAAGGGTGGATGATTATAACATTGCAATGCTTTGACACATAAGCGATTATTAAAATGATCTGGACATTCTTTGTCATATTTGGAGCACGCGGATCAGAGGATGATTCGACTTACAGTCATTATGGTTCACCATGAGAATGTGTACCATGAACTTTAAAGTTTCATAAGTGTTTAGTGAAAATAGTCATGAAACTTTTTGGACTGTTTTGAAGGGTATTATGAATAATCTAGCTAGATATGAAGTTGGCTATATCTCACCAACACTTTGGACATCATTCAACATCTAATTTTCCATTATCATTGGGTGGTGGAAATTCTATTGAACATGGGGGGAATAGTCATATGTCTCATAACAAGAAGTATGTTCTTTAGAAACATAATGACTTGTGAAATTGAATTCATCATTATGTCCATCCTTTTCTCCTTGGTAAAATCCAACATAAAGTGGAAACGTATGGCACGCATACTCGAAACCTATATAGCTCCAAAAGACAACATTTTATGACCATTCATTAGTTCACATCGATAAGTGTGTTGGTTATTGCAAGAAAAAGGGTCTTTTCCACTTGGATGGTTTATCCTCTTATGTGATTTATGAAGTTTGTAATACAAATGTAACATGAAAATTCTTTTTCCAACAATTTGCTTTTCAATTGTATATTTTGGAAAGTCTCCTTTTTCATTCTTGTTAGAAGAACCCCATTAGAACTTATTTGCACATCTTAGAAAACATTCAAAAAACACACAAAAACCCAAAACAAATTCTACAAACTCCTAAAATACCAAAAAATATTAAAAACACTCAAAAAACCAAAAATTGTTTCAACAAAACATGGGAAAGAAAAAGGCAAAAGAAAGAAGGAAGGGGAGAAAAGGTTGCACAAAAAAAGGAAAAAAAAGATGAAATGCATGCATTAATCACACATGATCAAGGTGAAACAAATATAGAAAATTTGCAAGGGGTAGAGGAAATTGGTGGAATTTCTAAAGGGGTGGGCTCCATAGTTGCAACTAGGGAATATAGCAACACTTTCGTAAATGTATTCATTGGTCATGAATGTAGAAATATGAGTGCTTATATTAACCCTCATTGTGAGTGGAATTTAATTCATATTGATTTAGTGACAATTATTTTGGATAACATTCAACTAACCACTCATTCCTCTATCCTCATGAATGGTGAAAATTATGATTGCATGGGTCAAATTGTGTTGCCTATTGTGGTGAATGGTATGGAATTTTTTGAAACATTTTTTGTCATGGAAGGTATAGATGAAGACTTGGTTATAGGCACTCAAAGGTTTATTAAAGGTCATCAAGAGTTTGAAGTGTCATGTCCATTAATTATGTCTAAATCTGCATGTGTGGCCATTGAAAATCCTGATGATTATCCTCATTGTATGGACTGTGGACATAATCATCTATTCAAAGATTGTGCTTTTAATCCACAAAATAGTCTTTCCACTCATGCTTTTTTATCTAACCTTTCTTTGAGTAAGTCCCAGGAAACCTTGACGAATGATGAAGTGGAGGACTCCAAGTGTTTGGGAGATGTGGAAGGGCCCTCTCTTCCTCTAAACTTGGATTCTCCTTATGAATCCATGGGCAAGGATGTGCCACATTTGGCTCATCAAGAAGAGGATAAGCAAACACTTTGTAACAACGCTATGGAAAATGATGTCATATCCATTGTCAATCATGATAATTCATCACCCATTTGTACATCTAGAGATTCTATGTGTAATAAGGATAAATGCATCGCGGAATCTCTAGATCGATCTCAAACCACACAACCTTATGATCCATTGCATGAGCATGATATATGTGAAGAAACTCAACCTTTGTTGAACTCCCCATGTAAAGATGAGTTTTTTCTAAAGACTCACATAGAAGGCCCAAAAGACCCATACATCAAGAAGAAGTCACATCTCCCTTGTAATGTAAAGAAAATTTGGGTGGCCAAGAACTTACTTAGAGCCCAACCAAATCGCACTATGATATGGGTACCAAAGAAAGCTCTTATACAAACTCAACCCCCTCATCTACGGTCTAGATTCACCATGCCTTATCATCAACAACGAGCACTTCTCACCAAGGGATCCAAAGAAATCAAGCCAACACTTAGAAAAGATCCAAGGAGAAACCTCAAGGCTAAGACCAACAAAGCGAAGACATATTGCTGGCCTAAGACCTCTTCGTGCAGCATCCATGGGTGTCGGACCCAACCTTGCCCAATGCAAAGCATATGTTTAAGATGCACACCAAGTATGCACACGAATAGGGCCTCATCCAAAGGCCAAGCATTTGGCACACTTAGTTTAACCCATGCACAAAGAGGGCACATGTACATAGATTTCAAAAATTTGCTTGTTATTTTTCTTTTTTCAGGTTGGTGGACAAAGGTATCATCCATGTCAAATGGTTGATGACAAAGAGAAGGTTCTTGAAGCTGAAGATTTGGAGAAAGCCTCATCATCACCTAACCCTTGATCACTTTGCTCAAGACCCATTCATTTTTTTCACCATTGTTTTTTGTATGCATTTGTTAGAGTATGCATAAGATAGGGTCACATTACAAGACCGTGCATAGGCACTTTTTGGTTTTCCACCCATGCACCCTTAGTCCCCACTCATGCATATGGACTAAGAAGAGATGAATTAATTTCATCTATTTGTATCTATCATCTACATTTCATGTTCATACATCATCCATCCATTACTAAAAAAAAAATTTGATAAAAAAGAAAAAAAAAAAAGAGGCATTCTAGCATATTCATTCCCATCTATATGAGGCAAAAGAACCAAGTTAAAGCACTCGACTCCAAACAAAAAGCAAGATGAAGAAAAACAATAAAGCAAGGCATTCCAATGGTGCAAGGATCATGCAAATCCAAAGGAACTCCTACCCACTCTTCCACAAAAGCTCCATACTTGCAAAAGCTTTGTCGAGGACAACAAAGTCAAGGAGGGGGGGAGTGTTGAAGATACAATATACATTTCTTGGATCCACTCTTTTTTCATCATCATTTGTATCTTTTTCTACCTTTCATTCAGTTAATAAAGCACTCTTGTATAGGTGTGTGTGAGTGCCACACTAGAGAATAAGTGGGATTCATTCTCCTTTCAGTTGAGAAATCCCACATAGCATGCTTTTTTGCCATTTTGTATATAAAGAGGTCTCCACCTCTTCTTTTGGGAGGAGCTCTTTTAGAAGTAATGAGATTATGCTAGTTTGTAGATAGATTCTTGCTCTCTCGTCGTCATGATGTGCATGCATGCTTGTTCTCTTCTTGTCTAACGCTTGTGACACGTTGATGTATGATTATGTCGTTATTATGCTTGTGATTACGATTAGGTGCATCATTCGCGATGCTTATGTTGTATCTTCTTGTTGATAACGTTGTTAATCATACGTTGACGAAGCGCCATTACGTCTGCTGAGTGCTTCTACGCAAACATTTGGGTCTCATGAGATGCTTCCTGGTTTGACAAGTATGAGTTGTGATGCTACAACGTCAACAACACGTCATGGGCACACTAGGGCAACAACACAAGGAAAGAAACTCAAGGTTGGAAAATCCTCAACTCCCCTTCGTCAATTCCTAGCTTAGGCTAAGAACGACTAGAGGTAGGAGTAAGTCAGGGCGACGATAGGCAATTATCAAGTTGAAGAATACCTAAACTTTCAAGTTCAAGCTAAGGACATAATCTTTGTACTGTCGAGAACTTTAAAGGAAAAGAACTTAACCTGGAACGATCAACTTTAAGTGCGGAACTACACTCAAATATACCTTGCGACGTGATATCAAACAAGAATGTTAACACGGTAATCAACTAAAAAGAATCAAGTAACTGATACAAAAGAACTCCGCCACAAGGTTGCACTTGGGCAAATTTGGGTTATTCAATTAGGCTTATGAACCTTAGATCAGGGCGACATCTAGGGAGAGATAGACAAAGCCTTAGGTCTTTAGAGTCCAGTGTCAACCACACTGCTAGGTCTTGGGCCCAGCAATTGAGCCACCACTCATACTACCCTAGTTCTGAGACTAGTGAATCCGAGATGTCTCAAGGCATGGACAGACCTACGGGAAGTTCAGGAGTGCCATACTTGCACAGGGTAGAAGGCCCTTACAAAACGTAGTTGGAATACCTTAGGACCAACCGATTGGGTGCTAGCATCTATGAGGACGGCCTAGGAAGATCTGTGGTACAGATTAAGAATCCTGATCAATCCATTGGATTAGAGCGCCCAGCTGTTAAGTTCGAAAACGGAGCGTACTTAGACAAGGAAGGGACAATATATGTAGTCACCAGTCATCCAGATAGGACTGATGAATTTGGGAATGAGATCCCAAGAACGGACTTAGGTGACCTAGAGCAAGGAAGCATGGGTGAAGAACCAAGGACCCCCCGAGGCAAATCTGTTCTCACTAGGATTATCACACCAGAGTGGATTCCCCAAGATAATAAGAGCATAGATCTGCTTTTGAACCGAGAAACTGGCGATGCCTTATGGAGGTATAAATCTGATCGGCCAATTGATATAGGAACAATCATGATCTATGAGTTTAAGGATCCTAATAGCCCAGGCAGAGTGACCTACTTAGATCACGCTACAGAGAGGATCTTTGTGGTGACAGAAAATGATAGGCATGCTTACACTTGGAAAGGTGAAATTATTTTCTCCCAACCAAGATCAAATGTGTCCTATGGTCACCCTGGAGCGGGAACATCCCAAGCTCATGGAACTCAAAGAGACAAAAGTAGAGATAGGCCAGAAGTAAGCTTTGCTAACCCAGGGGGCAGAGAAAGAACGAGGATGGAAACAAATAGAGTAGAGCCTGAGGTACATAGAGCCCCAAGAAATCAAAGGAATATGGAAGACTTCCCTCTACCACGACCTAGAGAACACACCAGGATTTTGAGACCAACTCAGTTAGTCAAGTCCCGAAAAATTACTTCGATGGCACAGGAGACCCATACGATCATGTGGCAGAGTTTAGGCAAGTCTTGAGAGCTGAGCAAGTGGAGGATCTATTCACGCAGTACAATGCCTTTGGTCTAACCCTTAGGAACACTGCCCTGACATGGTTTCAGCCACTAAACGAGAGGCAGTTCAGGAGCATAGACCAACTTCTAGAGGCATTCATTATCGAATTCTCTAAAAGTGGCATAAGACATAACACTTCCTCGCTGATTCACAGCTTCAAGCAAACCCCTCAAGAGACCGTGAGACTTGCTGGAAGAAGATTTAGGCAATACTTGGAGAGATGCCTTGTCCCTGAGCTACCCACACCAGCTAAGCAAGTGGCTTTATTCTTGGATGGATTGCTAAGTACCAAATTGAGGTCATATGTGTATCTGAAGGACCCTAGGACTATAGTAGAGTGTGTACGCATGTGCATTGACATCGAGGATAACCTAGGGGAGGAACTAGAGCTTTCCAAAATCTACAAGGACTCAGATAGTGCCTCTAGCCTCCCTTCCTCGCAATGCACATCAATTGAGGAATTAGCAGAGAAAGTAGCTCAGAAACTAGGTGTCTCTAGCAAACAAATCCCAAGGTTTGCCCCTGTGAAAAGATGCTATACTTGTGGAGGCGACCATATGGCGAATGTTTGTCCCATTATGGCTCAACCCCAAGTTAATCCTAGTAGCCAGTACTGCACCATAGAACGAAGATACACCAATCACACCGCGCAAGATTGTCCCTACAATAAGCAAACCGTTAGACAGACGTACCCACAACCATACTCTCAACAAGGAAGATACCAGAACCAGTACCCACCTCAGCAGTATGTGAGACCTCAACAAACCTACCAACCCTACCAAAACCAACAAAGGCCTCAGCCTGTGTTAGCACAACAACCCCCTACCCCAACTAATGTAATCCCAGTAAAATATGCAGCTGCAAAAGAGAACCTGAATAGAGCTATAGTCCCTGTAACGCCATTGCTTTCTGAAAGTGACCCGAGTGACCATAGCTTTGATTTGATGCATATTGACAGCCCCCAGGCCTACTACATGCAGTCTCCAGAACATGGTGAGTCCTATTACAGTGAAGAGCCAAAGGAACCTAGTTGGGAGTCAGATTACACAAACGTCATGTATGCAAACCCCAATCCTAGACCTCAACCTAGGCAAGTAAGACCTCCATTCCCTAGAGGACCATGCTACAGATGTCAGGGAGATCACCTCATTCGTGACTGCCCCATGCCCGCACCTACCCAAACCCAATCAGTAACGATCCAGGGCTTTTGCCAAGAGTGTGGAAAGGAGCATCTCTTACGAGACTGCCCTAAGAATCCTAATAATATGCCAAAAATCACTCCTATTAACGTTATTGGGTTAGTGATAGATTCCACAGGAAGTGTCACTTCCACTACACCCGTACAGGTAGTCACTAGAGCTCAAGCAGTGCAGCAAAACCAAGGGGTAGGCCAGGAAAAGAGCCCAGATGTTAGTGAAACAGAGAGCATGACAAAGAAAAGAACTAGAGCTTGGAGAGATAGTCGTGAGAGAATGAAAAGGCAGTGGGCAAAAAAGATGAGTGAACTCGAGGAAAGCCTCAAAGAAACAAAGGCCAGGATAACTGAACTCACATCTCAAACTCCCTCTCACACTGCCCCACCTCCATCACCTCCACCATTCCCAACTCCATCCGAACCACCACCTTCCAACCCGCCTCACCTAAACCCACCACCCCCAAGAGTAGGATCAGTCCTAGCAGATCCCACTCCTGAGGACCTTAATATGATGCTTAAAGCATATCAGGCCAGAATTCAAGAAGGGCCAACCGTAACTGATCATGAAAAGTGTTACCCTAGAGCAGAACTAGAGCTAGAACGAACCAAAATCTGTGCTAAGATGGTGGAATTGGCTCAGACCATGTTTGAAGCCAGTCGCCTATTTAACATCTCTAGTTCAGCAAAGACACAGTTGCACTTTGATGGACTGTTAGAAAGAATAGAGAAACTAATTGCACAATCAGAAAAGGAACCAGCCTCTCAACATAAGGACAAGGCAAGTTAAGGAGCAGGTCTTCCTGCCCAGGAAGCCTATGTGCCTGAAGCCTATGTGCCTAACTCTACGGAGCCAGATACATCATCTTCTCTGAATCGATTCACACCAGAATTCTTACGAGAGATTCAAGAAGACAAATGGGCTAAAGAAAGTGAAGTCCCTCCTCCTATTGAACTTGTGGATGATGCACATGACCAATTCCCACAAGACATCCCCTCCATTTATGAGGAGCAGGAGAGCACCCACTCTTAGGAAAGACTAGACTTTGAGTCTAATTCTTTACAAGAATTACCCCACTTCACAGGCCCGTGGGAAGCTAAGTCTACTTGTATGAGAGCACCCACGGTCATGGTAAGAAACGAAGACTCGATCATACCTAGGAACACAGAGGTAGTGAAAAACACTAAAGTACAGTGCAACCTCACCTTAGAAGAGCTACTCAAAGTAAGGCCAGAGCTATGGAAACATGTAGCCAAACAAGTACCAGAGATAGCAAAACCTCGTTCCCAAGTAGGATCCCAGAGAACAGTGCCAGAAATACCCTTGGACAAGATAGGAGACATGAGCGAGGGCGAAGAGGGAAACACATATCTTCCTATCACTCATCAAGGATACACCACCAAGGCCATTCTAGACTCAGGCGCAGGTGTTGCAATTGCTACCACTTCCCTATGGAAGCGCTGGGGCAAGCCAGCACTCAGGCCCACAAGGATGAAATTGCAAATGGCCGATGGTCACATAGAGAGACCCCTAGGGCTGTTAGAAGGAATAACTCTCACCATCTGTGGTGTTGAGTTCGAGCACACATTTGCTATATGCAATTTTAGCAAAAATCATGCCTATGAGATGATTTTGGGAAGACCCTTTATACGACAGTTGCAAGTGGTACAGGATTGGGGAACCAATGCTTTGTACCTACAACACTTAGGTGTTACGACCAAAGTGAACCTCAAAGATTACTCTCATAGAGATGTCCCTCCTATCCAATGGAACCCCATCCATAGAGCCAAAGATGATACGGAATCGGTGCATTCCATAGGATCAGGATCCTCATGGATGCATGAAGACACTCACTTATGGATGTGCAAAGTAGCAGTAGAAGAAGAGAAGAGAGAAAAAGCCAGAGAGATAGGTGCAAAAGAAACCCATAAATCCATTCAAGACCCAGCCTATGCACCTGTAGTCTTTCCTGACGAAGAATTTGAACCCCACGACTGGGCAGAAATCCTAGCAACAATGGATGTAGCCATCAATGAAGAACAATGGACACCCCACTGTGATGAGGATGGCTATGACATTTCAGTCTTCTCCATAGAGCCAATCATGGGAGAGGCAGTGTTAGAAGAGTGTGAACCTAGCCCTGATGCATTTGAGGATGTAAGTGACTCCGATCTAGAGTCAATCATTATGGACCCACCTTTTGCATCAGATGAAGAATACTTCTATGAAGTAGAATTTCTACCCCAGAGGTATGGAGAGCTTACAAATGATGTAAGGCTAGCCACACATGTGACCCCGAAGGAAGAAGGAAAGAAAAGAAAGAAGAGAGAAGTCACACCAAAAGAGGAAGAATCTTTGTTTGAGGTCCCGGAAAATTTTAAGAAGTATGAGATAGACGAGAGGAGAGTCATGATAAGAATGCCTAAACGAGAGGCACAATCAAGAGAGGCCTATGATAACAAAGAAACCACCAAGAAAATAGTAGTGGCCCTAGAAGGAGGAGAGGAGAGATGCACGTACATAGGCCATGACCTAACAGAAGAAGAAGAGCATGCGTTAATAGCCTTGCTAAGAGAATACAGAGATGTATTCGCTTGGAGTTACAAGGATTTGAAGGGTGTTGACCCAGACATATGCTCACACACCATCCCCATGACCTCAGATGCCAAACCCTCTAAGCAAAAGCCATATACATATAATGATAATTATGCTGCCAAGATCAAAGAGGAGATAGATAGACTGGTTGAAGCTGGATTCATCTATGAAATTGAGCACACTGAGTGGGTATCCCCCATCGTAGTGGTGCCCAAGAAGAATGGAAAGCTGTGTGTATGCATTAACTTGAAGAAGGTTAATGCAGCCACAATTCGAGATAACTATCCGCTTCCTATCACAAAGCATCTCTTAGAAAGAGTAGCAGGCAAGGAAGTGTACAGCTTCCTTGATGGATTTTCGGGCTACAATCAAGTAGCCATAGCTCCAGACGATCAGCATAAGACAGCTTTTGCCACAGAATGGGGCATATTCGCCTTTCGGGTAATGCCATTTGGGCTTACCAATGCACCAGCAACCTTCCAAAGGCTGATGTGCTTTAAGGAGTTCTTGAGGAAGAATTTAGAAGTCTATGTTGATGATCTTTGTGCTCATTCCAACATCAGACAAACCCATATTCCTGAACTGAGACAAATCTTTGACAAATGTAGAGGATATCAAGTCTGCCTAAACCCAGAAAAGTGCGTTTTCATGGTCAGGCAAGGTAAGATTTTAGGACACATAGTATCAAAGAATGGCATATCCACCGATGAAGAGAAAGTAAGAGCCATAGCCGAGTTACCTAGGCCAAAGAACGTCAAGGAAGTACAGGCCTTCATGGGGCATTGTGGTTACTACCGCCGGTTCATTCACATGTATGCTATCATTGCAAAGCCCATGTATGGACTTCTGACTAACTTTGAGTGGACCGATGAATGTGAGAATTCCTTCCAGGAGCTTAAACGAAGATTATGTTCAGCACCAATCTTAACCACACCAGATTGGAATAAGCCATTCCATGTTCACGTGGATGCATCCAATTATGCTATTGGGTGTGTGCTTGCTCAACCTACTGGTGAAGGTAATATGGATCTTCCAATTGCCTATGCCAGTAGACAATTGAATGCAGCTGAACGAAATTACACCACTACTGAGAGAGAAGGCTTAGGCATGGTATATGCAGTTAAGAAATTTAGACACTATTTGCTTGCAAACAAGTTTAATTTTTTTACTGACCACCAAGCATTGTTATATCTCGTGAACAAGCCATGCAATACAGGAAGATTAGTAAGATGGTTTCTCTTACTAATGGAATATGATTTCGAGGTTGTGGTAAGGAAAGGGAGGACTCATTTGAGAGAGGATCATCTCTCTAGGCTCACATCTGGAGAAGCCCCACAAGGAGTGTCGGATGACCTTCTTGATGCTTACTTGTTTAATTTGGAAGTGGTGCCGCAGTGGGCTAAGCCATTAGTGCCAGTATTGACGTACGGGCCTAACCACCCAGTAATAGCCACACAGGATAGACAGGTAGTAAAAGCCCAAAAGTACCACATCATGGTTGGAAGTATGTACAAGCACACAGATCAAGGGATCTTGGCTTGTTGTGTAGAAGAGGACGAGTATGCGAAGTGGTTGCAATTAGCACATGTAGGTGCATTAGAGCAACACTACTCAAAGCGACAAACCCTACAGACACTACGGAGACTCGGAGTGCATTGGACGACTATGGAAGCTGATGTCCAAAAGTTGTGCAAGGAATGCCCAATCTGCTGCACTAAACCACCTGTGGAACATGCCACTCTTTATCAAGTGTCCATAGTGCCGGATTGGAGTGAACCACTAGTATCCTTTCTGAGGACGAAAACATTCCCTCCAGACATGACTCTGACTAGGAAAAGGAGCTTAGAACAAGAAGCCCAGGATTACTCACTCATTGGTGATAATCTATACAAACGTGGTAAAGACGGTTACCTGAGACTATGTGTCCATGAGAGTGAATATCTCAAGATCTTGGACACTGCTCACCAAGGTGTAGCACGAGGACAGTTTGGACTAGATCGGGTGATCAAGGCAATACTATTTGCGGGCTTCTGGTGGCCGACCCTTCACATGGATGCACATACCTATGTGAAGAGGTGTGACGTCTTCCAGAGAGCTCAGCCTCCTATACGTAAAGATGAGATGCCACTGAAACCTATGATGGGTGGACGTGCATTCTCTGAGTGGGGAATAGACTTCGTAGGTCCTATTAATCCCCCAGCTAAGGGTTCCCATGCAGAATATATCATTGTTGCGACAGACTATCTAACAAAGTGGGTAGAGGTAAAAGCCACAACGAAGAATGATGCTCAAACAACAGCTAAGTTTTTATTTGAGAATGTGTTCACTAGATACGGGCTACCTATAGAGCTAGTTAGTGATAGAGGCACTCACTTCTTGAATGAAGTTATTGAAAATCTACTCCAAGAATTCTTGGTAGTGCATAAGAAGTCTGCCCCCTATCACCCTCAAGCAAATGGCCAGGCTGAGAGCACCAACAAGATCTTATGCAATGTACTGACGAAATTAGTGAACAATAAACGCTCTGATTGGGACAAACAGCTACACCATGCTGTTTGGGCATACCGAGTAGCCTACAAAACGGTACTCCAAGCCACCCCCTTTCAAATGGTATTTGGCCAAAATGCAGTGCTACCGTTGGACTTCCTAATACCTACACTGAAAGTAGCACAAGAGCATGAATGGACGGGTCATGAACTCTCCTCTAGACTTTTCGACCTTGAACGATTAGGAGAAACAAGACTGAGGGCGGCTGCAGGGATATATGCAGCTAAGAAACAACAGAAGGTATACTTTGATGCCCACGTTAAGGATAAAGGTTTGAAGGCAGGCGACTTAGTTTTAGTCTACACATTGAAGCAACATGCGAGAAAACTGGAGAAGAGAGGCTATGGACCCATGATTATAAACAGAATCTCAACAAGTGGAGCAGTGCAACTAGCCACATTAGAAGGCGACATTCTCCCGAGCTACATTAGCGGATGCAGGGTCAAGTTGTATCAGGAACCTCTCACAGAGGAAATGCTAAGTCGACTCAATACTGCTAAGAAACGCAAAGAAGAAGAAAAGCGAATTCGAGAAGAAGCCCAAGCAGAAGCATTGGAACGCATCCGGAGAATGAAGTTGAGAAGACAGAATAGGGAGCAACCTAGGACGGATGCCTATGCAGATCCAGGATATCATGTGGCTATGTGTGAAGTTTCAGGTATCAGCGCTCAAAGGATAATTGATCGACGTCCTTTTATAACCTTAGAGATAGGACAAAGAAAGGGTGCAAGGACTGTGAGAGCCTTGATTGACTCAGGTGCAGCCACTAGTGCTGTTAAATTGTCTTACTGTCAAGAATTGAGATTAATTGTCAATCCTATAGAAGCATATCTCATAGGATTGGGAGGTGTGGAAACCCCTTGCATGGGCGAGGTGGATCTTCCCATCTCCATTCAAGACGAAGCAATGATAGTCAAAGTATTAGTGTGTCAAGATGAGGACCTCACTGAGCCTCTTGTCTTGGGTCAGGACTGGATCTATGATCATGCAGTCAACCTAAACCTAAGAAGCGGACTTCTTCAAGTATGGGTAAATCATAGCCGAATTACAGTTGAATTGGAAAAGGAGGCACTCAAGGAACTAGGTAAAGCACAGACTCCTGGTCCTTCCAGGGGTGCACATGAAGTTGACAATGCTATTCTTGTCCCAAAATGTATGATGCAGAAAGAGGATTGTCTCAACAACGGAGTCAAGGATAAGACGGTACTCCCTTCTTTTCCAAAGGCCAGAAGGATGCAGCAGCCAACGGCAGATCAAATACAGAAGAAGCAGAACACTACCTGTACTGGAGGCCAAAAAAAGGAGCAAAGCAGATTGTTTCAGCAGATGAAACAAGTATGGAGGCGAAAAGGCGAACACCCTGTTCCGACCAGGCCAACACCACGGCCAAAACCTCTTATTAGTAATCAACAACACGACACTAATAAGAAGTCGTTCATTAATTCTTCTGCAAAAGTGAAGTCTATTTGGGTACCCAAGAAGTCAATGAAGGCCAGCCCACAATCACGACAAATCTGGGTGCCTAAGGCTTGCTTGCGGGCTCAAATAGCTACACCAAGGCCAAACCTTGTACAACATGTTTCACTCACGCGAACATCTGAGGCCTAGTCTTACACATCACGCACTAACACGTATTCTTCCATGAGCACAAGTAGAATCACTTGTAAATGGGTTCCTACAAAGCCCCATTTTTCAAGTAAACACCCTATCACACTCCCCAGAGCCTCCACAAAGTCAAAATCAAAACCTATCCATTGCATTTAGCAACCTAAAACTTGTAATAAACCCCCAGACCCCAGTCCTAAATCCATGCCCACCTACTAACTACGTCACTCTCACACCACATCATTCCACTTAGCTCCTAGGTCTAACCAATCCCTAACTACACACACAAGCACCGAGCACTTACTAACCCACTAATCTCTCCCGAACCTCATGTTAATGTTGTAATGGGAACAAAAACGGTTCTCTCTTATCCTTTACAATGTTAACACATGTTTCTATATTCTCACAGAATCAGGAGGCAAGAAGTAACATGGCAGATACGGCAGGAACTAGCTCCCAAGCAGGCACCAGCACCCAAGTCGTGGATATTGAAAGTCTTCCCGTTGAGGAGGAATTGAAGGAACGTCCTATAGCATTAAGAGCATTACACGCCATACCGGCTCAGAACCCTCCACAAGGGCACACTATGCCAGTCAGTAAAAACTCTCATTGGTTCAGTGATGTGGCAGGACCCCTAGGTGAAGGCACTTATATGTGGGAGGCCGAGATAGAATTCAATGGGCGCTGGGGCAGGTATCACTTTTTCACTAGGGAATTTGAGAGACTGCAGAATAATGAAGGAGTGAAACCTATATGGAAGAAGGCAGGACTCTACGAATACTTCAAATTCCAATTGCCAAAGCCGGATTTTCTAAGATGCTCTTATTTGATTAGCACCCTCACTCCGAGCAAAGACAAAAAGGGATACAGCTCCTTTGTCCTCCCATCTCTCACAAGGGGCAATGAGCTCAAGCATTTCAGATTAACTATCAACTTGGTAAGGGAAGCTCTAGACATGAAAGGTATGCATATTCCTACGGAGAAAGAGACTATGGTCCCCAACAATATGAAGAATAGGAATCTGACAAAGTTAAAAGACATGGTGGCAATGACACCTACAATCGCTATTCATTTGCGAATGGTCATGCAGCACTTTGCATTTCCCGCCCAAGAGAGGTTCACCATGCCACCTAAAAAGATATGGTTTAGTTTATACTTGGCTGATGCCTTTGATTTGACAATCAACATGCCCCACTGGATTATCGACCAAATCCACTTGGCTCATCAAAGGTGGTATAAAAAACAAAAGTCTGTACTGTACGGATGCTGTGCTCTGACCAGGATTGTGTACAGATGTCTTGTGTATGATGTACCAGTGCAAAGGGCACTCATTTGGACCAGGGTACAAGAGTTTCAGCGCCGATTATCCTCCGCAGGACCACCATCCAAGAAAATGAGAGGCACCGTTCAGATGCCCTGCGCACAACCCTGCGGTGCGACATTGACACCAAAGACAACTCCACGATTCCCAAGGCGGGTACAGCCTTTCACTATTAGAATACCAAGACACAACACTGATGGACCAAATCTAGTGTTTCCACCTGTACCAACCGACCTAGAGTTCCCTCACGGATTCACTTTAGAAGACCTAACTGATGAGGAGGTAGCCAAAATCATAGAGGCTGTTAACGCGGAAGTCGAGGCAGAGCAAGCTAGTGGACAACAAACTGCTACAGACCAACCCCATCCCAGACAACCAGATGTCGTCGATGTGGAGGGTGAAGAAGAAGGAGGACAAGAGGAGGAACATGATGGACAATCCGAGGAAGAAGAGCAGGAATATGATCAGGAAGCTGTGGAGGTACTTGAAGGGGCCCCAGCTTATACGAAAGCACTGAAAAAGCTCTATGACACCATGAATAGAGTTCAAGAGCAACATAGACTATCCCTAGCAGCAGGCAAGGCCCTTATGAATCAGATCCTTGAGGAGGAAGGCGTCGACGAGCAATATCGTGCCACCCTTGACATGATATCTTAGGCATTAGGCGTTCGTGAAACGGTGCATACCGCCCTTGCACAAGCACGAAGAACGGAATGAAGATATGGCAGACGCCCCCCTCGAGCAGGAAAGCAGATGAATGTATTAGTATTAGAACCACAAGGCACATCCACAACCACGGGTACCGCACACACTGTCCATGATACTGAGGAAACCCATGTATCAAGTGCACCTCCGTCACCCCCGTTGCCACCCCTGCTTCCATCTCCACCACATTCATCTCCCACAACCAGTGTAACCACTACTGTCACCGCCTCTGAGTCCACTACCCATACCGAAGCACAGACCGTCACTCAATCCACACAACCCACACACCCTATCTCCACTTCGTTTGTCCATACGACCACTGAAACAGTAGTTCTAACTGCTGCCACAGAAGATCTCAACCCCCCGATCACACTTCCGGGCAGTTCGTCTTCACAATTGCACACACCACTGTACACTTTCACCACTATCACCGCACCCACAATTCCACTATTCACAATCACTCCCACTACTGCATCCACCGTTGATCTTATGGACATCTCACCCACCTCTGCACCTCTCCCTCCCCCCATGCATCCACCATCTCCCATTCCCCCACCTCCCACTTCACCATTTTCCAGCACCACATCCACACTCCCATTCCCCTTCCCCTTTCCCTTCCCCTCTGCATTCAACACCCTACCATCATCCACCCCTATCAATAATGTATTTAATAATATGTATCAGTGTATGTCGCAACTACAACAGCACTACCAACATCTTGATAACCAACATACACGACTCTTTCGAAGCCATGAGGAACTTCAACTCCGATTCATTGATCTCGAAAGGGAAAAGCGGCTACTACAACAACAACATGCCACTTTACAGGAACAACATGAACAATTAGTAGCCAATCCACCCCAGTCAGATGCTGAGGAAAGACAACATATGGATGAATTGCTACACTCCCAGATAACGGAGAATCTCAAACTTAGACGCAACCTGGCCCTCCTACGAAACAAAGGATGTGAGAAATGGCTCAATTATGTTTACTTAGCACCACCCAAAGGCCAACCTACCATAGGATACATGATCTCGACGATTCGGCATTGGGGGGTCAGGTTTAAAAATGTGCCTGACGTCATGGCCCAAATGTGCTTGAAAATTTTTGAGCTCATGTTGGTCACATTCAGGACTTTCAAAAATGTCAAGGAACCTCATCTGTCAGCCCTTGGATTTAATGAAGGAAATCAGGACCTCGTCTACGACATGAGTGCAACACCATCTATTAATGTTGTATATGCATGGCACACGCGCATCAAGTATCTACCAGCCTGCTTCAAACAGACGTTTGAAGAAATGTTCGTCACGGGATTCTGGGAATATCACTCAGAGATATTCATTCCCAGACCATCACATTTATTGCAGTTGTTTGTAGTGGAACAAGCTCTCCATTCAGAAAAGTTAAGTATACCACATCCAGAGGCTCCTGGGCCGGTAGATTGGGATGCTCTACTCACGGACTTGGCCAAAGGGTTGCGCATTGCAGAACACCACTTAGCACAAGACGTCGTCGAGTACTACATCCAACGAACCACCCAACAAGGGTCTGTCAGGGACGACAGACGCGAGAGAGGGGGGGTGTTGGAACTGAAGGACTCACTAGGCAAGGAAGCTTAAGAAGGGAGTCAGAGAGAAGAGAAAGTACAAGCAGACAGAGCAGTCAACGACGATCTGGCAAGTAGGCCATCTAAAATTTTCAGACATCAAGGAGTGGAGCACACAAGAAGAAAGAGCAAGTAGGGAGCTCAAAGATGTGTACGACAAATCAACAGAGAAAATCCCTACACAAATAGTGATTTTAATCACTAAAAACCATTGTAAATACCATTTCGTATTTTTGTAGCTCCATTTTGTGCAAGCCAAGGAGTCCTTGAGCTTGAGGAGCCTTAGAAGTGCCTACATATCAATTTTCATATTTTTTAGATCTCGTTTGAGCCCTCAAAAGAGCCCTGGAACCTAATTTTTAACTAGGCCGGACACTAGGTCTGGACAGGGCCAAAGCTAGTCAAAAACTATAAAAGGAGCTAGAGAGCTCATTTTTGAGGTTGGATTGTAATTGAAATGAACTTGTAAGAGCTTTTTGAAAGTAATCTAAGAACTCCATTGCTTCTCACGCTTTGTCTTGCCGTGTGTGCGCGTGTGTGTGTATGTGTGTGCATGCTTGTGTGCTTCTCACTCACGCACTTGTGCCTCCACTTGCTCGAGGTCTTCATACCATCCTCACGTCTTCCCGGATTGACATTAAAGGAGGTGCTACTCCACTGAGCTACAATTATGAAACATGAATTTACAAGATCATTGGCAAAGGTCTCTAAGGGAGGATATGGCCGTGAGCTTTCAAGATGTTTTTATACATGCTATTTTCAAATTCAAATTTGAATTCAAATTTGGATCTCATCAAAAAATGATCCCTTAATCTAGGAGATATTCCCTCTAAATGAAGTCGTAGCTTTTCATTCTATCTAACTCCACAAGTTTAGTGGACTTACAAGATTCTTCCAAGTCAATTGACTTTTACAAAAGGTTAAAGATGAAAATCCATAGGCAATGGTTCTCATGGGTCTTCAATCATTTGCACATAAAGACTTCTCATGCCTAGCCAAGTGTGTAGGCTTGGCATTTGCACTAACAACTCCCCCTCAAGCCAAACATCTTGGCTTGGTCTTCTTCATCAATCCTCTTGAATGTCCTGCAATCCAATCATAGCTTTAAACCTGCAAAGTTTAGTACCATCAAGTGCTTTGGTCAATAATTCTGCACATTGTATATTAGTTGATACATATGCCAACTAAATTTCCTTGCTCAATAGCTTCTTTCTCACATAATGATAGTGAACCTCTATATGCTTGGTCCTAGCATGATAGATAGGAGTTGCTGCAAGCTGTAAAGAACTTGTATTATCTCCAAAAATCATTGGAGAGTTAGCATGTAATCCCTAGTCTGCATATAGCAATCCAATCCATATGGCTTCTTAATTAGCATTGGCTATTCCTCTATATTCAACCTCTGTTGAAGATAAAGAAACAGTAGTTTGCCTCTTGGAAGACCATGAAATAGGCTTGTCACCTGCAAAAGAGAGATAACCTGAGGTACTCCTTCTGTCATCCTTGCAACCTGCCTAGTGTGCATTTGAGTATATTTTGATGTCCAAATCTGAAGTATAAGGAAGGTATAAACCTTGATTTTGAGTGCCCTTAACGTACTTCAAAATTCTCTTGGTAGCTTCTAAGTGAGGTGCTCTAGTTTTGTGCATAAATTGACTTAAGAAACTTACTCCATAAGCAATATCAATCCTTGTTAATGTAGCATAGTCTATGCTTCCCACTATGCTTTGGTATCCTGCAATATTTTCAAGCACATCACCTTCATGAGCACTTAATTTTTGGTTTACCTCCCTAGAGTGCTTGCTATCTTGGCATCCTCCAAGTGAAATTTCTTCAACATATCCTATACATACTTTCTTTGAGTGATAAGTATCTGCTTTACTCATGATTAATCCTTGATCTTGAAGGTATGTAGTCAACCTATGGTTCCATGCCCTAGGTTCCTGCTTTAATCCATAAAGAGATTTGTTCAGTTTACACACATGATTTACCTTGTTTGGGTCCTCATAGCTAGGAGTTTGAGCCATGTAAACCTCCTCTAAAATCGAGCCATTAAGAAATGCATTCTTTACATCCAATTGGTACATGTTCCATATATTTGATGCAGCCACACTTAGCAATACCCTGATAGTTGGCATTTTGGCCACAGGTGAAAAGGTTTCTTCATAGTCAACTCCTTGGTTTTGTGCAAAACCCTTAGCCACAAGTCTAGCTTTGTACTTGCCAATTGATCCATCTGAATTTCTCTTGATCTTATAGATCCATCTAGAACCAATTACCTTCATAGACTCCTTCTTTGGCACTAGCTCCCATGTATCATTCTCCTTGAGTGCTTCAATTTCTTCATCCATAGCTTCTTTCCATTCTGCCTTCGTCTTTGCCTCTTCATATGATGATGTCTCTTCAAGTGATAAGTCTTTGGCAAGATAAATAGAATGCTTAGTAACTAAAGAGGTGTCATACCCATATCTAATTGGTTTCTTGCTCTCCCTTTGTGATCTTCTGATTGCTTGGTTGGATGATTCAGGTATGCCCTCCAACTTCTTCATCTTGGCTTTGCCTTTTGTTTTCCATGCCTTGAATTCTTCTAGATTGATAATGTCCTCATCATCTGATTTGATGTCTTCAATCTTGTTTTGCTCCTCCTTGGTGAGGCTTGGAAACTCCTCTTCCAAGTCATATGGAAACTTAATTTTCCTGCATTCACTTTCAAACCAAGAATCATTCTCATCAAACACAACATCTCTACCGATATTAAGCCTTTGTTGGATGGATTATAAGACCTGTATCCTTTCTGATTCAAGTCATACCCTATGAAGATGCACTTCCCTGCCTTAGGGTCTAGCTTACCTCTAATTTGTGATCGGATATGCACATAAGCAACACATCCAAAGATCTTGCAATGATCAAGTGAAGGTCTCCTACCATGCCATGCTTCATATGGGGTCATCCCATCAAGAGATTTGGATGGCAACCTGTTTACAAGATAAGTGGCAGTAGATACACTCTCTACCCATAAATAATTTGGTAACTTTTTCTCATTTAGCATTGACCTAGCTGTTTCAACAATTAATCTATTTCTCTCTCTGCCACCCCATTTTTTTCAGGGGTATACCTTGTTGTAATCTCCCTTTTGATTCCTCTATCCTGCAAGAATGCATCAAATTCATTTGAGAAGTACTCACATCCTCCATCTGACCTTAGTCTTTTTAGGCTTCTTCCAATTTGGTTTTCCATAAGTGCAAGATACTTCTTAAAGCAACTAAATACTTCATCTTTGTGCTTCATGAAATATAAGATAGTCCATCTACTGAAACCATCAATGAAAGATACACAATACCTTGATCCAAAAATTGAAGGATCCTTACTTGGTCCCCATACATTTATATGGATAAGATCCAAGTAGTCCTCATGCATGTAGCCTTTCTTTGAGAAGGGTAACCTGTGAGATTTTCCAAACTGACAAGCACCATATTTATAGATCATGTGTTGCTTGGATACATTAGGTATCCCAAGCACACATTGATCTCTACATATTTGCTTTAAGGCTCTCTCACCAATATGCCCTAATCTCTTATGCCAAATTTCAAGCTCTGACAATGTTTGATCTTTGTAGCTATAAAGTACAATATTCTTTGTATCTTCAAGTTCAAATGTAAATAACCTACCTATTTTTTCTCCCTTGGAAATTCTCTTGAATCCATGTTGGGGATCCTCCACAAATGCTCCATATTTGTTGAACCTGACCTGCAAAACTTTTTCCACAATCTGCCCAACACTCATCAAATTCTTGGTGATTGTAGGTACATATAGAACCATGCTCAATAGATTTCTATTTCCATCAGAGGTTTTAACATTTCCTACCTTGACCACTGAATGCTTGGTTTCATCAGCTGTTTGTACTTGATGCTTTTCCTTAGGTTCCTCAAGGTCAAAGAGAAGAGCTACATTGCCTGCCACATGGTTTGAACATCTTGAGTCAATGTAGAAGAGATGGTCATCATTCATACCTTGCTTTGAAGTCATATTCATAATCAGAAGGGAATCCTCTTGTTCCTCTGTATAATTGTTGTAGTCTTTCCTTGATTTCTAGCCTCCTTGGTAGTTGTTATTGTAATTGTTGTTGTAGTTGTTATTGTAGCCTTGATGATGGTTGAATTTGCCTCTTGATTGTGTGTAGCCACCTCTTTGGAAACCTCTACCTCTCTGATTCTTGAAGTTCCTATAACACTCATCTATAGTGTGATTTGATAAACCACAAATATTACATGGGGAGGAGTTGAAAGGTCTCCCCCTGCCTTGCTTACCTCCTCTGCCCCAACCTCTTGAGTTTCTACCTCTCCCTACATAGTTAGCTTGAGAGGTTGTACCTTCGTCCTCAATCTTTTTGCTTTTCCCTTTCTCTTTAGACTTGCCTTTATCTGTATATAGAGCAGAAGAGTTGTTACGTCTTGAGGAATGTCCATTTTTCCTGAGCTTGGCTTCATGGGTAAAGAGATGCCCCATGAGTGTGGTAAGATCTGGAATCTGCATGTCCATGTACAAGTCCATGGTGGTAGTTGTGAAGCTCTCACATTTGTCATTTGCCTTAATACCATTGATTACTTGTCTCACAGTTTGCTCCTCTTCAATCTCTTCTCATATTCTTGCTAATTGGTCAGCTACATCCTTGACTTTGGTCACATACCCTGAGATATCTTGCTTGGGTTTCTTTCTTTGAGTGGTAAACTCAATCCACAATTGGTTCTTCCTAGCCTTTGTGTTGGAAGAAAAATATGATGACAATGTATCCCAAATCTCTTGGGATGTCTTATAGTTCCTAATGTATGGAAGAAGAAAATCAAAGATAGAGTTAAGTAAGTATGACCTTGCTAATGCATCTTTGGCACACCGTGAATTGAGTCTCTCATGCTCCTCTCTTATAGGTTGTCCTTTGCTTCTAAAAATGGGCATCTCCTCATCTCCTGAGATGTGTCCATAGAGACTCCTTCCTTGCAAGTATGTCTTCATTCTCAAGGACCATGCTTGGTAGTTGTTCCTGTCCAATTTATCAATGAAAGAAGGAAAATCATCTCCCATTTTACCTTAACTTTGCTCCGATACCACTGTTGGGAAAGATGGATGGACACTCCAAGAATAAGTTGGTACTGCTAATCCTTGCTTTGTACTAGCCCTCTTTCCCTTCATAGTTGAGTTGTAGGCCCTTTAAGCTTTCCAATGACACTAAATAAGTGCCTATTACTTTGGAGATGATCCATGTAATGATTGATGTGTTGATATATTTAGGTAGTGATGTGTGTGAACACACTAGGACCGTCGGGGCACTTTTTTCCCTCTTTAGGAGGTTTTTTCCCTCGGCTTGTATATATGCCTATTGACCTAATGGGCTACTTATCTTTGTACATTATATAGTAATACATTCAGTATTGTGTGTTGTGCTCCAAGCTTCTTCTTCTTCCTTGTGCTGTTCACGTGCTTTAGCAGATGTCTAACTCCAACAATTGGTATGAGAGCAGGTCGTCGCTTCATCTAGGGTGCCGTCGAAACTCCTCAAATTGTAGTCCCAAAATCACACAAATTTTGGTGAGCATACTCAGCATGTTTTTGAGATCAAAATCGCTTTGCTCCGTGGTGCCGGAATCGCGATCTGAGCTCATTTCGGCCTCCAAACGCACCATCATAGCGCTTGTGTAGGCTATTTTGTCTTTTTGTGCCAAAGGTATATACCAGTTTTTGTTCGCTAGTATAAGCGTCTCAAAGTCTGCTACAGGTCTAGAATTTGTCTGGGCAATTTTGTTCAAGTTTTTGAGATACAGTCAATTTTTTGCATCAAGGTATTTTAGTCACCGACCATGTCTGAAAGCAGTGATGTATTCCGTATGTTGGTTGTTGAGGATAAGTTGGATGGTACCAACTACCCGTTATGGGCTTATATGATGCGACATGTATTGGTTGCAAAAGGACTGTGGAACATTGTGTAGGGTGTTGAAAAACGTCCTATCACACCTACAATTGTTACAACTACAGGAACAAAAGTTGAGGCAGAAGGTGTCGAAGATGATGATATTCTGCATATTCTTGTTCGTGCTGCGGTTTTTGCTCCACCTATTATAGAGCAAATTTGTTGGGATGGCAGAGATGCCCAGGCACATATTTGTCTGTCAAACGTGCCCTTATTCCTCACATTCGCTCTTGCAGAACAGCTAAGGATGCTTGGGATACACTTACCACATTGTACCAAGCTAGGAATGAGGCTCGTGTTTCTTACCTCTGAAAACAATTGGAGAGTGAGCACATGAATGAAGGTGATTCTATGGATAGTTTTCTAACAAAGATCAAAGACTTGACGGAACAGTTGATTTCTGCTGATGAGGTTATACTAGATAGCTCATTTGTGCAGACCGTTCTGAACAGTCTTCTTGATTCATATTAGAGTTTTGCTTCTACTCTTCAGTTGGTGATGAAAGGCAATCTAAATGCCTTGTCATTTGAGGAGTTATTCTTTGTTTTGATGCAGGAAGATGCCTAACCTGCTTGGTCTTCATTCCTCCTTGATCTCTTGTAAACCAATCATCATCTTGAACCTGTTCATCTTAGTTCTATCTAAAGATTTTGTGAGCATATATGCACATTGCAAATGAGTTGATACATAGGACAATTGGATGTCCTTGCTAAGTAATTTCTCTCTTACATAATGATAGTGCACTCCAATATGCTTAGTCCTTGCATGATATATAGGATTAGCAGCCAAATGAAGTGAACTAGTGTTGTCTCCAAAAATCATTGGACTATAAGAATGTAACCCCAAATCTGTATAGAGTAGTTTGAGCCACATAACCTCTTGTGTTGCATTTGCTAAGCCTCTATATTCTACCTCTGTAGATGACAATGCCAGAGTTGGTTTCTTCTTTGATGACCATGATATTAGCTTTGAACTTGCAAAAGATAAGGAGCCAGAAGTGCTCCTCCTATCATCCTTGGAGCCAACCCAATCTGCATCAGAATACATGTTAATATCCAAATTAGAAGTGAATGGATAAAACAACCCTTCATTTATGGTATCTTTCAAATATTTTAATATCCACTCTTGCTAGGGTTGCAAAATTGAGACTCCCAACAAGCTTTTGGTATCTTGTAATATCTTCAAGAAGTTCTCCCTCATGAGAACTAAGTTTGTGATTGAGTTCCATGGGTGAACCTACAATTTTGTTGTTCTCCATCTTGAGTTTTACCAACATATCATGAATGTATTTCCTTTGAGTAATAAACACTCAAGAATTTGTATACACAAGTTCTAATCCAAGAAAATATGTTAACAAACCAAGGTCACTAATCTTAAACTCTTCCATCATGTGAGATTTGATTTGTTTGATACCACTGGCATCATTTCCTGTAATGATAATGTCATCCACATAGACACATAAGTAAATAGCTTCTAAGTTAGTCTTCTTTATGAACAAAGAAGAATCTTCTTTGCTAGTAACAAATCCTTGATCATGTAAATATATGACAAGCCTATGGTTCCAAGCTCTAGGAGCTTGCTTTAAACCATAGAGTGCTTTCCTTAGCTTGCATACATAACCTAGTTTGTCCTTGTCTTCATACCCTGGTGGTTGAGCCATGTAAACTTCTTCTGAGATCCATCCATTCAGAAATGCATTCTTAACATCTAACTGATATAGGTTCCAATTCTTTGAAGTAGCAACATGTATTAAAACCCTGATGGTTGGCATCTTAGCGACAAGTGAAAAAGTTTCCTCATAATTCACTCCATGGGTTTCAGCAAAACCCTTTGCCACTAGCCTTGCTTTGTATGTGTTTATAGAACCATCTGAATTCTTCTTGATTTTATATATCCACTTGGATCCTATTACCTTCATACTTGGCTTCTTGGGAACCAAATCCCAACTGTTGTTTTCCTGAAGTGCTTCAATTTCTTCCTGCATGGCTTCTATATTCCATTCTTCCTTCTCATTCGCTTCTTCAAATGAAGAAGGTTCTTCTATCATAGAGTCTTTAGTCATGTACACAAAATGCTTGGTGACTAATGATGTGTCATAGCCATACGTTATGGGTTTCTTACTCTCCCTTTGAGATCTTTTGAGTGCTTGATTGGAAGACTCTCGAATGTCTTCCAATTGCTTGAACCTTGTTTTGCCCTTTGACTTTCAAGCCTTGAAGTCAATCTGCTCTTCATCCTCTCAATTGAGATCTTCTAGTATTTGTTGATCTTCTTGAGTGAGAGTTGGAAAATCACTTTCCAAGTCATAAGGTAACTTGAACTTTCTGCAATCATCTTCAAACCATGAATTATTTTCATCAAACACCATATCCGTACTTGCTATAAATCCTTTGTTAATGGGATTGTACAACATATAACCCTTCTGGTTTTGGTCATACCCAATGAATATACACTTTTCACCTTTTGGATCAGGCTTCCCTCTAATCTTTGAGGGTATACGTGCATAAGAAATGCACCCAAAGATTTTACAATGGTCCAATGAGGGTCTCCTACCATTCCATGCCTCATAGGGTGTCATTCCATTCAAGGTTTTGGATGGGAGCCTGTTCCATTCAAGCCTATTAATCAAGTATGTGGCTATAGAAACAGCCTCTTCCCATAGGTAATTTGGTAGTTTCCTTTCATTCAATATTGATTAGCTTGGATCACAACACAAAATACTGAACGTATTACCAAGTGAACGTACAAAGATAAGTGATAGCATTATACATGTATACACAAGCAAGGGGAAAAAACTTCCTAAAAATGGGAAAAAAGTGTCCCAATTGTCCTAAGTGTGTTCACGCACATCACTACCGAAATATATGAACACTTTCTACACACATCCCATGATCCATGCCATCTCACAATCACAAGTATATACCCTCTCCATGATATAACGAGAGAGAGAGAGAATAACACTTCTTTTTATAATATTTTTATAAAGAATAACGCTTCTACATTACATTACATGCATCAATTATTGACTTTGGTTCTTGCAAGCATATGCAATGTTCTAGTGAGTAGTCTCAAGGTTTCACTTCAATTCAATATTTGCATTATTCGCATTTAGGTTTCAATTTTACATTTTTATTTTCTTTCCAAGATAACATGTTGATTTGGCTCTCAAAAAACAAAGGAGTTTGTTCTACCTATTTGATCCTTGGGTTGATCGGGTTGATCTTGTAGATGCGCCATGTATGTGTTTCCCTTCTCGCCTCTTAGTTTTAGCAAGAAACATGATTAAAAGATATTTTGTAGGCTTCTTTTCATAGTACCTAGCATTTTGTAATCTTTTTTGCATTTTTCCACGTATCAAGATTTCCCTTGCATGCAAATAAAGCATTCTCTTTAATTTTGAAACATAATTTCCATCTCTGCTATATGCTATATGTAGTAGTCTCAACTAACTCACTTTCCATCTTCTATCATATGTAGTAGGCTCCACTAACTCACTTGAAAGTTATGTACAAAAAACAATACATAAGTAAAAGATGTTGGGACTCCAACATCTTGGCATGCATTTGTTAAGCACATGATTATGTTTGGAATCAATCTTCTCTGGGAAAGTTGTATATTGTCAATGAGAATACAAGCATACCATATCATGGAAATGTTATATATCCTCCTATTTAATCTTTTTAGAGTAACTCTTATCTTCTTTTAATTCTCCTTTTTCTTTTTTGTATAACCTTTATACTTTTTCCTCTTTGATTTATGCGTTCATTAAAACTCGGTGTGTATATTATGTAAAAACGGTTACTAATTTTGTATATATGTTGTTGACTTACATATAGAGTAGCTATCAATTTTAGTATATTATATTGCATAATATTGCATTGTTCAAGTTTTTTGGATAAATCCAATGCAATGCAAATCAATTGTGGCACACATATGTCACAATCATTTGTATATGATGCTAACAAATATCTTTTGCACACCCACATGCACATGTACACATTTTTCTATGCATGGATGCATATCTATTTGTGTACGTATGTGTGCCTATGTGAGGTCATATGTACTATGAGTAGCTTCACTCTCAATTTTGCAATGTAGGGTTTATGAAATATTTGTTGGAACATCAAGCTTACTCTATCCAAGCTATCGTTTGGATTATGTCAAAATATCTATTGAAATGTTTTTTTAATTTATGCTCATTTATTGTATTTTTAAAAGATTTTTTATGGATCATTTACCAATGTAAAAACCTAGAGCTTTACACATGCAAAAAAAGAAAAAGAGCACTCAATTTCTACGAATTTGAGGTGATTAGACTTGACAATCAATCAATCAATCAATCACTTAAAAGTAGATCAAATTAGATCTTCAGCTTTCCTAGATTGTACGAAAGTGAATTGATTCTCTTCAACAATTAATCTTGTCTTCATTTGAATTCAAAATCCACTTGTAAAAGTCATGGAACACTTCAAGAGTTTAAATAAAGACTTCAAATCACTTGTACATTACATGGAAGCAATATACATACACTTTTGGCCATGATTGTCTTGCCCCTTCATTTCTCTGCATCATCTTCTTTAACAATAGTGAACTTGTAGAGGCTACTGCTCTCTCTACAAAGGTCGAAATTGAATGGATGATCATTCATTGGAAAGATATAAGTGCCTAGTTTGTGTGTACAAATTTTCAAAACATTTGATTCAGTACATTTCGAAAAATCTACAATTTAAACCTTCATTTGACAAAATATTTTCATTTAAAAATTGTCACTTGACATGCAACTAATTTTTTATCACATGCAATCAATTTGTCTTTCTTCAATTGAAACCTTCGTTTGCCAAAATATTTTTATTTAAAAATTGTAACATGACAGGCAACCAAATTTTTACCACATGCGACCAATTTTTTAGCGGTCATATGAAAAGTTATACTCCCGAGTCCCCGTCAAATTTAGGGCCTGCGAGTCGGAGTCCGACATAAAGTAGACAAGTCTCTCAACGCGGACGGTGGATTCCTCACTGAGCCCGGTCACGGGACTACAAAATATCCTAACCCCTCACGAATCATAGAGCTTGAAGTTTGATGTGGCCCAATGATGAAAAAAGTGCCGTACCAGCATGGAGCTATGATCTGTCATCGCCAATCGGCCCTTTTACTGAGCAGCCCGGCCATAGGTGAAGCTCTCGCCATAGCCAAACTTGCTCTCCGAAAGAACCATCGGGCCTGTGGCAGTGAGACCATGGCTGCTTTACCTCCTGTCCCGCCGTCTCCTTCTCCTTCTACCACAACCACTGAGCCACGGAACCAGCTTCCTCTCCGAGCAATCCCGGGCGGATATGGGCTCCCTGTCCTAGGCGCCATCAAGGATCGCCTGGACTTCTTCTGGTTCCAAGGCGAGAGAGAGTTCTGGGAGAGTCGGCGCAAGAAGTTTAAAAGCACTGTGTTTCGCACGAATGTTCCTCCGAGCCCTCCTGCCTTCCCTTCCAACAAGGTGATTATGCTCCTCGATCAGAAAAGCTTTCCGGTGCTGTTCGACATGGACAAGGTAATTTTTCAAGTTCTTCATGATTCATGACCGAGAGGTTTGATTGGCTTAAATCAGTCATGTCGAGGACTTTCCTATGTCATTCAATTCTGCATCGGTAGGCGCTGTGGAGAGGATGAACAAACAGAATTTCATGTAGATGGTTGCGAATTTAGCAGATGATTGTAAGTCAGCATTCAGATCGTGTGGATCACCTGCCCTTTCTGCAGGTCTAGAGTGGATGCTTTTTTCTGTCAGCGATTAGCTGATGCCGAGATCAGGGTTGAGACGCTTTATTCTAGTATGTTAGTGCTCTACTTCCGTGCGTATTTACTGTCTGCTTGCTGCATAGGTGTGCAAGAAGGATGTGCTCCTAGCCAACTACATGCCGAGCACTTCCTTTTATGGAGGCATTCGACCGTGCATCTACTTGGATACCTCCGAAGAGCGGCACACAAAGATCAAGTCGTTCATGCTATCCTTGCTTAAAGAGAAGTCCAGCTTGTGGATCCCGGAGATGGACAAAGCCACGACAGAGATTTTTCCGTCATGGGAATCCAAGCTCAAAGAAAATCCAAATGGAGCTGAGCTTTCTTCTGAGACGGGGCAAGTTGCGCTCAATGTGCTGATTCGAACTCTAATGGGCGTTGAACCCTCTCAGGATGGTCTTACTCCCAGTATGTTTAGCATTTGGCTGGGTCCGCAGCTGCTACCCATCGCTAGCGTCGGTTTGCCCCACCTCCTGGAGGAGCTCATATTGCACAACATCAGAGTTCCTTACCTGCTGGTAGCTTACTTCTACAACAAGATCCAAAGTTTTTTCCGCAAGCACGGAGGCGATCTGCTTGACAAGGCGGAGAAGGAGTTCGGAGTCGAGCGTGAGGATGCACTGCATAACATCATCTTCACGACGGGTTTCAACGCATTTGGGGGTTTAAACATATTTTTGCCATACGTGGTAAGCTGTGTGGGCCTCGTGAGTGAAGATATGAAGGCAGAGATGGCGAAACAGGCGCGAGAGGCTGTAGAAGCGGAGGGAGGAGCGATGAGCGTGGCCGCACTGCAAAGGATGCCGTTACTGAGATCCGCGGTGTACGAGGTTTTAAGGATATATCCACCTGTACCTTACCAGTACGCTACAGCTAAGGTGGACATGGTGATCGAATCGCACGACTCAAGGCATGAAGTGAAGGAGGGGGAGATCCTGGGCGGCTGTCAGCCAATAGCACTGCGCGATCCTGTGGTGTTTGGCGACGATGCTGAGACGTACCGTGCAGACAGATTTGTGGGGGCGGAGGGGGAGAAGCTTCTGAAGCACGTAATGTGGGGGAATGCTTTCGCCAACACAGTGGCCTCCGCCAACAACAAAGCCTGTGCGGCGAATGAGCTGGTGCCGCTGCTAGCACAAGCATTCTTGGCCGCCATATTTCTTCGCTACGACTCTTTCAAAACAGCCGCTCCCATTATCAAGGGTAACGCTGCTACTCACACTCTCATCTCCCTCACCCCGCGCACCGCCTGACATCAGACATAGCCGCACCCCTTCTCGTCTGATCTGTGGTCAGGACCCGCTAGAATGGCCGCAGACGACAACGACGATGGACTTGGCTGTCCAAGCTGCCGAGGGAGCAATTGTAGTCCTTGCGTTCACTCAATAAACGAGTCCTGATGTTGTGTTTATGTACATTGTAAATTATATGACTGTTTATGTTTCTTCCGCTTCTCGCCAGTGCGCCACTGCCGAACACGGTCGTCGGTAGCACCTATCCTTATTCTGACTCGGACCCTGATGCAGTTATCTGAATGCATTTATCATATATTTTTTTAAGTTGACCTTCCAAGTTCCGACAGCTTCGACGTGAACGCTGCAGTGTCTGCGTGTCACTGTTCACGTCGCGCTAGTTTTGTCGCATTTCCAAAAAGAAAATTAGAAAATCATAAACGTTGCCGGACTCCGGAGTCTGATCCGCCGACAGATGCTTTTGTCTTGTAGATATTCATCTTGAGCATGTTCACTGTTCAGGAATCAGTACATATGCCTACAGAGGAGGCGGGTCCCGCATGCCCTCCTTTTTTCCACGTGATTCAACCCGTGTAATGGGGTATTATGTAATAAAGTCGAGGAATTGAAGGAGAGAACATAAGGCGATCGCCCAACGTTTCAGATCGGGCATCCCTCGGGATGCCTTGTCCATTTCTATGTGTGTGTGTGAAATGTGTAATTTAAATGTGGGCATTTCTCAGAATAAGCGCGCACCAAGTAGCTTCAGCCTACCATCGAGACAATTTGAAAATCAAAATTTTTTAACTTTTATTTTTTAGAAATTAGTGTAGAGAGTGGAGACTCGACACTTCAACGTGCAAATTTTTTTTTTTTTTTTTTTTTTAAAATGGAGGTTCAGCCGAAGCTTACTCCCCCGGACTTTAACTTTGAAATTGCAACTGTACAAGTGAATGGGCATAGCACCCGCGGGACCCCCCGTATCCCACAAAGCAGGGGTTAGACAAAGTTACAACTGAGAGACATGGTTACAACTGGGTTTAACTGGCCTAAGCCATAACATGTCCAGCCTGGGACTTGAACCTTGGACCTCCGCCTCAAGAGACCAAAGCTCAACCAACTGTCCTACAGGACGTGGACTTCAACGTGCAAATTGGAAGACTTTTGCCACAGACTTTAATGGCATTGCTCCGCCCGGCGCCCACGGACATCCTTTAGGGTATCGTATGAATCGAAAGGTAACATCATCTACTGCTTTCTTTTCCAGTGATAAATTTCGTATGCTGTAGCATTTTCTGAGTTCTCTCTAAATTTCGATTAGAGTTCTTCATTGCGTGATGCAATGACTTGATGGTTGTATAAGATGTGACATTGTATTGCCTGAGCACTGAGATGGAGAACTCTTGACTCTATTCTTTTGCACTGTGTTGTGTGGGTGCAATATTCCCAACTTCCAAGTTTCAAGACTGAAGTGAAGTAGTGAACAGTGACCGACAAGTTACAACAGAAAGTGCAACCATGGACTTTGGAGATCACACAAATTATTCTTACAGATGTGAAGCTGGGCTTTTGCGATCCTTTTATCCTTCACGTTTCAAGGGAAAAATACAGAGAGGTTATCACTTCAAAGTTTGCAAGAACTTGTGATTTGAAAGTTGGGAGTCGAATTGCTTACATGTTACCACTCATTACCATTCACTTCATTACCATTCACTTCACTGTGTTCTTTTCTTCACCATATAGAAAAGTGAAAAACTTCAAATTAACTTTTTGGTTAGTATTATTTTTTTCCTATAGAAGATTAGTTGAGCAGTTGTATTTTTGATAAAGCTCATTGGTATGATGCTATTCTTTATGTGCTTGTTAGCATATTTATGATGAATCAAAAGCTCAATAGAAAATGAGGTATTAAAAAAGACTCATGTTTTTGTGTTTTTGAAATGTAAAGTCACGTATATATATTACCCATGAATAGAGCTTTTGCAGACTTAGTTAGCAAAAGAATTCATTTTGTATTGCTGAATTGTCAATTATTTGGATCTCGTTACTGAATAGAGGCTGCTAAAATTCCTCTTCTCATTTTTATGCCAAGTTGCTAAAAAAGGTGTTTACACATCCTCAAACGATAGTGCTGAATATGCTTAACTTTAGCTTAATGTGGCTGGATTGGTAAGTTCAGGAGACTGGTTAGATTTAAACTTAGTGTGGATATTAAAATTGAAAATCAAGACTGGCATGTGTAGTGAGTGCACACATAAAACAGGCGTATGTAAATGTCTCAATGTATCAAAATAATCCCACACAAAAACAAGTATTGGTATTCATAAACATTCTCTTTTTACTTAAAATTCAATAATCGATGGTAGTTTTTCCCACAGTAATACATGACGTGGGTTGTGCAGAATCCATGAAAATTGGAAATTTCATACAGGAACCTGGTGTGTAAAGAAAATCATGTTCCAAGAGAACATGAGATCATCTCTATCTCGAGTCTCGACTCTCTAGGTCTACTCTCATGGGCATGTCACATCATCTATGTTGATACAATTTGAAATATTTGTAATGTCTAGCCTCTAGATCGTTGCTCACATCAGAATTCGTGGGGAAATCTGGGGGATCCATGGATGCTATGCCTACTTTTTATTGTATTTTCTAATTAATTCAAGTACTCATGAAGACTAGATTTCAAAGACAAAAAGGCAATTGCTATATCAATGTCCACATGGACGTACATACGTGATCCATAAAAGCATACATAGTGTGTACATGCTCAATACATGTAGTAAAATGGCACTGAAAGGCTAAATTCACTGCCCAAATACTAGCCAACAACACTTGCAAGTCTCTATCAACTCTGTTCTTTAGGCTCAAAAAACTTGCATAGATTTGTGGTGGCTGCTCCCACCACAACTAAAACCTTTCAAGAAACCTGTAGGTTAACTAGTGTGGTTGAAAACATAGCCCCAAAAAGTGAACCTTCGTTGTCGAAGAAGTACAAAGAACAATCTTCTTGATGTCCATGCACAAAAATACTCTAGAATGGCTCCAAAAATGCTTAAAAAATAAGCTTTGAAAGCAAAGAATGAAGCTTTGGGGGCCCAAAACTTGTTGAAGGTAATGTGAACCTTAGTCTTTCCCCTTTTTCAAGCACCACAAGAGTGTAGCTTAGTGGCAAGAGATTGCCACGGTTAAGAGAGCTCTAGGGAGAACAGTACTAGGATGGGTGACCTCCCAAGAAGTATCCGGAACCTCTCTCTTCCTTGATCATTGAGGTCCTCCCTCGTGCATAGCCAACGACACCAACGGTGACTTTGGTGACTCGAACGACAAGGTATGCCAAGGTCTGTGCCTTTGTTGCCACCTTGGAGAAATCCTTGGAAATACCAATGAAGTATTTCGATGGTGATGCACCACAGTGCGCTCTCCTTCTCGAGAGCTCCAGGACGATATCCTCAGAGTAGGAAACCAAGCTCCAAGCGCTGCACATGGTACTCCGCACAGAGACTGCAGAATATGTAGAGAACATAGTACACAGGGAGCATGAACATAGACTTCTTAGGTATCACAAATGCGGTCAAACTTACAATCTGTGGTTGACCAGAACACTATATGTTTAATTAAAGAACATATACAAAAAAAGTGTATGATGGCCATTTGGCCTTTCACATGGACACTAAACAAAGCTTTTTGAATCAATAGCTCCATGAAAGACAACATGATTTCCTTTCCTTCATGGAATAGGTGTCTTGCAAATCGCATGGATTAGCTAATAAAGGGAGTCACGAATTTCACTTAGTACGATGTACTTGGAGTTACCTTAAATGTGTGCATTGGAAAAACTTGATTAGTGATTATGTGAAAGAAAATGTGCGTAACAAAAACTTCAAGTATAAAAGTGATTCTTACCATTACAATACATCACTCTCGTTAATGGGATATCGCAATGGTGTTTGATGTAAGGTCAAGCCATGTGGCCCTTAATTGGATGCATACTTGAAATGCAAATGATCTGAAAATGTGTGCAAATGACAAGGTTATGTGATGAGCACATGGTTCCTGCATGAAGAGACTATGCTTAATCTATTGTAGCTATGCCAAATATAAGAGAAGATCAAATTGTAATGCAAATTCTAGAGTGTCAATTATGTTTTCAATTGATATGGAAGGTGCTTGTGGCTTGACTAATCACATCTACCAGATCATAAGGGATGAATTTATGCATGATTTCTCATAGTTGGTTTGACTTTGGATTGGCATTGTGGAGTTTACCTCTGTTGTGGAGCCTCCTTGTATTGATATGTTCTTCGTCTTGGTTAAAATTTAGAAGCATTTGGCCTAATTGAACATGATTCTATATCTTGGGCTCCTAAAGTATTTATTTATTGTTTCTTCTAGAATTTGGGATTTAGGGATCCATATTTTCTTGATGTTACTCAATTTGGGTCACCATACGTGTTTGAAGCTTTTAGATGAACAAATCTACGACTTGGGTATCTAGAATTACATGGTTGTTTGAGCCTTCAATGATGATGTTTGTGGTCTTGTTGGGGATGTGAAGCTCATGTAACCCTACCCCTATATCATTATACATTATCTTTCATAGAGTATTCCTATTGCCTTAAATGATCATAATGTGGGATCCAAGGCTTCCACACAAATATCTCTACTTCTCCTTTCTCTCTTGCCATCTTCTCCTTGATCCTTTTGTTTAGCCATACAAAATTTGTGATTGCTATTAAATCTTGTTGAAGGATGAGGTGCAAGGAGCTTCAATGGAAGATTAGGCCAAAAGAAATGAATTTCTAGGTTGGCATTTTCTTGAAAGAAATTCAATATTTTGACCATAAGATGAGTTAGGAAGATTGAATTGGGGCATTTTAAAGTGTTGTGAATGTCTCATGAAGAGCCTACATCTTCATACAAGGATGCAAAAAATAAATTAGAGTTTTAGTGTGGTGAAAACTCAAAAAACTGAAAATGATCTACAAGTCAAACCTATAATCACTTTGATAGAATAACATTGTTTTTTCAATAACTTGAGTTTAACAGCTCGGATTTAAGTGATTCAAAGTGTTGTGCATAGAATACGAAAGAATTAGAAACTTTGTAGAAAGAGCATACATTCAGATTCAACGATCTAGATCACCAAAAATGAAAAATACAAATAGAAAATGTTGCAAGTCAAGATGATAATGAGAGTAGATGTGTATTTTGTTTGTAACTTGAGCTTTGTACCTCTAATTGAGATGTTTTAAGTGTGATTGCATAGTTCGTTATTCAAATTTGATGAACAAAAAAGTTTCAGATATAGATCTTATGAACACTAAAACAACAAAGTATATAGAAATAAATTTTCACCAAAGAAGCCCTTCATGCTTTTGTAAGTACATTTTAGACTAGGAACTTCTTTAAGAGAGATTTCTTGGGAGATTGTGGTTTACAACCTAAGGACATTGACTATCTATGATCCATGTGGATGCTCCTCCATATGAGAGTCGTGGGTTATGTCAAATTTTAACATGCATGGTGGCATTGTGCTACTGATTTCAATTTATGCCATTTTCATATTTGATTTGTCATCATGGTTTTGTCAATGCATGTATACTAGCATTGTGATCATCTTTTATTTTATGCCACTTGAAATGGATTTGTTTGCCGATTTCAAATGATGATATGCGAGAGATTATTCTATAGTCATGAGAGATTATTTGGATCTTGGTTTGTACTTGTATTTAATTTGTCTTCTTTACAAATACATGATCCAAGTTGGAGCCTTATTTGCACATCCTATTTGTCACTCGGATTGGCTATTTTGTTAACTTGTGGTCATTGATTGGATTGTTTATTTACTCATGTGATACGTGATACTTGTGGATCGTGATTCCCCCATATTTTTATTTAATTCCAAACTTCTGGCAGTGCACAAGGCACATAGGGCCAAGGTATGGCTAGGGGAGGTGGCATACATAGAAGAAAATGAAGTATGTAAAGCAAATTGCATGCAATGATAAGTGATGCTAAACCATATTTTTTTCAATTGATCAAATATCAATTGCTAATTATTTTAATAAAGCCCCAAATAATGATTTTCATTACTACCCATGTATTCATTAGGATGAAAAACCGCCCAAAAAGGCCGTGTAAGGATTTCAATTAGTTGTGCTTAATCGGGATTAAAGTTGTCAAATCCTTTAAGAAATTCCGTGTAAGTTCATTTAAAATGTATCTTATGCAAATTTTGAAGAGAGAGAAAGTCGTATGATAATGATGAAAAGTTTGTGTAATATCTTACGCCTCGAAGTTTGTGCTCACCGGGCGCTGATCAAAATTGGAATTTTCCTCTTGTTCACGGACCTATATAATGTGTGTTGATGACGTTTTGCACTTTTTTACTCTACTTTTCATAGCAGGTCTATTTCTCTCTTTCATGTCATTTTAAACACTTACCGGTCATTTTTCATAGCAGACCATGGAGAACCTTAACCCAAATACTCTCGCTGAGCTTTCAAACAATTGAAATCATTGTGAAAAGTTCCATATCAACATTGCAGTTAGTCAGGAGTATGCGACGACAAGAAAAGTATTTCGAAGGGCTCTTCATCCTCCTGAAGTGGATGGATTGCGAAAGGAAGGCAAGAAACATATCGACATATGGACAGATGGATCTGTTTATCCAATTGATCTACAAACTGGAAGGTACCCCCCTTTTCATAATCTTCATGATCTGATTAGATTTGTAGGAGATGGTGAGGATGGTTTACGAGGCTATTGTTCAAGGCTCTCGGATATTTCAAGGAATTATGTACAATACATAAACTGTCTACAAAACACACTACATCAGACGGATTTACATATGAGGGAGCTAGAAAACAAATTATCCACTTTATCTTCTCAGTTAGAGTCTTTTAAATAAATGAAAGAAACTCCTATAGGTTTGAGAATGCAGTCAAAACAAGTAAAACCTTTTTTAGATTTGACTGAAAAATCTGGCCAGAAAAAGAAAAGAATGAAAATTGTTAGAGATCATGTGACAAATGTGCTAGGTTTCAATATGTCGAGCAATTTTGAGTGTGTACATTTTTGTAATGAAATTTTGAGTCAAAATGATGTTTTAAGACTATTGAAACTGAATGAAAATACATGCTTGAAATGCTTTGTTTTTCAAAAACTCATGACAGAAATGAATCTGTCACTAGAACCATCTCAAATTCAGAAGATTTGTGATAGTGTCGGAATGAGTAGGAAAGGTTATAAAGCAATTTCAAAAGTTTGGTGTGAATTTTTAAAATTAAACAAAGTTAAAAGTTTTGGATTGCCTAGACCCCATCATGTAGGAAAGTTTCGGCTCTGCTTGAATAAAAAGATCACATTAGTATTTGGTGAATATAAACATATTCACGATAACATGCCTTACGAAGTAGAAAAACAAAAGTTACATTTCACTTACAATGCATTTAACAACATATGGATAGATCTTATAAAACTTCAAACATACATGGTTCAGTTCTATAATATAAAAGAACATGAATGTTTTGGTCTATTGAAATTTGTAATCAAACTTGATGAAGCTGAGCTAAAAAACATCAAAAGATGGAGAGAATAAGTATTGCACTGATGAACAAAGCTTTGGACTATAGCCTTGGGAAATTGGATACTCCATCTCTCAAAGTACAATCAAAAATGGAGTTATGGTGGGTTGGTTGTGCTCAAGTTCCATCTGAGAGCCATAAAACACTTAAATGGTTATTCTCACAGACAAACATTCCAATTTTTATCCAAAGGTATCATGTAGGAGAATTGTTGAATGTCAAAGACTAAGGGAACTTTCAAGTTGAGTGGCATTTGAGTGGAGACCTAAAGACACTCAAATGCATGTTTGGTATAAGTGGGGGAGCAAATTCTAAGTACCCTTGCTTGTACTGCATGTAAAGCCTAGGCATAAATGGATGGATTGCTAGAGCTGAGGCTGAAGAGGCTCCTTCCAGACAAAATGTTATTCTTCATAACTACTCATCTTCTTCAATGATTTGGGATCCCATACTTCCAATAGCATTGACAAATGTACACATATGTACACTACATGCAGAGTTAAGAATCATTGACAAGTTGGTCCGTCTTCATTTGGATTATGCATATTCTATCAAGCCTACAACTCTTGCAGATGAGTGCATAAAAAAATGTGAATGTCTTCTTTCAGAAATGGGATTTCATGGTGGTGATGTTCATCTAAGAAAAGATCCAAAGCTTTCACAAAATATTGGTGATGTACTACAGGATGTCTCAATGGGAGGTGCAAAAGCAAGGAGATTCTTCAGCAACCATGATGACAAACAACTAAATGCCATGTGGAATTGTTGGAAAATATTTTGTGAGATCACGACTAATGTAAAAAGCAAACTAGAAATAGCAAAAAAGAGAATGGAGGTGTGGGTCAAACTAGATAATCTTTTTAAGATCATGAGGCAATAGGTAACATCAAAAAGTTATGTGAGAGATTTCAGAAAGGCGACCATAAAGCTTATAGAAACCATCATAGAGGCATGGGGTGCCAAAGACATAACATACTACTTGGTGAGTTCCAAAGATATTTTATTCAATTTATTTATTTTTAATTGAAATAAAGATCTAATGAGATTCTTTTGCTCTTCTAGTATATTCTTCTTGTGCATGGTGCATTCTTTGCAGAAAAAGAACCACTTGCCATGTGGAACACCCAAGGCATGGTTAAATCTCATTATCAAGCAAGGACAAGCTTCTTTAGGTGTACAAGGAAAGGAGGAGGAGTAACAAAGAGCAATGCCGTCAGAGAGCTTTTTGATTGGTTCTTTAGAAGAAAATTACAAAGGACCTCATGCCAAATATAATTAGAAGGATATGACTATCACCAGACAAAATCATCATGTATCAATATCACAAAATGAAAAAGACTACATTTCAAACAGAGCTTTTATATTTGCAATGTCTTTTATTTCATGTATGTACATTTCATGATGTATTAAGCTTTGAAAAGAAATATGTCTATTACCATCAGATGACTTTGACCAGAGAACAGATCATGGATCAATAACAATTAATATTAGGCCATGGATCAATTACACCAAAAAAATTTGCAATGTCTTAGATCACATTGGGAAATTTCTATATATGGACATTTGTTGAGATATAGAATTAGAAAAAATGAAGTCATTCCTTGAGCCTCTTTAAAGAGCTTGGCTCTGGCAAATCACCTCTATATCTAAGGAACTCTTTTCTCCTGTATCTAGCAATGCTTTTTAAATTCGACAGCCTTGTAGCCATTGCATAGCTTGAATAACAAAGAAAGTACCCTGCCCTTGAAGCATTGTGTCCTGGGGCATATCCAAAAATTCTGAATGCAGCTGCTCTTTCAAGCAGCAAAACTCTAAAAGCATTAAAGGGTATTGGAGTAAAACCCATGTATTTTGATAGAGTCCTCAAGCAGAATAATGCAAAGTCTGGCTCCTCACTATAATGCTTGTGAATAACACAAAAAGTGTCTGAGTTCAAGTTTGGAAGATAGTGGATAATAGAATGAATATCCACCTTTGCTTTTCCTTTCTCTTCTATGGCTTTTCTTGTTCCCTTGCCCCTGCCAAGGTAATTGTCTTCATCCAATAAAGTTAACTGTGGTAAAAATGAAAAAACAAGGTCAGACGAAGTGCAAGCACACTTTAGGAGTCATGAAAAGTAACTTGAAACAATTAGACAAAAAACAAGAGACACAACTGATGCAAGCGATTAGGGTCTTTAGAGAAATTCAGACGGTCGTTATCGTTTGCATCGGTCGTGATCAATATCTCTTTGCAAACTACCTAGAAACATGTTATATTTACTGAATGAGGGGAATTCTTACAAGCCAGATATCTACTATCAATGCTGCATGCAACTCCTAGACACGATCGATACAAGCAATAAGGCCCAACGAAAAGTATCCGATGGGCCTTATCGCTTGCATCGGTCGTGATCGATTTCTGACACTTCTAATGGAGAGCTTGGACAAATCCGATACAAGCTAGAGATTTTGCATCGATCCCATCTCATATCCTTAGCCTAAAATTCTTGAGAATATAGTTAACTGTATACCTTGACATCATCTTCCTCAAGTCCAAACACGACCGATGCAAGCGATAAGGCCCAACGCAAAATATCCGATGGGCCTTATCGCTTGCATCGGTCGTAATCGACTTCTCACAGTCTAAATGGAGACCTTGGAGAAAACCGATTGTCGCATCTCATCTCCTTAGCCTTTAAATCATGAGAATATATTTTACTACATACCTTGACCTCATCTTCCTCTTCAAGTGCAAACACGATCGATGCAAGCGATAAGGCCCAACGGAAATTATCCGATGGGCCTTATCGCTTGCATCGGTCATGGTCGATTTCTCATTGAAAATGGAGATCTCAGACAAAACCTTAAATTCATAAGAATATATTAAGCAAAATACCTTGACCTCATCTTCCTCTACGATGAGCTCTTTTGAGTCCATACAAATTGTTCCTTTGTCCTCAGCAACATCCAAGAATGAATAACCGCACCCAAAGGAGTATATTCCAAGTTGCTTCTGATGCTCAGAAAGAGGTTTCCATAAAGAATCCTCTCTTCTGTTGTAAACCTCACATGAGGTTACACGATTGGAAGGACGACGAGAAGAAGAAGCCATTCGAACTTAGAAGAAGAAGAATGTTCAAAGCGAGAAACTGAAGTTCACAAATTTTGGCAGTATTTATAGAGAAAAAGGCTTTGTACACGTGGAAACTTTTGATTTGATGTAAACCCTGTTGCTGAATGATCATGAAATTTTGTGAACCCAAAAATATTTCGTATCTTCAAAAATCAATTCCTTCTTGGAAATTCGAGAATATGCTTTGTGTAGTGTGCCAAAGTATCTTTTTTTTGCATCAAACCGAAAAATTGTACACTGAATACGAGACTCTTCATCACTTTAGCAGCACTTTTAGAGAAAATTGTATTAAAAAAAGAAATTCTTCATACGGTTAAAAGAGACAACAATGTTATGTTCTTGTACACGTGGAAAGACTCTATTTGTCAATTTTCTTAATCTCTCATTAGCAAACAACCCCTTTTCGGCCATTTTTTGCCCTAATGTATAAGCAAATAGTTTTATAATTAAACACTCTATTTTGTGGAAGCTGAGGATTTCTCAAGCTTGAGGAGCTTAGGTAGATTCTACCCACCAATTTTCATAATTTTTGGAGCCATTAGATACCTCAAAAAAGACTTAGAACCTATTTTTTAACTATGTCAGACACTATGTTTGAAATTGGCCAAAGCTAGTAGAAAACTATAAAAAGATCTAGAGAGCTCAATTTTTAGGTGATGCTATGGTAGATTAGGTTCTTGAGGAAGGAAATCTTGTATTGAGTGTAAGAACAGTGGTAATAGAGAAACTACTTTCTTCCGTGGATCTCCTTCTCTCCTCTACCTTATGTGTGTGTGCATTCCTAGTGCTTCTCACCATCACATACACACATAACAGTCGTTCATGATCATCATACCTCCACATATTGACAATTAATGAAGTGAAGCTTCTTGATGTGGTACTCATCCTTGTCTAGAGTGACAAAAAATTTGGTGTCTTTGTTGGGGAGCATGCTTTTGTTTTGCACCATCTTCACCTTCTCTACCTTTGATCACCATATCCATGCATCATCATTTACACCTAAAAAATTCTATTTTTACCATGTATAGCCCTTCCTCCTCACTTCCCTCATTTGCATTCACGAGAGAGAGAGAGAGAAACCTTGCATGTGCTAGTTTTTTCGCTTGTTTTTAATGACCTTGAGAAAGTTTCAGCTTCATCTTCATCTCTAGAATTGCATATAGATATGATTGTCATCTTTTGAACTTCATGCAAACCACCTTGGTCTATCACAAGAGATCAAGAAAGTCATCTTTTAGAGTGTGCAACTACAACATTACAAAGGCCTCCCTAGTGCCATCTCCATCCACTTTACACATCAAGAAAACTCTAAGTTTTTGGCTCTATCGGGATAGGCCAAACTCATGAGAGTCGATAGGCATTGTCTATCGCAATAGACCCCATCTATTACAGTAGAACAACTCTATCGTGACAAGCTGACTATCTGTCATGACAAACTAACCCGATGGACATTGTCTATCATGATAGACCATGCACCTGTTGTGATAGGTCATTCTATCATGACAGACACTTGCCTGTCACAACATATCAAAAAGTACAACTAATCCTCTTTGTTGTGATAGACCACTTTACGGTGACAAGGCCCCTATATCATGAAAGGGCCATCCTCTATCGTGATAGACCCAAGGTGCAACAAGTACCCTCTATCATGATAGATCCTCTCTCTATTGTGATATACTTGTTAGGACACCAAGCTTACATCATGCTTGGAAGGACTTGCTTCAAGTTTCAAAGTAATCTTCAAGATGTGCCTTAGAGAAAAAGAAATCCTTGAGAATCTCTATTATTGTAATGATCTTTTAGGGGCTCTCATGTGACTTCATTTTTTCATGTGAAGGCTTGTATGTCTTTAGATTCTTTTCTTGAGATTAGAGAAGGGAAATAAAAGATTATGAGTTTTTTTGGTTGGTGATCAATCAATCACTAAAAAACTAGATCAGACTAGATCTCCACTTTTCCTAGATTGTAGGAAAGTAAATTGATCCATTCCAACAAACTATCCCACTTTAATTTGAATTCAAAAACCACTTGAAAAGGATTGAGGCTTCAAGAGTCTATACAAAGACTCCCAATCACTTGAACACCAATCATTGTGTTGCTCCATTTCTTTGTACCATCATCTTTAACAACTATTATCTTGCAAAAGTGAGTTCTCTCTATACAAAGCTCCAAATTGGATGATCTAGCATGCACTAGAAATATTTCATGGTCTAATTTATGTGTATATGCATTGGTAGCATTTGGTTAAGTAGATTTTGAGAAATCATAAATTTAAGGTCTCGGGGTCTATCTTTGCATAGCCCTAAAAAATCAGAGGTGCCACCAATCAGCATTAAGATCATTTCAATCACATACGATGATGTAAATTCCTTCTCGTGCATTTTAGCTACTCAACCCTATGTGCATTTGAAGTTGGATGTTTCATTCCAAAATAACAAGTTTTGAGTTAATCATGGTGCAAACTCATATATTTTGAATCAACTATCTCTCATAGATTTTTCCAAAGTATATATTGAGTTTTATTTGCATTAATTCAAAGCTCATAAGGTATATTAGATTATCCAAAAGCTTAAGGGTTGGTCTTGTGCTGGTTGGCTAGACTAAACTCCATCACTTCGCAACTTATGTTTCTACCTCCTATAAGATTCGTGCAATTCTCTCAGTGGTATCAGAGATATATCAAGATGGGTGATTGCTTTCCCTAAATAATTAAGAATTTTGATTGAAAAAACCATGTTCCTTGGCAAATCAAAATGGTAGCCTATTTGTGAGATGTAAATCTTTATGGAATTGTAGCAGGTGATGAAGTAATGCCTACTCCAAGATCTTAAGGAGGACCTACACAAGATGAGACATATAGACTCACACTTTGGTGTGCAAGGGATGCTCAAGGTCATACATACTAAAATCTATCTCTGATTTTTTGTTGCCACATATCAGATGATGCAAAATATCTCAAGAGACTTGGGATGGACTTGAGACTTTCTTTTCTACTAGTACCAAAGCAAGAAATATCTTTGCAATTAGTTCAAGCAAATGAAGAAGAATCCAAAATAAACTATCATAGAGCTTTTTACCGAGGTCAAGGAGGCTGTAGATCAGTTAGCATCCATTGGAGAGCTGATTGGAGAAGAGTCCATTATGAAGTGGATACGAAATGGAATTAGAAGTAACAAACAATGGAAATCCTTCACCACAACTTATGATTTCATCATGGATGTAAAAAGCCTAGAATTCAACAGATTCCCTCGAAAACTCTTCAACTAAGAGGCCAAAAATAATATGAAGGTAACTTTTATCAAGGTAATATACCAAGTTTTTTTTAATATAGATAAGAAAGACAAGAAGCATAAAGGCAAGAAGAATGAAAATGATGAAGAATAGATTTCCCAAGCCAACTATGCAGGAAAAAGTAAGTGGAAAGGAAGAAAGGAGCAAAGCATGAAAAAGCAAAAGGTCAAAATGTCCAACCTTGTGCCATTTGTGATAAGACCAATTGCACCACTCAAAATTGTTGGTTCAATGGAATGACTCATAAAGGAGGTGGAAGAGGTGCATTTGGCAACACTAGAGGTAAAGGTGGATAGAACTTCAACAATAACAATAGAAGCCATAATAGAAGGGACTTCAACAATTACTTTAAAGATGAATCACATGAAGATTCATTGTATCTAATGAATCTGAGCCACAAAGAAGGTAAAGAAGATGACTATTCATTGTACATAGATTCAAGATGGTCAAACCATGTTGCAGGAAACATTGCTCTTCTATCTGACTTGGAGAGTCCAAATCATAGACATGAAGTTCAAATAGGGGATGATAATAAGCACAATGTGGAGAAGAATGGTAATGTCAAAGCTTCCAATGGTAGGACAAACATTATGAGTAAGTGAATAGCTCCTACGCCGAAGGAAAAGATGATTGTGGAAGCCTTTATTTTTCTCAAACCCCTCGCAAACGGTCCACTTGGATTACCTAGAGCCCACAATTACCTCACTAGGAATTCTTCCTTTGTATATGTACTAGTTCATATGTTCTCGGCAAACGCACCAAAATGAATAGCTCCTACGCCCAAGGAAAAGATGATTGTGGAAGCCTTTATTTTTCTCAAACCCCTCGCAAACGGTCCACTTGGATTACCTGGAGCCCACAATTACCTCACTAGGAATTCTTCCTTTGTATATGTACTAGTTCATATGTTCCCGGCAAACGCACCAAAATGAATCTTGTCTTGAGCCCAAGGAAAAAGTGATCATACGAGGCTTTATTTTGTTCAAACCCCTCGAATCGGTCCAATTGGATTACTTAGAGCTCGTAATTATCCCTCGAGGAATCCTTGCCATGACACTGATGGTCAACAATGTTGTGAACATAAAATTCCTACTTCATCACCATGGACAACATTGGTAATTAGCAGCTTATTCAATCACGAAAATCAAAGTGAATTTTGAGACCAGACAATCAATAAAGCCCAACATCTCACTTTCCTCTTAACCATAAGCAAGCATAATATTATCTCTCTAACCACGATTGTCTTTAGAAAATTTTACGGAACCATATGTTTTCAAGCTACAAGACAAATATAAGGAATTCATCCCTGCGTTCACCTAGCTTTCAAGAAATAAAAGTGGAAGTTGCACTTTTCTATGAATGTCATCGAAACCCATAAATTCTTTCAAACTATTCATGGATTCTTTAGTACTCAATCGAAATCTGCAGGAAAGCAAACAATGTTCTCTGTCTCTTCACCAAATTCCATTTACTCGCTCATGTCTCGTCTTGTACTCACACATTGAACAACATATTTTAATGACTTCCGATAAAGCAAAAAGTTTTATTCCCATTCATAGAATAAGCTAGTCAAGGTTTAGTTATTCTCTCGCACATTGTGCAACACGAAAAAAATTTGTATTTGTTTCTGAATCATTAACGCATTTGTGGAACAAGCATATATATCACTACAGCATAAAACATTCCAGTAGGATTAATCCTTTACCTTCAAGGTTTGAGTGTGGAGGAACTTGCCCAAACCTTTAACACACGAGTCTCTTTCTGCTCTTGCTTAAGGCATCGCATTACTTGCTCCATTCCAGACATTAAGTGAAAATGGAAATTCCATAGTGCATTAGAGAAAAATAACAAAAACAAAGGAAAAGTGTCTCGTATGCAAGATGTTAAGCAAGGTAGTTAGTATAAATACATGCAAGGAACATAATACTTCTAAAAATTGCAGCTCACATATGAAAGCTCCGCGCAAAGATGCTCCTGATTCAAGAGTTTAAACAGTCATATAATAATTTTTTGCGCACAAAAGAACTTTCATGAGTTCTTCTTATAGGTATGAAAGAAATGGAAAATGTAATAGACGGAAGAACACCTTTCATGTACAGGTGAATGATGACTAAAGGAAATGGATTTGCCAAAATAGCAGAGAAACCTGGAAATCCTTATTGTTTGGCATCTTTTCTGTGAGTTTGCTTGGGCTGAAACTTTGCGATAAAGTTGATCCTCTTCCTTTCTTCAGGCATCAACAACCTCTCCTTGCTAACAAAATTCTTCAACATGAACCTTCACGTATCATGAGGCTTCATCTATGAGACCAGCTCGACATCTCTCTACCCCATCAGATCTCAGCCTTTAATGAAACAAGTGCGTTCCCCTGATTGAATCGACTTCTTGTATTGTATATGTTCACTTCACTTGCAGAAAACTGATTTGCGCTCAGTTTGTAGCTTGCACCGACATATAGATAAGCATTTCTCCTGCTATTTGAGCCAATATATATTATCATTCCCATGAGAGAGATGCTTGCATGAAAGCTATGTTGCTTGCGAGCCTGTTCCGTGAACTATGACCTCTGCTGCCCATTGTGTCTTTATAGCACTCATGATCCGATTAATCCCATAACTCTACAAGAAGTCGCACTCTGTCCCTGTTTGTGCACTTGACGAACTGCCTTATATTCTTGACCTCAACGCTACAGCCCATTGAACAGAAGGTGCATTATTTCCTTCACACCCCCGATACCTTCCTCCTTCCCGGTGTGCCCAGGAGGGGTCGCCAAAAAATGCCCATAGCCCCCTGTAAACGAAGGAAAAGAAACGAGCAGAGCAGGAGCACGCCGACCCCCAGCCAAAAAAATCAGAGTCCCCCTTCTTCAACGCTTCTCGTTCCTGTATGACATGGTCCTCCTTGATTTCGAGTAAGAAACCCAAGAATAGCCTGCTCTAGTTTCTTCTTTTTATTTCTTTACTGGAAGATGTGCTTATCCATGCATCGAGAGGAGGAAAACGCCTGCTCGATAAAACCATGTAGCTCTTTCCAAACATGAACTAATCAAGATCAATGTTGGTACATATTATGTACTCTACAGCTATCTGAGAGCGATTGCCACAAGTCTGCTTATATAATCATTTTCGACTCCCTGTCATGCAGTCAGAGACCACCATTCTGATTCTTTGCTAGCAACACATTTACCATACTTCCGAAGATGCGTATCCGAAACGCATACTTCACCTGCACGCAACCTTCGAGTAAACCTACCGTTGCACAGTGTACACTCCCAGATGTTTCAGCGAAACAAGACGCTCCTTGCATCGAATAATAAATGCTCTTCTTCCGGAAGAACCCCACACTAAGACAATTCCGAAGATCAAATCACATGCGGGTGTAACGAAAAAGAGTATTTCTGCTGTGAGCGCACACTTTCTGACTATCAGACTAATGTGAAGATTCAAAAAAACCCCTTCAGCATTTTTGAAGCGACTTCCACAATACCCACCAGAGTGTGACCAATGCTAAAGATGCAGGATATGTTGTACTACAAAAGCGACATTGATAACTGAAAACATGAGCGCACGCAATCCGAAGAGAGAGAGAGACAGAGAGAGAGTCTCCCTCGTACACACCCCCTTTTATCCCGTTTGTCAAACACCCCTCGAGCATTATCCACATGGCCACACTTACCATATAGATTAATTAGGTTATTTCCCAAAAGCTTGTCTAGTGCTATATCATCACTAACCATTGAACTGTGGATCATCAGACCCTCTGGAATAGCCAGCAAGTTGGCACAAGGATTCAAGACATTGATAAAGCTCTGCTTGTTCCAAGTATCCCACTTGTAGAAGATTGATAATGCATCTTCCAAACTGCATAGTTTACCATACATGTGAATTAGAGAGTTTGCTACATCAATGTTTGAGTCTAGATCCTCAATTGCAGCATAAATGTGAAGCAAGTGAGCCTCACTGAAAACTTCAGATTCAGATACGGCATCAATCATGATCCCAAAAGATAGCTTGTCTGGAACAACACCCTTTTGCTGCATCTCCTTGAAAAGTGAGCTGCAGGATGTGTACCAATTATTCTGTTTGCAAATTGACATGACAATAGTCCAAGTCACCACATTTTTTCCTTCAAGTCCCCTGAATATCTTCATTGCATCATCAACACTGCCACACTTGCCATACATAGAGATAAGTGCATTTGCAACCAATACATCATTTTCAAGCAGAAAGTTTTGTAGACATGAGTGCAATCTCCTGCCATTTCTCAAAGTTAATCCTGTCTCATGTAAAGAAAGCAAGCTGGCAAATGTAACTTCATTCGGAAATTCCCCTCTGAGCAAGATGTAGCCATGTAGTTTGCAAATACCTTCCATCCAATTGATTAACTCTTCAAATACCTGCAATCAAACATATTTTCCTGCCAAATAAAACCACATTAGTGCATAAAAATCAACCATTTTGTGGGCTAACATACTCCCCTCTTCTTAATTGCGAAGTCGTCCTCGACGAGCGATATGCTGCCTGCACTCCAGTTCCAACATGTGATCATCACTCAATCAAGTACAAATCTTTACCTTGCATGACCATACTCTTCTTCCTCAATGTAGCACCTGAAATCATACTCATACAATCATTTGTTAGTACCAAAATTCAATCATTTCACTTACCATCTTTGTCCACATGATGTATCTTCATTGACATGTCCACCTATCTGCAAACTTCATTAAAACATTAGAACCTTTCTTCATCAAATCACAATATGTACAACCAAAATGAAAAGACAATCATATCCTTCATCCACATCACACATATATACTCAGCACACACATCATGATCCGTGTCACACATGCATTCTCATCACACACAACATACATACATGCAAGTAGAAGGCATGTCCACATTCTCTCTCATTACTCTTCTAGACTGTTCGTTCAACACGTCATGAATCTCTACTCCACATATCAACACACTTTCTACACACACCATCAAAAACCATTTCCGAGTTCCGTTTTCGATACTTTTCCCGGTCACATGATCGTTTTGCTGATCCCTTTGTCTCATTTCTAACCGAGTTCTCTTGCCAATTTCCCATTTCCTTCCCACCTAGGGTTTTCTATTCCCACTTACCTTTTCATCTACTCTGTGCTCTTTTATTCATCAATCAGATCCTATGCTTGGTCGCCACCACCTCTCCTAACTTGATGGACACACGGCAAAGACCACTCAAGCCTAACACGAGCTCACTCTAACAAGATCACTCATCGTCGACGCGATTCCGAACTTCACAAGTCATTGCACCACCTAAGAGCCAAACTGAACACTTCCGGAAGGTTTGCAGACAACAATGCAACTAGCACGATTGGATTCCTCAAGTCCAAGCTTTCCATAGACACATCGCAACCAAAACCCTAGCCGAGCTTAAGCTTCAATTTGACATGTTTCATCGGGAGCCCACACATAACCCGAATCCCCACAACACAAACACATATATTCCCATCCGAGCATCATGCTCTCTCACCTCTCTTATGTCCTCCCTCGAGCGAGGAAATCTTCTCATTCATTTTTTCCACATTTTTTTCTCTCTTTTTTCATCATTTTTTTTTCATATTTACTCACACTTGCCGGCCTACGCCGAAGTTGGATGCGACTCGTGGACTCGACCACCCGATCGAGTTTGTTCCACCCATCTACCAACCCAATGCAGCGCGCGACACACACATAGCTAGCCCTATGCGAAACCGACGTCGGTTCGTGGCTTTGACCGCCCGGCCAAAGTGGGTCCACCCACCTATTGGCCCACATAGGCGCGTAGCCACACTCACACATACACAAACATATATTTTTCTCATTTTCTTTTCATTCCTGCATCTCGAGAATTAGGAGACAACAGAAAGGATCTTTTCCCAACCATCCCAATCACGACACACACACATATATCCCCTCGTGGACATCCCAATGAGACATATCTCCTCTCTGCTGCCACTCAAGCCAAAATCCAGCCACTAATGCCATGGCCAACCCGTCCTCGCAAAACCCGCACATACTAATCACTTTGTCGACCTGAAACCTCAAAAAGTGTCACTTTAGTTCCTAAGTGTACAACACACTTGGTCCATCCGTCCTCACATCTCAGACTCGTAATCCGCAAAGCAAACCCTAGTCAGACTACAGCCGTCCTCACCCACATCCATTGCCTCGTCTATTTTTTCATCTCCAACCTCTGCCTCGCAGAGATTCCACATGATTCGACAGCTTGCTGATATTGTCCTCTAGCCAGGCGATACGGTCTGGAAGGCCACCATTCATTACTACACCTCTTAATGCCTCGAGCTTCAAAGCTAAATCCCTTATCCCTTCTTCTTTTCGCCCATCACTGCCTTGGAGTCGAAAAATCTCATCATCCACTTGATGGAACCGAACCCACATTTTCTTCTTCTCCTCTTCTAAATGGCTCATCTTTCTTTCTATTTCCAAAGGAACCTCCTCGCTCCTGCCGACTTGGCCAGACAACTTTTCAACCTCTTCTCGAATCGACCTCTCCTCCCAGATTCTACTCATATTTTCTACTTCCAGATCATCCACTTTTTTCGACAACTCCTTCGCCTTTTCTAACTCCACGCCTATCGCCTCTAACTGGTCCAACATCACTTTTAGCTCTTCCTCTATTCTACCTACTTTCGGATCCTCTACTCGTTCTCGGGTCTCATCGTCTTTCTGATTCATCCACCTACCGAGCTTGCTACTCAACCTTGCATTCTCTTTCTCTACACGTCTCATTTTCTCATCACTCTCCGCTTGGGCACTTTTCATTCTTTCTAACTCCAGGTGGAACTCGTCACATGCCTTACCCGCTTGATCACTGTATCGACGGATTATGCTTTGTACCTTCTTGATTTCATGCTCCATTCGTTCGACTCTCCTCATTAGGTCATCCTCGTCTCTTGAGAGCTCTTCTTCGATCGCAATTCCAAAGCAGTCGGCTACCATCAAGCCGGATCTCAAGTCCCAGACCACGTTTTCACTCTTGGGCTTCACAAGATTTTGGCTCCAACTTTTGTTTACTCTTTTCCACTCCTTGTTTTCATTTTTCAACATTCGTACTTGCTTTTCCCAAGTTTCTAGGACCTCGGCCATTTTCTCTTGATTTTCCTCTAATTTCACTATTTTGATCCTCTCGTTATCTCGCTCGACATGCAACCAATTGACTTGACATTCCAAGCTCTTTACAAGTTCTATCAAGTCTCGATCATGAGATCGAGTGTCCTTGCCTCCACTTGCTCTCGCAGTTTCCGTCGACGAAGTAACTCCACCTTTGTCAACTTCCACATACAAAGAGGATAAACACCTATCAGATTGATTCGTTGTGACCTTTACGCCAGTCACCTCTTTTGAGCCACACACGTGCTCGCATAGTCTCTTTTTCCCGCAGTCCGCACATGTGGGGACAAAATCCAACGGGGTGCATACACGAGGGCAATATTTGGCTATATGCCCAATCTGCTCGCAACACCAGCATCTCACATAATTTGATATCGGGCCAAATCGCCACCCTCGGTTCACATGATGTCTCATGGTCGGACGAGAATCTATCCATCTCCTATTTTGTCCAAAATTCGGTTGCCTCATATTGGCATTCTCCAAACCACATGCTGGCTTTTGTTGGGCCATTTCTTCAATGAAGGTCAAAGAAGATTTGGGATCGACTTGGCTGTGCCACACGATTGGGGCACCAAGCAAACTCGTAGCACTCTCTATGAGATGTGCTAAGCCAATTCCCGGCAGACGCACCAAAATGAATAGCTCCTACGCCCAAGGAAAAGATGATTGTGGAAGCCTTTATTTTTCTCAAACCCCTCTCAAACGGTCCACTTGGATTACCTAGAGCCCACAATTACCTCACTAGGAATTCTTCCTTTGTATATGTACTAGTTCATATGTTCCCGGCAAACGCACCAAAATGAATAGCTCCTACGCCCAAGGAAAAGATGATGTGGAAGCCTTTATTTTTCTCAAACCCCTCGCAAACGGTCCACTTGGATTACCTGGAGCCCACAATTACCTCACTAGGAATTCTTCCTTTGTATATGTACTAGTTCATATGTTCCCGGCAAACGCACCAAAATGAATCTTGTCTTGAGCCAAGGAAAAAGTGATCATACGAGGCTTTATTTTGTTCAAACCCCTCGGAATCGGTCCAATTGGATTACTTAGAGCTCGTAATTATCCCTCGAGGAATCCTTGCCATGACACTGATGGTCAACAATGTTGTGAACATAAAATTCCTACTTCATCACCATGGACAACATTGGTAATTAGCAGCTTATTCAATCACGAAAATCAAAGTGAATTTTGAGACCAGACAATCAATAAAGCCCAACATCTCACTTTCCTCTTAACCATAAGCAAGCATAATATTATCTCTCTAACCACGATTGTCTTTAGAAAATTTTACGGAACCATATGTTTTCAAGCTACAAGACAAATATAAGGAATTCATCCCTGCGTTCACCTAGCTTTCAAGAAATAAAAGTGGAAGTTGCACTTTTCTATGAATGTCATCGAAACCCATAAATTCTTTCAAACTATGCATGGATTCTTTAGTACTCAATCGAAATCTGCAGGAAAGCAAACAATGTTCTCTGTCTCTTCACCAAATTCCATTTACTCGCTCATGTCTCGTCTTGTACTCACACATTGAACAACATATTTTAATGACTTCCGATAAAGCAAAAAGTTTTATTCCCATTCATAGAATAAGCTAGTCAAGGTTTAGTTATTCTCTCGCACATTGTGCAACACGAAAAAAATTTGTATTTGTTTCTGAATCATTAACGCATTTGTGGAACAAGCATATATATCACTACAGCATAAAACATTCCAGTAGTATTAATCCTTTACCTTCAAGGTTTGAGTGTGGAGGAACTTGCCCAAACCTTTAACACACGAGTCTCTTTCTGCTCTTGCTTAAGGCATCTCATTACTTGCTCCATTCGAGACATTAAGTGAAAATGGAAATTCCATAGTGCATTAGAGAAAAATAACAAAAACAAAGGAAAAGTGTCTCGTATGCAAGATGTTAAGCAAGGTAGTTAGTATAAATACATGCAAGGAACATAATACTTCTAAAAATTGCAGCTCACATATGAAAGCTCCGCGCAAAGATGCTCCTGATTCAAGAGTTTAAACAGTCATATAATATTTTTTTGCGCACAAAAGAACTTTCATGAGTTCTTCTTATAGGTATGAAAGAAATGGAAAATGTGACAGACGGAAGAACACCTTTCATGTACAGGTGAATGATGACTAAAGGAAATGGATTTGCCAAAATAGCAGAGAAACCTGGAAATCCTTATTGTTTGGCATCTTTTCTGTGAGTTTGCTTGGGCTGAAACTTTGCGATAAAGTTGATCCTCTTCCTTTCTTCAGGCATCAACAACCTCTCCTTGCTAACAAAATTCTTCAACATGAACCTTCACGTATCATGAGGCTTCATCTATGAGACCAGCTCGACATCTCTCTACCCCATCAGATCTCAGCCTTTAATGAAACAAGTGCGTTCCCCTGATTGAATCGACTTCTTGTACTGTATATGTTCACTTCACTTGCAGAAAACTGATTTGCGCTCAGTTTGTAGCTTGCACCGACATATAGATAAGCATTTCTCCTGCTATTTGAGCCAATATATATTATCATTCCCATGAGAGAGATGCTTGCATGAAAGCTATGTTGCTTGCGAGCCTGTTCCGTGAACTATGACCTCTGCTGCCCATTGTGTCTTTATAGCACTCATGATCCGATTAATCCCATAACTCTACAAGAAGTCGCACTCTGTCCCTGTTTGTGCACTTGACGAACTGCCTTATATTCTTGACCTCAACGCTACAGCCCATTGAACAGAAGGTGCATTATTTCCTTCACACCCCCGATACCTTCCTCCTTCCCGGTGTGCCCAGGAGGGGTCGCCAAAAAATGCCCATAGCCCCCTGTAAACGAAGGAAAAGAAACGAGCAGAGCAGGAGCACGCTGACCCCCAGCAAAAAAAATCAGAGTCCCCCTTCTTCAACGCTTCTCGTTCCTGTATGACATGGTCCTCCTTGATTTCGAGTAAGAAACCCAAGAATAGCCTGCTCTAGTTTCTTCTTTTTATTTCTTTACTGGAAGATGTGCTCATCCATGCATCGAGAGGAGGAAAACGCCTGCTTGATAAAACCATGTAGCTCTTTCCAAACATGAACTAATCAAGATCAATGTTGGTACATATTATGTACTCTGCAGCTATCTGAGAGCGATTGCCACAAGTCTGCTTATATAATCATTTTCGACTCCCTGTCATGCAGTCAGAGACCACCATTCTGATTCTTTGCTAGCAACACATTTACCATACTTCCGAAGATGTGTATCCGAAACGCATACTTCACCTGCACGCAACCTTCGAGTAAACCTACCGTTGCACAGTGTACACTCCCAGATGTTTCAGCGAAACAAGACGCTCCTTGCATCGAATAATAAATGCTCTTCTTCCGAAAGAACCCCACACTAAGACAATTCCGAAGATCGAATCACATGCGGGTGTAACGAAAAAGAGTATTTCTGCTGTGAGCGCACACTTTCTGACTATCAGACTAATGTGAAGATTCAAAAAAACCCCTTCAGCATTTTTGAAGCGACTTCCACAATACCCACCAGAGTGTGACCAATGCTAAAGATGCAGGATATGTTGTACTACAAAAGCGACATTGATAACTGAAAACACGAGCGCACGCAATCCGAAGAGAGAGAGAGACAGAGAGAGAGTCTCCCTCGTACACACCTCCTTTTATCCCGTTTGTCAAACACCCCTCGAGCATTATCCACATGGCCACACTTACCATATAGATTAATTAGGTTATTTCCCAAAAGCTTGTCTAGTGCTATATCATCACTAACCATTGAACTGTGGATCATCAGACCCTCTGGAATAGCCAGCAAGTTGGCACAAGGATTCAAGACATTGATAAAGCTCTGCTTGTTCCAAGTATCCCACTTGTAGAAGATTGATAATGCATCTTCCAAACTGCATAGTTTACCATACATGTGAATTAGAGAGTTTGCTACATCAATGTTTGAGTCTAGATCCTCAATTGCAGCATAAATGTGAAGCAAGTGAGCCTCACTGAAAACTTCAGATTCAGATACGGCATCAATCATGATCCCAAAAGATAACTTGTCTGGAACAACACCCTTTTGCTGCATCTCCTTGAAAAGTGAGCTACAGGATGTGTACCAATTATTCTGTTTGCAAATTGACATGACAATAGTCCAAGTCACCACATTTTTTCCTTCAAGTCCCCTGAATATCTTCATTGCATCATCAACACTGCCACACTTGCCATACATAGAGATAAGTGCATTTGCAACCAATACATCATTTTCAAGCAGAAAGTTTTGTAGACATGAGTGCAATCTCTTGCCATTTCTCAAAGTTAATCCTGTCTCATGTAAAGAAAGCAAGCTGGCAAATGTAACTTCATTCGAAAATTCCCCTCTGAGCAAGATGTAGCCATGTAGTTTGCAAATACCTTCCATCCAATTGATTAACTCTTCAAATACCTGCAATCAAACATATTTTCCTGCCAAATAAAACCACATTAGTGCATAAAAATCAACCATTTTGTGGGCTAACAATAAGGTTCTCTAGGTACCGACTATCACTTAAAACCTAAACAGTGTGGGCCAAATAGTTGAAAAAGGCTTGCAAGTTAGGTTCACCCAACATGGACCTTTTGTGGAAGACCCATGTCAAGGTTTTAGGAAGATACCTAGAGGTGAGAAGCATGGTAGGATCTTTACTTTTGAAGTAGGAGAAACCAGAAAAGCTCTATTCAACTTTGGGTCTCAAACCCTAAGTGATCTTGAAGTGTGGCATAAGAAACTTGCTCATGTGAATGAAAGAACCTTGAAGGATATATGGAGGTATCAAAGTGTCCTAGGGCTTCCAAACATATAAAAGCAACACATCATCAATAGATATGAAAGAACCTTGAAGGATATATGCATGGATCAAAGTGTTCTAGGGCTACCAAACATATCAAAGCAACACATGATCAAAGTGTGGCATAAGAGACTTGCTCATGTGAATGAAAGAACCTTGAAGGATATATGTAGTAACCAAAGTGTTCTAGGGCTACCAAATATATCAAAGCAACACATGATCGAAGTGTTCTACGGCTACCAAACATATCAAAGCAAAACTATCTTTACTTTGGGACTTTCATTGATGATTTTTTTAGGCATGCACGGGTATATCCATTGAAAGCAAAGTCCGAATTGTTTATGTGATTCAAACAATTTTTGCTTTTGGGTGAAAATTTGTTAGCATGTAAAATGGGCACCCTCCATTCTGATCGAGAGGGGGAATACATATCTTCTGACTTTAATGCATTTCTGGCTAAATGTGGGATAAAACATCAGTGTACAGTGCCATATACACCTCAAGAGAATGGATTTTCTGAACAGAAGAACATGTCACTCATGGAGATGGCGAGGTGTATGGTCAAGAGTCAAGCTTTACCACATAGTTTCTGGCTTGAGGATATCATGTGTGCAGCATATGTACTTAACAGGTGTCCCACTAAAGCATTGCAGTCGATCACTCCATATGAGGCTTGGCATGGTTGCAAGCCATTTGTTGCTCACCTGTGTGTTTTTGGTTGTGTAGCATATGCATTAGTGCCTGAACCACAATGCACATGTATGACACTTTGCTGCCTCCTTTTACAGGTGGACAATCTAGTGCTAGTCCTAATGAGGCAACTTCTTGGACTTTACAAGTTTCATGGGATAATGCAGATCATACCATTTTTTATGGAGATTTTCATAATGCACTTGTTGATGAGAGAGTTGATATTGAGGAGCAAAAGCTATGCCAAAATGGCTGGTGTAGACTTTATGTGATAGAAAATTAGAGCACCTCTGTCATATCGTACTCGTTCAGCCTCTCATAGTGCCTCTTTTGCATCAAATTGCTATGCTATGGCTGCCTCTAGTCTCTATGATCAGAATGAGCTTGTTTTGTTTGATGAAGCACAAAATTCAAAAAATTGGATGGCTGCTATGCAATCTGAATATGATGCTATAATGAAAAATGGTACTTGGTCTTTATGTGACTTGAATCCTAGCAAGAAGGCCATTGGCACTAAGTGGGTATACAAGCTTAAGCACAAGCCTGATGGAAGAGTTGACATGTATAAGGCCAGGCTTGTTGCAAAGGGTTATGCTCAAGAAAGAGGCATTGATTTTGATGAGACCTTTGCTCCTACTTGCCAAATGACTACTATTCGTAGCATCTGTGCACTTTCAGCTCATCATGGTTGGAATGTACATCAGTTGGACATTAAAACGAGATTTCCAAATGGTGATTTGCATGAAGAAGTGTATGTTTTCAGCCCCATCGCTTTGTGCAGAAAGGGCATGAAAAGTAGGTGTGTAGGTTAAAGTAAGCACAATATGCTTGTATGAAAAGATACATGCCTATCTGATTGCACATGGTTTTGAGAATAGTCCAATTGAAAGCACCTTATATGTTAAACATGCTAATGATGTGATTTTGATCATTGTTGTGTATGCTAATGACATGCTGCCCACTGGTCCTCATGAGAAGCATATTGCTGATTTTAAGGATGATCTGCATGCCTTGTTTGAGATGTCATATTTGGGGCATTTGCATCATTATTTGGGCATCCAATTTCTACAAGTTGATGGTGGAATAGATCTGTGTCAAATGAAATATATTGACATATTATTGTAGCATTTTGGCCTTGAAGACTGCAAACCTATTTCCACTCCTATGGAGATAGGTTTACGATTGAGTCTTCATGATGTTAGAGATGCATTTGATGTTGTTCTCTATCAACAGGCTATTGGATACTTGCTTTACTTATGCATTACTTGGCCAAATATTCAATTTGCTATCTCATAGATGAGCAGGTTTATGCATTGTCAAGGTGTCAAGCATTGCCATGCGGTTAAGTGCATCTTTTGCTACTTGAGTGGTACCCAATTATTTGGATTGTTTTATCCCAAGGGGGGATCCCTACCACCAGATTTACATGCTTTTTTTGACTCTGATTGGGTTGGTTGCTATGAAACTCGTGTGTCCACCAGTGGTTCTTACTTCATGATTGATAGCTCATGCATATCTTGGTTGAGCAAGAAGCAGTCTATAGTGCCCACTTCTAGTTGTGAGGCTGAGTATAGGGCAACTTTCATAGTGACTATTGAGTGTGTGTGGCTCCGATGCCTTATGGCTGATGTGGGTGTTGGTCAGTCTTCTATTACCACCATCTTTACTAACAGTTAAGAGTGCATTGGCAGTTGTGAAGAACATTGTGTTCCATGATCGCACTAAGCACATTGAGGTGCATTATCGTTATGTCAGGGAGAGGTTCTCTCCGGGAGAGATGAGCTTCGCATATGTGCCCACGTCATGGCAGACCTTTTCACGAAGGCTCTGTTGAGGGAGAAGTTTGAAGCTTTCCACAAAGCTTTGGGGTTACTTCCTTTTGTGGATTGATTCCTCATAGCTTGAAACTTCCTTATATATGAGTGCCAGCTCCTTGTTCACCACATCACGCCCAAGGGGATTTTTTGATATATTTAGGTAGTGATGTGTGTGAACACACTAGGACCACCGTGATACTTTTTTACCTCTGTGTCACTCTAGCACAATGGTGAGTACCAACGTGAGGAGATACACCTCATAAATGTCAATCCGTGGAGACGTGAGGACCGGTATGAAGACCGCGAGCAAGTGATGGCACAAGTGCGTGAGTGAAAGCACACAAGCATGCACACACATACACACACACGCGCACAAGGTAAGAGCAAAGAGTGGAACAATGGAAAGCTTCGATTACCAAAGAGATCTCTTACAAAACTGAAATCTACAATAAGCCAACCTCAAAAATGAGCTCTCCAGCCCTTTTTATAGTTTTTGAGTGGTTTTGGCCCTGTCCAGACCTAGTGTCCGGCCTAGTTAAAAAATAGGTTCCAGGGCTTATTTGGGGGCTCAAACGGAGTCTAAAAATCATGAAAATTGGTAGGATGGTAGTTCTAATACTCCTCAAGCTCGAGGACTCCTCGGCTTGAACAAAATGGAGTTACAAAAATGGAAAATGGTATTTACAATGGTTTTTAGTGATAAAAATCACTATTTTTGTAGGGATTTCTTCTGAAAATTTGACATGTGCTTCTTGGAGCTCCCTACTTGCTCCTTCTTCCTGTGTGTCCACTTCCTTGATGCGCTTCCATGCTTTGTCCTTGACCTTAAGCTTCAACACTCCCCCCCCTCTTGAGTCTGTCGTCCCTGACAGACCCTTGTTGTAGTGGTCGTTCCATGTAGTACGTTGAGAGGTGGCGTCCTTTGCGTCCAACAGGGGCGATCCCTCTTCTCAATGTATCCTGGTCGTTTGTCTGGTTCTTCACTTTGCCACTGTTATCTCTTGCAGTTTGTCGTCCCTTTGTACGTACTTCTGCCTTGTATTCCCTCTGGGTGGTGCATTTGTGAGTTTTCCAAAACTGCTAGCTGCTCAAAGGATGTGGTCAATGTTGATTGTGAGCAACTCTCGGTGGTGGATGGCTCCCTCGTTCTTGTAGTGGTCACCGTGATGTCCTCTGATTCTTCCAAAGATGGCTTTCATAGTTTTCGTGCCAAGTACTTGTAACCCATAATGGATGATGGTTAAGTGCATTAGTGCATGGGTTGAACAAATTATGTGCCTTGTGCATGGCCTTGTAATGTGGCCCTACGTATGCGTACTTGGATAATGCATGGCAAGAAGTATGGTGCAAGAGATTGGGTCTTGAGCTAAGTGCTCAAGGGTATGCTGACGAAGAGGTTTCCTAATCTATCATGGTTATAGTGTTGTTGAAACATACACGTCTTACCATTGTGACGGGTCCGTTGATCTTCATCTCTTCGTGTTGTGGTTCCCTCATGATGTTTGACCGTCGGCTTGTCCTTTTTGTTGAGGGATGTCCTTGCTGGAAGTTCGCTGATGAGCACTTTCAAGCACATAGTTTTTTTTTTTTTTTTTTTTTTTTTTTTTTTTTTTTTTTTTTTTTTTTGGAACACGATGGCATCAAACAAGAAGAAAGAGGTTAGTATCAATAACATATTTTGCATGTGAAAATTGTGTCTCATGTGCCTGGGATTTCTCAATTGTGTCTATGCACGGCCATGTAAGGTGGCCCTATATTGATGCATACTTTGGAAATGCATGACCTGAATGGTGCAAATGACTTGGTTATGCCAAAGGCACATGGTTGCTGCTGGTCGAGGCTTTTGATGTTACTTGTATACTTGATGAATTCTTTGTTTGGAGGTGTCGATTGGATCTCGAAATGATGTAATCCTCCTAAGGGGAACCCATTTCCGAATAGTATTTGGCCCTGTAGAGATCACCTCAGGCCAGTTCTTCTTTGGATGCTGTCCAAGCTTTGGTATCCAGTGTGGTTGACCCCTTGGTTTTGTGGATGTTGCTTGTGTTTTTGGCTTCCAAACCCATATCCTGGGTGAGTGCCTGCTTATTTTTGTAGAAGGGTTAAGTTTACCTTCTTTTGGTCTTTGTGCTCTGTTCTTACCCTTTGTTTTCCTTGGCTTCTTTGTTGAGACCTTTTGCATGGTGGGGAGCATAGGCCGTTGTGTATGTAAGAGCTTCTTGGGTACCCACATCTGTAATCGCCCGTGTTGAGCTGTAGCTAATTTTTTAGGCACCCAAATTTGTACCTGATTGTGGTCGGCCTTCATTGATAGCTTCGGTACCCAAATTTGATGGATTCGTCGTGCTTGACCCTGTCGTAGGTGCTTGGTCCTTCTGTAGTCATGGTCGATCTGGTTGGGTGGGAGTCCTTGAGGCAGCAGCGATGGTTGTACGCCTTTCTTTACCCAGATTTGTGTCATGCCCAACACTTCTTTCTTCTTGAGGGCTCGTTGTCTATTTGATAGACTGGCTGTCTTGCACTGTCTTGCCTGCTTCTGAGGTTGAGCTCCTGTGGATGCTTTGCTCTTTAAAAAACAAGAAGAAGGTTCATCTTGCCTTTGCGATTGTCCTCCCGTGATTGCGTCTGTTTGGATCGTAGAGCTTTTGACATCTACAACATCTTGTTCAAGAAGATTAGCCTTAGAAGAACAAAGAGAGTGTGTGGTGTCAGTTTCAGTGGGCATGTGATTCTCCAATTCTAATGTAATGCATTGATTATATACCCACACTTGAAGAAGTTGACTTCTTAGGTTCAAGTTGACAGCATGGTCGTAAATCCAATCTTGACCCAAGACAAGTGGTTCTGTGAGGTCCTCATCATGACACACTAGCATTTTGACTTTTATTGGAACATCTTGAAGGTAGATGGGAAGTTCCACCTCGCCCAAACAGGGTGTTTCCACACCTCCTAATCCTATGAGATAGGCTTCTATGGGCTTGATGTCCAATTGCAGGTCTTGGCAGTATGAAAGTCTAACTGCACTAGCTGCTGCTCCTGAGTCAACCAATGCTCTCACAGTCCTTACACTCTTTCCTTGTCCTACCTCTATAGTCACAAAAGGCCGTCGATCAATTATTCGAGAAGTAGTTATGCCCGATTTTTGGCACATGTCCATGTGATATTTTGGAGCTTTTGTGTTGACATCTAGGCCTAGCCGCCGTAACTTATTTCTTCTGATGCGCTCTCTAGCCTCTGCTTGTGCTTCTTCTCTAACCCTTAACTCCTCTTCTTTTCGCTTCTTAGCAGTGTTGAGTCTCGTGAGCATTTCCTCTGTAAGAGGTTCCTGATATAACTTGACTCGGCATCCACTAATATAGTTTGGTAGGATATCACCTTCTAAAGTGGCCAATTGCACTGCACCGCTAGTGGAGAGTCTATTAATGATCATGGGTCCATATCCTCGTTTCTCCAATTTGCGGGCATGTTGCTTTAGCGTGTAAACCAGCACTAGATCACCTTCCTTCAATCCTTTGTCCTTTACATGGGCATCAAAGTATGCCTTTTGCCTTTTCTTTGCAGCATAAATGCCTGCTGCTGCGCGTAGCCTCGTCTCACCTAAGCGTTCTAGATCAAAGATCCTGGAAGACAACTCATGTCCATTCCACTCATGCTCTTGTGCTACTTTCAAGGCTGGGATTAAGAAGTCCAATGGTAGCACGGCATTCTGTCCAAAGACCATCTGAAATGGGGTAGCATTGAGTACCGTTTTGTAGGCAACTCGGTATGCCCAAACAGCATGATGAAGTTGTTTGTCCCAATCAGAGCGTTTATTATTTACAAGTTTCGTCAATACGTTACATAGGACCTTGTTCGTGCTCTCGGCCTGTCCGTTGGCTTGTGGGTGATAAGGTGCAGACTTCTTGTGTATCACCATGAATTCTTGAAGGAGATTTTCAATGACCTCATTCAAGAAGTGCGTACCTCTATCACTAACCAACTCTATTGGTAACCCATATCTAGTGAACACATTTTCGAATAAGAACTTAGCCGTCGTTTGAGCATCATTCTTTGTCGTGGCTTTTACTTCCACCCACTTTGTAAGGTAATCTGTGGCTACAATAATGTATTCTGCATGGGAGTTTCTAGCTGGGGGGTTAATAGGACCAACAAAGTCTATACCCCACTTTGAAAATGCACGTCCTCCCATCATTGGCCTTAAAGGCATCTCGTCTTTTCTTATCGGATATTGGGCACGTTGGCATGTGTCACATTTCTTCACATAAGTATGTGCATCCATATGAAGAGTGGGCCACCAAAGTCCTGAGAATAAAATGGTCTTAATTACTCTGTCAGGCCCAAAGTGTCCACCTGCAGCACCGCTGTGTGCAGTTTCTAAGACTTTCAAATAGTCTGATTCATGAACGCACAGTCTTAGGTAACCATCCTTGCCTCTTCGATATAGGTTGTCTCCTACTAAGGCATAGTCTTGAGCCTCTTGCTCCATGCTCCGTTTTCTTGCAAGACTAGCCTGATTGGGTAATGTTCTCGATCTCATGAACTCAACCAATGGAGCACTCCAATCTGGGATTAATGACACATGATAAAGAGTGGCATGCTCCACTGGGGGTCTCTTCTGGCACACTGGACAATTTTGGATCCACTCCTGTATTTCTTTGTCCATGCTAGGCCAATACACTCCTAAACGTTTTAGATTCTGCAATGTTCGTTGTTTAGAGTAATGATTTCCTAGCAGTCCCTCATGGGCTTGTTGCATCCAACTAGTATGTTCGTCGTCCTCAACACAACAAGCTAGTACACCCTCTGGATCTTGCTTGTACATACTTCCAGCCAATATTTGATACTTTTGTGATTTTACAATTTCTTCTTTGCTTGTTTTCACATTCTTATTTGCAGGCCCGAAGGTTAGGACTGGCACCAACTTATTTGCCCATTTAGGAACAACTTCTAAATTGAACAGATAAGCATCGGGCAATTCATCAGACACTCCTTGCGGTGGCTCTCCTGAAGTGATACGAGAAAGATGGTCTGCCCTAAGATGGGTTCTACCTTTCCTGACAACAACTTCAAAGTCGTATTCCATTAGTAAGAGGAACCATCTTACTAAGCGGCCTGTATTGCAAGGTTTATTGACCAAATATAGTAAAGCTTGATGATCAGTGAAAAACTTGAACTTATTGGCCAATAGATAGTGTCTAAACTTCTTCACGGCATATACCATACCTAAGCCTTCTCTCTCTGTTGTGGTATAATTTCGTTCAGCTGCATTTAATTGCCTACTAGCATACGCTATCGGCAAATCTAGGTTTCCTTCACCTGTGGGTTGTGCTAGCACACATCCTATTGCATGATTGGAGGCATCTACATGGACATGAAAGGGTTTGCTCCAATCCGGAGTAGTCAATATTGGTGCTGTGCACAAACGTCTTTTCAGTTCGTTGAAGGAATTCTCGCATTCCTCGTTCCACTCAAAATTTGTTAACAACCCATAAAGAGGCTTAGCTATGATGGCATACATGTGGATAAACCTACGGTAATATCCACAATGGCCCATAAAGGCTTGTACCTCTTTAACGTTCCTTGGTCTTGGCAGCTCTGCTATCGCTCTTACCTTGTCTTCATCTGTTGAAATTCCATTCTTAGAAACAATGTGACCTAAGATTTTACCTTGTCGCACCATGAACACACACTTCTCTGGGTTCAGACACACTCGATAATCTCTACACTTGTTGAAGATTTGTCTGAGCTCAGGGATGTGGTAACTTCTCTGTTGGGAATGCGCACATAAATCATCCACATATACTTCTAAGCTTTTCCGCAAGAACTCCTTGAAGACATGACACATGAGCCTTTGGAATGTTGCAGGTGCATTGGTGAGCCCAAATGGCATCACGCGAAATGCAAAAATTCCCCATTCTGTGGCAAAGGCCGTTTTGTGTTGATCTTCGGGGGCAATAGCTACTTGGTTGTAACCTGAAAATCCATCAAGAAAGCTATAAACTTCCTTGCCTGCAACACGCTCCAATAGATGTTCGGTGATTGGAAGATTTTTTAAGGTTAATGCACACTCGCAATTTCCCATTCTTCTTGGGCACCACCACGATGGGGGACACCCATTCAGTGTGCTCAATCTCATAGATGAATCCAGCTTCAATCAGCCTGTCAATTTCCTCCTTTATTTTGGCTGCATAATTGTCATTATATGTGTAGGGCTTTTGTTTAGTGGGCTTGGCATCAGCGGTCATCGGAATCGTATGAGAGCAAATCTTTGGATCTACTCCTTTCAAGTCTCTATAGTGCCATGCGAACACATCCCTATATTCCTTTAATAGAGCTACAAGCTCTGCTTCTTCTTTTGCACTTAGGTCGTCTCCTATGTACGTACATCGCTCTTCGCTCCCTTCAATGGTCACTACAATTTTTTTGGTCTTTTCTTTATTGTCATATGCTTCTCCTATTATGGCCTCTCTCTTAGGCATTCGTACCAAAATTTTTCGGTCTTCCACTTCATATTTCTTGAAATTTTCTGGTACTTCAAACAACGATTCTTCTTCTTCTCGTTTTACTGCTTTTCTTTTCTTTTTCTTTTGACCTCCTTCACTTCCTTCCTTTGAATTTATCGTTTTAATACTCGTGAGGGGTTCTTCTTCTTTTTGGGTTATCACTCCTATGTCTTCTAAATAGTGTTCCTCTGAGTCAAAGTAAGTATCCATCACAATGGATTCTAGATCATCGTCATTCTCTTCTTCTTCTATGAACTCACTAGGATCACACTCTTCCAACAGGGGCTGACACATGAATATGGAAATATCATAACCCTCCTCATCACAGTGAGGTGTCCATTGTTCTTCATTGACTGCTATGTCCATGGTAGCTAAGATTTCTGCCCAACCATGAGGCTCAAATTCCTCATCTGGAAATATCATCGGTGTATAGGCTGGGTCTTTTATTGGTCTATCTCCTGGGGGAGTTCCTTCTTCTCTCGCTTTTAGGCGCTTTTCCTCTTCCTCTGCGACCTTGCACATCCACAAGTGAGTATCTTCATGCAGCCAGGATGGATCAGGTGAACTTCCAGAATGCACGGAGATAGAATCTTCTTTTGCTTTGTGGATAGGATTCCACTGTAGGGGTGGTACATCTCTGAAGGTGTAATCCTTCAAATTGACCTTGGTTGTGACCCCTAAGTGCTGTAAGTACAAGGAGTTGGTTCCCCAATCCTGTACTATTTGCAATTGCCGTAGGAAGGGTCTTCCTAGTATCATCTCGTAGACATTATTTTTCTCAAAGTCACATATAGCAAATGTATGTTCAAACTCTACACCACATGTGGTTAGAGTTATCCCTTCAAGCAATCCTAGAGGTCTTTCAAAATGACCATCTGCCATTTGAAGCTTCATTCTAGTTGGTCTTAATGTGGGTTTGCCCCATCGCTTCCACAAGGAGGTGGTCGCAATAGCAACACCAGCACCCGAATCTACAATTGCTTTGGTTGTGTAACCTTGATAGGTGATCGGAAGATAAGTGTTACCTTCTTCACCTTCGCTCATGTCTCCTATCTTGTCGAGAGGTATCTCTGGAACTTTTTGCTTAGAGCCTACGTTTGGCATATTGGATTCAAGTTCTGGAACCTGATCCTTCACATGATTCCAGAGCTCCGGTTTTGCCTTGAGCAGCTCCTCTACAGTGAGATGACACTGAACCTTAGTGTTCTTCACAACATCAGTGTTTCTTGGAATCACTGAGTCTTCATTTCTTACCAATATTGTGGGAGCTCTGATCTGTAGAGATTCAGATTCCCATGGGCCTGTGTAATGAGGCAACTCTTGTAAAGAATTAGATTCAAAATCTAATCTTTCATCTTCTTGTTGCTCTGCTTGATCTCCATAGATAGACGGAATGTCTTGGGGAAATTGATCATGAAGATCATCAATCTCAGGAATAGGAGGGGAATTACCCTTCTCCTTGGCCCATTTCTCTTCCTGTATTTCCCGCAAGAACTCTTGAGAGTACTGTTGAATTGAAGGAGGTATTCCAGCATCCGTGGAATTAGGAACATAAGCTCCCATTGGTGGTGAGCTCCCTCTTTCAATAATTGGTTGAGCCTGTGGAGGTAAAGAAACTTGTGGTTTGTTTACCAACTGCTCTAATCTTTCTAGTAAGCCTTGGAAATGCAAATCCGGCTTGACAGAGTTTGTCTGATTGAACTTTTGACTAGTCTCAAGTATAGCTTGAGCTTGTTCTACCATTTTCATGCACATTTTCATCCGTTCAATCTCTAAGTCTGCTCTAGGGTAACTCTTGTCTAGGTTTGCAGCTGTTGGCCCTTCTTGAAGACGAGCCTGGTAGGCTTTGAACATCATGTCCAAACCTTCTGGGGTTGGATCTGCAAGAACAGACCCTGGTTGTGGGTTATTTACAATGGGTGGTGGGGTGGAATGAGGCGAAGTGGATGGAGCTTCAGCATGCGAGGGGCTTTGAGATGCAATGTCTTCTATTTTTGTTTTGGTATCCCTTAGGCTTTCTTCTAGCTCGGATAACTTTTTGTTCCACTTGCGATTAGCCTTCTCTCTGGTATCCTTCCATGTTCTTGGTTTCCTCTTACTAGGTTCTCCTGCCTCACTTGACTCCGACTGCTCAGATGGTTTTGCTTGTTGTGTAGCCTGTGCCCTAGTAACTGCCTGTACAGGAGCCACATTATTACTACTTGAACTTGAATCTGCCACTAAGCCTACCACGTTGATGGGTGTGACCTTGGGTGCACTAGAGGGATTCCTGGGACACTCTCTAGGGAGATGTTCCTTGCCGCACTCAAGACAAAATCCTTGTATTGTGATGTTTTGTCCTAGTCCCGGAGCTGGTTGGTGGGGACATTCACGAATGAAATGATCACCCTGACATCTAAAGCATGGTCCTCTAGGGGCTTGTGGTCTTACTTGTCTCAATTGGGGCCTAGTATTTGGATTCGTATACATGACATTGGAGTATTCTGGCTCCCAATTTTGTTCCATAGGTGGTGCCTCATATTGATAGTGAGAAATCTCACTTTGCTCAGGTGACTCTATATGATAAGCCTGTGGACTATCTTCATGGAAGTAGTCTGAACCATGAGCGTGAGAATCATTTTCTAAGACCAATGGGGTCAGTGGCACTAATGCTCTATTATGGTTCTCCTCCGCCATCGTATATTTAACTGGGATCACATTGGCAGGAGTTGGCGGTTGGTTTCCTAGGACTGGTTGTGGCCTATATGGTGCCTGATATTGCTGCTGGTATTGAGTTTGATATTGTTGTGGCCTATAATATGGCTGTTGGTACTGATTCTGATACCTACCCTGTTGGTAAGGTTGCTGATAATTTTGTTTAACAGCCTGCCTGTTATAGGGACAATCTTGGGCCGTATGATTTGCGTATTTTCTCTCAATGGTGCAATACAGAGCATTAGGGTTTCCTTGGGGTTGAGTCGTCAATGGACAAACATTAGCCATGTGATCTCCTCCACATGTATAACATCGTTTCACTGAAGTGACCCTTGGCATTTGTCTATTTTGAACTCCTAGCTTTTTGGCCACTTGCTCAGCTATCTCATCTATCTCAGTGGAGGCTCTAGAGGTATGACTTGTAGAACTATCAGAATCCTTATAGAGTTTGGATAGTCCTAATTCCTCACCCAAGTTGTCTTCTATGTCAATGCACATCCGTATACACTCTTCTATGGATCTAGGCTCTTTCAAGTATACATATGACCTTAATTTTGTGCTCAATAGGCCATCTAAAAACAGTGCCACCTGTTTGGCTGATGTGGGTAATTCTGGTACAGGGCATCTTTCCAAGTACTGCCTAAATCTTCTTCCTGCAAGTCGCACTGTTTCTTGGGGTGTCTGCTTGAAGCTGTGAATCAAGGATGATGTGTTATGCCTGATACCACTCTTGGAAAATTCTACAATGAATTCTTCTAGCAGCTGACCTATCTCTCTATAGTTGCGACTGTTTAGAGGTTGAAACCAAGCTAAGGCAGTACCCTTAAGAGTCAAACCAAATGCCTCGAACTGGGTGAATAAGTCTTCAACCTGTTCAGCTCTTAGCACTTGTTTGAACTCTGCCACATGATCATAAGGATCTCCAAATCCATCAAAGTAGTTCTTCATTGTCTTAACCACTTGAGAGGGTCTAAGGGTTCTTGAGTGCTCTCGTGGTCTAGGCAATGGGAAATCATGATCATCTCTTTGATGTCTATGAACTCTATGTCTCTCCCTTTCAAGTCTTTCCGTTCCATATCCTGATCTGTCTCTGCCTATAGTATTTGCAAAGCTTACCTCTGGTCTCCCTCTAGTTCTTTCTCTCTGGGTTTCATGAGTCTTGGATGATCCGGCTCCTTGGAGGCCCTGGGAAACATTAGATCTTGGTGGAGGGAAAATTGATTCACCTTGCCAAGTGTAAGCATGTCTGTCATGATCTGATACCAAGAATAATTTCTGAGATGTGTGATCTAGGTAGACAGCTTTCCCTGGTGTCTCTGGGTCCTTGAATTCATAGATGGTGACTACTGGGCTGGGTTGATCCGGCCTAAATCTCCAAAAGGCTTCCTCCGTTTCTCTATTCACGAATAGTTCTATGCTTTTATTATCTTGAGGGATCCATTCTGGAGTGAGCACTCTGGTTAAGACTGACTTGCCTCTAGGGGTCTTGGGTTCTCCTCCTAGGTCTCCTTGCTCTAGGTCTCCTATCTCATTCTCAGTAATGATATTTCCAAACTCATCTGTCCTATCTGGTAAATTGGTAACCACATACATGGTTCCTTCCTTATCAATGTAAGCACCCTCTTCAAACTTGACCACTGGGTGTTCAAGTCCACAGAGTTGGTCAGGATTTTTGAGTTGAACCACTGATTGCCTTAGACCATCCTCATAGATGCGAGCACCTAATTGGTTGGTCCTGATGTACTCCAATTGGGTCTTATAAGGACCTTCTGGCATCTGTAAATAGGCAATGCCTGAGCTACGTGTGGGTCTTTCCATGCTAAAAGACATTTCCGAGTCACTGGTTTCTGAACTTCGTGTGTAAGGATAACCACTAGGCTGTTGAGCCCAAGACTTGGATGTATGGTTGACACTAGCCTCAGATGACCTAATGCTTTGTCTATCCTTGCCTAAGTGTCTGCCAGATCTCAGGTTCATAAGCCTTGGCTTCTAGTCCCAAAGTTCTCTTATATTGCTCAAAATCCTTTGGAACACCTTGGTTTTCCAATTTTCCTGAGGGTCAACTTCAAAATACCCTATCTAATAATCCTGGTATTAATTTAACCATAACCAGTCGATGTTTTGGTTGTATTCTCCACGAGCTTTCCAACAAAACCAAAATCACAGCAAACGGATTTCGTATGAGAAAGTTATGCCAGTTCAGGGTTCTGGGGTTTAAAACAGGGAAACTGGATCTCTCTGGGAACTCAGAACAGGCGATACGACACCAGATTTTCCCCGATACGATACCTCTTTTTTTACACGATACCACTTTAGACGATACGACACCACCGGAATTACTGGAGTCACGATACCAACATCACGATACGATACCAAGGGTTTGCCACGATACGACACCAAAAATGGTATCGCGATACACTTCCTGGTAAGGAAACGATACGATACCACTAGTCTTGGCGATACGATACTGCTTCAAGTGTCGCGATACTACCTTGGGAAGTAGGCGATACGATACTAAAACTTCGACGATACGATACGAGAGGACCAAGGCGATACGACCTCAGAATGGTATCGCGATACCCTTGGGAAAGTGGGCGATACGATACTGCTAGGTAAGGTAAGATCGCGATACCAACTTCAGGGCACGATACCAGAATGGTATCGCGTTACCAAAATAAGTACCCGACGATACGATACTGCACAATCAACGATACGATACCAAGAATGGCACGATACGATACCTGAATCTCAGGCGATACGATACCACCAGGGCGACCGCGATCGCGATACCAACACTTGACGATACGATACCAGAATGGTATCGCGATACCTCAAGTGGGCATGCACGATGCGATACCTCGACAAGTATCGCGATACACGGGAGTTCTGGTATCGCGATACCAAATCTCAACCGGACACGATACTTGGAGATTTTCACACCCAAATTCAAAAATTTTTGCAGGTTTGTGTACCTTGTGTCCTCCTTGTCCCTCCTATAAGCCTGTGGATGCAAAGTCACCCTTCAAAATCACAATATGATGCTCGCGATACCAGGCGCAGGTCGCTTCTGTCCGCGCGATACTGAATTGAATTTTTGGAGTTTTGAGAGGTTTTCCAAGTGATTTTCTTCAGCGCTTTTGGTTCTCAGCTCCTCCTAAGCTTGTTTCTCACAGCCACGAGTAAGAAACGAGTGAATGTAGTGGCGAAAATGGAAAAAATCAGAGAATATGAAGAGGGAAGGAGATGGTGATGATGGTGAAGATGAAGAAGGAGAAAAACTCAGAACTGAACTGAAAAATGGCGATTTTTCACCTTCCAACGTCGCTACTCCACGTCTTACCGTCACACGCTCGTCCTCCAAGCTCTCTCCCCGGCAACGGCGCCAAATTTGGTGTCACTCTAGCACAATGGTGAGTACCAACGTGAGGAGATACACCTCATAAATGTCAATCCGTGGAGACGTGAGGACCGGTATGAAGACCGCGAGCAAGTGATGGCACAAGTGCGTGAGTGAAAGCACACAAGCATGCACACACATACACACACACGCGCACAAGGTAAGAGCAAAGAGTGGAACAATGGAAAGCTTCGATTACCAAAGAGCTCTCTTACAAAACTGAAATCTACAACAAGCCAACCTCAAAAATGAGCTCTCCAGCCCTTTTTATAGTTTTTGAGTGGTTTTGGCCCTGTCCAGACCTAGTGTCCGGCCTAGTTAAAAAATAGGTTACAGGGCTTATTTGGGGGCTCAAACGGAGTCTAAAAATCATGAAAATTGGTAGGATGGTAGTTCTAATACTCCTCAAGCTCGAGGACTCCTCGGCTTGAACAAAATGGAGTTACAAAAATGGAAAATGGTATTTACAATGGTTTTTAGTGATAAAAATCACTATTTTTGTAGGGATTTCTTCTGAAAATTTGACATGTGCTTCTTGGAGCTCCCTACTTGCTCCTTCTTCCTGTGTGTCCACTTCCTTGATGCGCTTCCATGCTTTGTCCTTGACCTTAAGCTTCAACAACCTCTCTAGGAGGTTTTTTTCCTTTGACTTGTATATATGCCTATTTCGCTAACATGTTACTTATCTTGCTTTCCAAATAAAAGATGCTTCTCCGAGGGTTCTTACCACTTCACTAAACCGATTAGAGTTCTTGCTGATCTGAGTTGTATGGTCCATTGGTGGATCTTGGATAGGGATGATCAGTGAGTCCCTCATATCCTCTGGTCATTTCTTAAGTTCATCTAATATGGGTAGACTCTCTATATCTATGGTTTGTTGACTAGTCCCTGCTTGCAAACTGGTGCTTGTTGCTTCCGCCATAGTGCTAGCGATCGTTGTTGCTGTTGAATCTACTAGAAGAAGAATATCATATTAGCATTGCATTGGAAATGAGATGATACCTTGTCCCCTCTACAATACCAACTTGATATTTTTCTTGCTTAGGGGGTTAGTAAAATGATGTGTCATGTGAATGTGAGTGGATGTTAGGAGGTTAGCAAGTTTCCTAGATGCATACTCGGGATGTGCATATACTTAGAATGCATCTATCCTTCTGTGAGGTTATTTACACTATTGGGTAAGGGGGTATTACAAGGTTGAATTTCCACACTTCCCTTATGGGATCACAGATTTTTCCTTTGGTAATAGTTATGGGTTTTAAATGTAGCTCTACTTGGATTTTGGACTTTTAGGTACCCATTTCCAATGAACATGAGGTGTGATTTTACTCGCTGATGTGATGATAACAGATTTCATCCTTGATGTTGGTGGGGCGAGTGCCTATGAGCATTGATTTAAACCTAGGAGGTTATGTGCAGCTAATTGAGCATGTAGGAAAGTCCTAGGCACCTAGATTTGTCTAGCATTGGCGTCAACCTTCATCAATCACTTAGGCATCCAAATAGAAATGATTTGTCAAGGTTGGCTCTTTCATTTTCTTTGGCTGCTTCATTCATTCAGTAATATGTACTTGTGGTCTTGTTGAGGGAGTAGAGGATTTCTCACTCTTCAACCTCCATATCTGCTTCACTCCATGAGCCACCCTATTTTGGACTAGCGTCTGAGTGTGAGATTCGGTAGTCTGCTTCCTTTGCTTCTTGGGTTTCTTTGCTTGATTTCCTTTGACAATCTTTGGAAAAGAACGGAGTTCCATTATCGTTTTTTCTATTTTCTTGATAGCTGCATCGTTCTACATCATAGAACTTTGGAAAAGAACATCAACTTTATCTTCGTGTTTACTCTTGGAAGGACCAAGAATTGGCACCTTTCCTAGTCCAATGAGAGCAAAACTCGCTACTTCAATCATGATTGGTTCACCCAAACCTAAAGAAATCCACTTCTTAGGTTTAAGTTGACTGAATGTTCATAGATGCAATCTTAACCCAAGATAAGAGGTTCCATGAGGTCCTCATCCTAGCACACTAGTATGTTAACTGCCATTTCGACATCGTGAATGGAGAAAGGAAGTTCCACTTTGCCCATGCAAGGAGTTTCCACACCTCCCAATCCTATGAGATAAGCTTCAATAGAATTGATGCTCAATTGTAGGTCTCGACAGTAAGAAAATCTAACTACACTAGTAGCTACACCTGAGTCAATCAAGGCTTTTATAGTCTTCTCGTTCTTGCCTTGTCCTACTTCTAAGGTTAGAAAAGGATATCTGTCGATTATTCTATAACGGTTCACACTTGTAAGTTGGCACATAGCCATGATAACTTGGGACTTCATGAATATGTTCTCTAGGCTGATCTCTATTCTATCTCCTCAACTTCATATGTCAGATGTGTTCTAAGGCTTCTTCCTGAGCTTCTTCTCAAATCCGTCTTTCTTCCTCCATGCACTTCTTTGTTGTGTTGAGTTGACTCAACATTAGGGGTTCTTGGTATATTGTCACTCTACATCCACTAATGTAACTTGCTACTATCTCACCCTCTAAGGTAGCTAGTTGGACAACTCTACTAGTTGATATTTTGTTGATTATCATGGACCCATAGCCATGCTTTCCTACTTTCCTAACATGCTTCTTCAGTGTATACACCAAGATTAAATCTCTTGCCTTCAAGCCCTTATCTTTTACATGTGCATCAAAGTAAGCTTTTTGTCTCTTCTTAACCACATAGATCCCAATAATTTCTCTTAATCAAGTTTCTCCCAGTCGTTCTAAAAAAAAATTCTAGACTCGAGAGTTGATGGCCGATCCATTGACGCTCCTATGCTACCTTTAAAGTGGGTATCAGGAAGTCTAAGGCAACACTGCATTCTGATCAAACACCATTTGAAAGGGTGTGGTGTTGAGCATTATTTTATAGGCCCACCCTATAAGCCTAAACAACATGCTGCAACTATTTGTCCCAATCAAAACATTTATTGTTCACCCACTTAGTTAGGATAGTGCATATGATCTCATTTGTGCTTTTTGCTTGTCCATGTGCTTGTGGGTGGTACAGAGCAGACTTCTTGTGAATGACCATGAATTCTTATAAGAATTATTCAATAATCGCATTCAAGTAGTGGCTACCATAGTTGTTGACTAATTCTATTGGCAACCCATAACTTGAAAAAACATTTTTGAATAGAAACTTAGTTGTGTTTTGTGCATCATTCTTCCTAGTGGCTTTTACTTCTACCCATTTGGTTAGATAATCTATGGCAACAATAATGTATTCAACATGTGAAATCTTATCTAGAGGATTAATAGGACCAACAAAGTCTATTCTCCACTTAGAGAATGCATATCCTCATATCATGGGACTTAGTGTCATCTCATCCTTGCATATCAAATATAGAATGCATTGGAATGTATCACACCTCTTCACATAGGTATGAGCATCCATGTGAATGGTGGCCAAAGACCTACAAATAGTATTGCTTTTATCACCCTATCTGGTCCAAAGTGTCCTCCTGCCACACCTTGGTGAACAATTTCTAAGATCTTAAGATATTCACTTTCATGGACATAGAGCCTAAGATATCAATCTCTTCCATGCCTGTACAAGTTATCTCCAATGAGAGTGTATTCTAAGGCCTCTTGTTCTAAGCTTCTTTGCCTAGCTAGTATCATCTCTTGAGGGAAAGTTTTTTCTTCAAAAAGTCACACCAATCCAGCATTATTTTATACTTGATATAGAGTAGCATGTTCTATTGGTGGTCTATTGCAATAGTTTGGACAATTCTTACACAACTTATGGATATCTACTTCCATGGTTGGCCATTATATGCCTAATCTTCGTAGAGTCTCGAGGGTGCAATGTTTAGAGTGATGTTGCTTCAAGGCACCTACATGTCCTAATTGCAACCATTTTGCGTACTCATCGTCTTCCACACAACAAGCCAAAATACCTTGGTTTTTGTGTTTGTACACATTTCCTACCATTATGTGATATTTTTGGGATTTTACTACTTCATTACCTCTTCTCTTAACACATGATGTTTAGGCCCAAAGGTTAGAATAGGCACAATGCCTTTGGCCCATTTAGGCACTCCTTCTAGGTTGAATAAGTAAGCATCTAGAAGTTCATCAAAGGGAGTCAAAGGGAGTTCACATGCAAAGTTTGGAAGAAATCAAGCAAATCCAAGGTAGTGGTCAAAGCTGATCAAATTTTGGAAATTAGAGAAGATATTACATTGTCACCAAATCACATGAAAATTCATATACTTTTAAAGCATATGAAAGGCAGTCTATGGCTTGGATTTCACATGTAAATGAATTCTCTAGCACATTGATATGCCATGAGCATTTTGTAAAAATGTATTTTTTCCACTTAGGCCCTACAAAATCTTGTATAGGAATTTCTGTTAGCCGTATGGTCTGGCATGTATAAAGATCATATGTGGCTACACATTTATATAAATTTCCAAGGCTATCATAGCTTCCTACACACCTTAATGCCACCTTGCAAACTTTGAGATGTAGTCAAACTTGTATAAGGGAGATTTAGATGGGCGTTTTTTCTGCATATTCCTAAAGGAGATTTTTCAAAACATAGCCCTCCAAAGTTTCATCTTCATCAAAGCATATTTGGAGGGTCAAAGAGCACAACATCCAGTTTTCAAGGTCACCACAATTTTCTAGAATAAGAAAATTGAAGGCTTGGAGGGCTACCACTTGGAAAAAGATGATTGAACCATGTTGTACAGTCAAGATGAGCCCACATTCAGAGTGGCGATGAACCAAAGTTTAAAGCAAGGAGTATCCACAAGTTTTTTCATTGGATAAGCTTATTTTGATAACTAAAGATCAATAATGTAAAGTTCATCGAAGAATAGTGGCTAATCTTATCCAAGTTGATGTCATTTTTTATCCAATGATCGAGATCTTCCCTAGATCCAATGGTGGAGAATGAAAGCACCTATTTTTCCATACTTTCCTTTGATATCATATAAAGAATCAATCCTAGCCATCCATTTGATAAATCCAATGGTTGTAATAAAAAAAACAGTCAATCCTAGGGTTGAGAGTTGATTTCTCCAGATCCAAGGGTCCAAATTCATTCAAAAAACTATAAAAATCCCCCTCCAAATTCGTGGATCATCATTGTTAGGCATCTATAGGGCCTTGCTAGCACATGGTTTCCTTGAGAAGATCACCCTTAGTTGAGCGTGTGAGGATCCAAGGTGGGCTAGTAAGAGCATAGTTCCTAGAATCAATTTTAAGTTAGACTTCTAAACTAGGATAGGCTCATAAACCCAATGGTTTCTCTATGTTTGCTCACCCTCAATGGAGCATGTGAGTGAGTTAGAGTTGGTTTTATGAGTCTTAGACTTCTTTGGATACATGTTATGCTCTTATAAAGATATAGGGTTAATTGTCAAACATTGGTCCACAGGGATCACATTGGTCCACAGGGATCATACCATGTGTGTGTGGGGACAAGGGCCAGCCATAGCCAAGTTCCCAAGCTCAGGTAATGTCATAAGGTATTCATTAGTAATGGGGATGAATGTTGCATGATGGCCACATGGCGACACTAGACCATTCGAGATCATTACTATTTTTTGAGTACAAGAGGGTATAAAAGGATGGGAGGAGAGTTACACACACATCATTCATAAGTTATTTTTAGCTTCGTTTTTGGGCTCACACTTGGTATCAGAGTGTTTGTAGAAAAGTTCTTGGGGGATTGATTTCTTCCACATGATTTTGGCGGCATTTTTGCATGAGATCTTCATCGTCTTTTTTAGGTGATTTTGCATAGGTGGGTTCATTGAGAGATCTGTGGAGAGGTGGAGTAAAAGGATTGCTGGAAGGAAGCAGGGAGAAGTCCATAGGAACCCCCCTACAAGCACGTCATCAAAGCTTATCCACAAGCAAGTTACCCAACGCATCCATCAGAAAGCTTGCCCGCACGTGTGTGAGCGCTCTCGACTCAGAGGGAGGAGAGAGAGAGAGCTTATGATCTACTCTCTTCATTGTGTTGAAGAAAAAAAGAGGATAGCTTTTCTTATATACTCGTTAGAGGCCTTCAAAAACTCTTCATGTGGGATTATTCCTGTGCGTGTGTGCATTCTGGGCTTAAGAGAGACCAATTTCGAGTTTTTGTGTTGATGTCATAGCTAAGAGCTTACCTATTCAGCCAATTTGCACTACATAGATCCACTAAGTTGGCCATATCTTGGTCATTACTACTCCAAATTCAGAGATTTTTGTTGCTATGGATTGCTCTCAGAGAGATCTTTCTAGAGAGTGGTCATCTTCTAGATTCAGTCACAAATCTATTCAGATCTTAGAGTGTGGCCATTTGTCATCATCAACCCTTGTTTAAGCACTCTTTTGATGCAAAAACTATTGAGAGAGTCTTGGAAAGCCAAAAGAAAGGAGTGTGCATCATCTTCAACACCTACATCCACCTACATATCAACTTTTGGACCTTCAGATAAGCTTTTTGGTCAATTATTATGCATTATTGTTTTCTTTTTGCTTCATGTCGCATATAGAAAATGCATCTTTGCATAACATCTTTAGCATATGCATAGTTACGACATTGTTCAGTCTTGTATGGTGCATGAAGTGTTATTTGCAGGTATAGCTAAGTATTCTTCTTGCCGGTTCAGTGAGGGAAGAATAAGAACTTATTGTGTTCTTATTAAAATACCATGCCGCAAGCACAAAGAAATACGTCAAGGTGTGTAATCTCCTTTGGTTGATTTGTAGATAGATGATGCCTATAGGAACCATATTTATTGTGCAAAATGCATGACATGTACTTAGTATAATTTTTCAAATTTTCAATTTTACACCGTTATGCTACTGAAAGTTTTAGGATTCGTTATGCCTATGCATTAAAGAATAACAACCATACTAAAAATTTCTAGTTTTATCATTTTCTTTTAAGCAAAGGCTTGTGAATTGTTTATTTTTTGTTGCCACTTGTTTACTTTAGATATACATAGAGCACACTATTTATAAAAAAAACTTAAAAATAGAAAATAAAAAAAGTGACCGAAACCATATCCTAGCATGGAACTAGGACCATTGTCACCTACTAGTACAGATACCCTCATGCAAGAGCACCTCGTAGATCCCATTCAGACCATGAGTACTAGGATTACCAATCTAGAGAGCACACTTCACGACATCTTGGAACATGTGCGTGATTCCAAGAAAGAGGAAGATCTGCATGAGCCTAAATTGCCAGGGATGGAGGTAGATGCTCCAGATGAGCACCTAACTCCAGAAGTCCTTGGAGATAGCATCCTAGTCAGAGAAGCCAGATTGCAACTTAAGGATCTTAAGCTGCCTAGATACCATTGATGGACTAGTGCTAGGACTACTGATGTTGATGAGCAGTGGCTCACCAAGTGGGAGCAATGCTTCCAGTTGTGCCATATCATGGATGATAGGCACAAAATTTAGTAGGCCACATATAACCTCATGGACATCGCCCATAGATGGTGGCACAAGATAGAACAAGATAAGAAAGAGCCCGCGACTTGGGATCAGTTCAAGGTCTTGTTCTATAACAATTTTGTACTTCTTGATGAGAGAATTAGAGTGCTACACACATGGTTCTTCATCAATGAGAAGAATCAGACAGTTCAGGAGTATTTGGATAAGTAAAAAGAGGTACTCCTTAAAGTACCTGATACTATCCCTAAGTTTCTTCAAGTCCACAAGTTTATCTTGGGACTTAGGGAAACCATTAGACCTTTGGTGAGGAAGGAGATATGTCAGTCCTTGGTAGAGGCCATGGAGATGGATTTAGTCTATGAGGATGGCCACAGGGGCACAGGCTCCCAGAGTCAGAGGTCCTCATGGCCTAAGGTAAGCCAACCCTTCTAGACATCTACTCTTGGCTCGATCAATGCACTTCCTTCCGGAGAGACTAAGCAAGTGCATATGATCAAGACAGTTATAGAAGGTAAACGAAAAGTGCCTGCTCTAGTTAAGAGGGCTTATAATAATTCCATTCTTACCCCTTAGTAGAAAGAGAAGGCAATGAAAGAGGCTTTATGCTATGGGTGTCTAGGGTAGCACCTTTTCAAGGACTATCCTAAGAAAAAGAAAATAGTAGCCACCATAGTTATTAATCTCACTTAGACAAGGAGTGATGAAGATGAGGACTTTGGAGATTCCCCATCCCCAATATCATCTCCCATAGTGTCGATGAGGACTTTGGAGATTCCCCATCCCCAATATCATCTCCCATAGTGTCCATAATGGTCATGAAGAAGGTCCCTATTGTGCCAGACACTGTGCTTTCACCAGCGGCATAGAAAGGATATTAGCTTCCAAATACAAAACTCATTGTCATGAGAGGAGTCATGGCAGGATAGCCTGTTAAGGTACTCTTGACACTAGGTCGACACATAATGTGATAAACTCCCAACTAGTCAAGAGGTTACATCTAGAGACTGTGCAGTCAGAGTATGCCTACACTTTAGAGTTAGCCGATGGGAAGGGAACTAAGACATGGGATCAACGAGTTGTTGATTTGCCCATTTAGATCTAGTCCTATGAGGACAAATTGGATTTTGAGATAGCGAGACTAGCACGTTTGGATATAGTCCTTAGTAAGAAGTGGCATGCAAGGAAGAGACCAGTCATTGACTTTGCTTTGCATGTGTATCAGTTAAAGCATGAGGGGAGGCAATTACTGATCCGTGGAGAGCCAGATCTCCAAGAGACATGATTGGTAACTGCTACCAAGTTGCTCAAGATTGATTGTAAGTATATATATTTTAATTATTTTGTGTATTTGTCGTGTATTATGTTGGTGTATTTTACCCAAGCCTACATGCTTGATATGCTTGATATTATCCTCATTTGTAAGTCACATGTGTAGTCATGTGAACACCTCTTGTAAAAGAGTTCATTTTTATCTCTTGTATTTGAAAAAAGAAAAAAGGAAAAGGATGGCTTACCTCATGCATGATGTAAAAGCAAATTCGTGGATTAAACTACAAAAATCATGAATTTTTGAGCTGAGGGAATCTCTCCTAACTTTGGGGATCACTTTTAGGTGGAGCCATTCGAATTCGAATTCAAAACTCCCTCCAAGAATAGCTATAAAAGGAGCAGGAAGGAAGAGGCAATTAGCAAGCCTTGTACGTGACCACTTCATGTCATGTTGTAGAGATTGAAGAGCTTACTCCATAGCTCTATCATTCTACTCCCATTGTGCAAAGATTCATTGCCAATGTGGTTGTAATCATATGTGAATCTATAAATTTATTATCATCTACTCCTCTGTTTTGTTCTCTGCTATACTCACTCAGAGCAGTACCTTCAGAAGGTCATATCTCGCGTTCTACTGATCCTTTTTCAGTGATTCAATGTGCGTTGAATAGCTCTTACTGTCTAGTTTTTGCATATCAATTTTCAAGGTCATTGGATTTATAATTTTGGAGATATCTGCATTTTACTGCTCACTAGTCTATCTCTGCAGAGCCCCGAGAATGGTGGGCATGTTCCAGAAATTGATAAATCTTGTTCTCACTGCTCAGTCCATCATTTGAAGTGTTTTAACTTGGATTGGGAAGCTTGCTAAGTCTATTTGCCATGCACAAAAGGAATGTTTCTAATTCCTACCAGGTTGAGAGCACTGTTCATTTTTTCCAGCAGGTGTATGTCCAAAAATAGCAAGTTTTGGGAGCTAGTCATTTCGCAACTAGTTTGTCTTGACTTAAACTTTTGGGATACATGTTCCAAAGTACTTGGCTGATATTTTGGTGGATTTAGGAAGCTCAAAGAGTCTACTCATCTTTGGATTGCATCCACCATCTCTCTTCACAGTGGTATCACAACATAGTCAAGCAACATGGGAGATGGATTTCCATCAACAATTGATAAATTGGATCGAAGCAACTACCCGGCATGGTCTGTAAGGATGGAGGCTTACCTTCAAGGGAGGAATCTATATGGATTCATATCCGGAGATGAAGCAATGCCAACCATGAGGAACAAAGGGCAACCATCACATGAAGAAGTGGAAGGACTTTCGAATTGGTGTTCGAAGGATGCACTTGCAAGGTCCTATATTCTAAACTCAATCTCTGATTTTCTTTTACCTCATGTCAAGGGATGCAAGACATCAAGAGAGACCTGGAATGCACTTGCTTATTTCTTCTCTTGCAACACTCGAGCAAGGAAGAACCAATTGTGGATGGAGTTCACAACAATGAAGAAAAGCCCGAAGCAAAATGTGACTGATTATGTCACAAAGATGAAGGAGATTTCGGACCAGCTTGGAAGCATTGGAGAGGTAATTGAAGAGGAGCAAATCATAAGACAAATCATGAATGGAATCAAAGCGGATGACAAGTGGGAGTCATTCACAACAGCCATGGATTTATACATGGATATGCATGTACCCAACCTCAACACACTCATGGGCGAACTCTTCACTCATGAAGCAAAGATTAGCAAAGGTGGTGAGTCCTCAAGAGGTAATCAAACTTCTACCTTATATTCTGATAAAGCTAAGGTCAAGGAAAAGTCAAAGAATAGGAAGAATGAAGATGAAGGAAGCTCTTTCCAAGCAAACTTTGCAGGTAGAGGAAGAGCTAGAGGAAGAGGCAGAGGTGGAAAGCAAGGCAGGGGGAGATTCCAATCATCTCAACCTTGCAACATATGTGGCTTATCTAACCATACTACTGAAGAATGTTTCAGGAACCCGAGGAACTCAAGAGGAAGAGGATTCAATAGAGGTGGCTATGGATCAAATAGAGGTAGATACAATGGAGGCTACAACAACAACAACTACTACAACAACAATTACAACAACAACAACAACTATCAAAGTGGCCATAGAGGAAGAAGAGATTAGAATAACTATGCAGAGGATCAAAGTCAAGAAGATTCATTATTGATTATGAATCTATCAGCGAAGAAGGGTAAGGATGATGATCACATATTTTACATTGATTCGGGGTGCTCGAACCATGTAGCAAGAAATGTGGCTTTACTTTCTGATTTGGAAGATCCTCATACCAAGCATGAAGTGCAGACAGGAGATGACACAAAGCACTCGGTGGAGAAGATAGGTAATGTGAAGACATCAGATGGGAATATGAACCTCTTAAGCAAAGTCTTGTATGTCCCTACAATTACCAAAAATTTAATAAGTGTTGGACAGATTGTTGAAAAAGGATTGCAGGTTAGATTCAATCGATTTGGAGCATATGTTGAAGACCCAAGGCAAGGCTTTCGAAGGATTGCCAAAGGAGAAAAGACAGGAAGGCTTTTCACTTTTGAAGTGGAAGATACAAAGAACATAGCTTTGTTTAGCTATGGATCTCAAACTCTAACAGAGTTGGAGATATGGCACAAAAGGCTTGCTCACATTGGTGAGAGGACACTCAAACAGATTTGCAGGGACCAAAGTGTACTTGGTTTGCCTTATCACAAGGCAACACATGATTTATAAGTGTGAAGCTTGTCAACTCGGCAAGGCTCATAGACAACCTTTCAATAAGAAAGGATATATGTATCAAAATCCTTTGGATCTAGTGCACACGGATGTGTGGGGTCCAAGTAAAAAGCCATCTATATCAGGCTTAAGATATTATGTGTCTTTCATAGATGATTGTAGCAGGTGGGCCATTCTGTTTTTCATGAAGCACAAGGATGAAGTGTTTAATTGCTTTAAGAAGTATATTGCTCTTGTTGAAAATCAAACAGGTAGGACTTTGAAAAGACTCAGATCAAATGGTGGAGGAGAATACTTCTCTTCTGAATTTGATGCCTTCTTGCATGAAAGAGGCATTAAAAGGGAAGTCACTACAAGGTATACACCCGAACTCAATGGTGTAGCAGCCTCATAAATAGACTTCCATCTAAGTCACTAGATGGAACCACTCCATATGAAGTGTGGAATGGAAGAAGACCTAGTCTAGAGAATTGCAAAATCTTTGGATGCTTAGCCTATGCTCACATTCCTTCTCAAGTAAGAGGGAAATTGGATCCCAAGGCAGAGAAGTGCGTATTTATTGGTTATGACCAAAACCAAAAAGGATATAGATTGTACAATCCAACCAATAAAGGATTTTCTGTGAGTAGAGATGTAATTTTTGATGAAAACAAATCATGGTTTGATGATGACAGGAAAGTGAAGCTGCCTTATGACTTGGGAAGATTTTCCATCACTTCAACCAAAGGAGCCAAAGCAGATTGAATAAAGTGATTCGGAGATTGACCTAGAAGACTTGGAAAGACTAAAGCTATGGAAGAACAAAGGTAAAGCAAAGATGCAGGATGCTACATATGGACCCGAGAGCTCACATCAAACACTTAGAAGGTCTTCAAGGGAGAAGAAGAAACCAGAGAGGTTTGGTTAAGATACTTCTTTGGTCACCAAGCACTCAATCTACATTGCAAAGGATTCAACCAATGAAGAACCTACCACATTTGAAGAAGCACAAAGCAAGAAAGCTTGGAGAGATGCAATGGATGAAGAAATGGAAGCCTTGAAGGAGAATGGCACTTGGGAGCTTGTACCTAACAAGCCATCTATGAAGATAATCGGATCTCGATGGATATACAAAATCAAGAGGAATCCAGATGGAAGTATAAATAGACACAAAGCAAGGTTAGTTGCTAAAGGGTTTGCTCAAACCCATGGTATTGATTATGAGGAGACTTTCTCTCTTGTTGCAAAAATGCCTACAATTAGGGTTCTCATTAGTCTTACTGCATCTAGAAATTGGAATCTTTATCAACTGATGTGAAGAATGCTTTCTTGAATGGATGGATTTCTGAGGAAGTGTATATGGCACAACCTCCTGGATATGAGGATGCACATCATCCTAACTACGTATGCAAACTAAAGAAAGCTTTGTATGGATTGGAGCAAGCTCCAAGAGCTTGGAATTTCAGATTGGTGACTTATTTGCAGGACCAAGGATTCAAAGCTAGCAAGGCGGATACCTCTTTGTTCATAAAGAGGAATGGATCTGAAGTGATCTATTTATGTGTGTATGTTGATGATATTATTATCACAGGCAATGATCTTGAAGGAATCAAACAGGTAAAGAGTCGAATGAAGGAGGAGTTCAAAATAAGTGAACTCGGACCACTCACTTATTTTCTTGGATTGGAGTTGATCTACACAGATTCAGGTATATACATCACACAAAGGAAGTATGTGCATGACATGCTCGTCAAGTTCAAGATGGAAAATACCAAGTGTGCAGGTACACCTATGGAGCAAAATCATAAGCTTAGTGCTTATGAAGGAGAGCCAATTGAAGACATCACAAGCTATCAAAGCTTGGTTGGAAGTTTGAACTATGCAACACTCACAAGGGTGGATATATGCTATAGTGTTAGCATATTGAGTCAATTTATGCATAAGCCAAGAAGACCACATATGGAAGTGGCCAAGAGAGTCCTCAAGTACCTAAAGGGGACCATGAATGAAGGTTTGTTTTATTCATTTACTTCAGATATTGAGCTAAAGGTCTACTCATATGCAGATTGGGCCGGATCTAAAGATGATAGAAGAAGCACATCAGGGTATATATCATTTGCATGTTCAACAATCACTTCTTGGTCATCGAAGAAGCAACCAACCGTGGCATTATCTTCTACTGAAGCTGAATATAGAGGTTTGGCTAATGCAACTTAAGAAATCATGTGGTTAAAGTCCTTGTACACAGATCTTGGACTTCATTCTTCAACACCTCATATTTTTGGTGACAACACAAGCTCACTACATCTAGTAGCTAATCCGGTATACCATGCTAGAACCAAGCATATTGAAGTCCACTACCATTATGTAAGGGAGAAGCTTATGAGCAAGGATATTCAACTATCCTATGTCTCTACAGATATGCAATGTGCAGACATGTTGACTAAAGCTCTTGATGGTACAAAGTTAAGTAGATTCAAGTTGATGATTGGCTTGCAGGAAATCAAGGACAATTGAAGACTTATTTGGAGGCCAAGCATGTTAGGCTTGAGGGGGAGCTGTTGGTGCATTTTACCCAAGCCTACATGCTTGATATGCTTGATATTATCCTCATTTGTAAGTCACATGTGTAGTCATGTGAACACCTCTTGTAAAAGAGTTCATTTTTATCTCTTGTATTTGAAAAAAGAAAAAAGGAAAAGGATGGCTTACCTCATGCATGATGTAAAAGCAAATTCGTGGCTATAACTACCAAAATCACGAATATTTGAGCTGAGGAAATCTCTCCTAACTTTGGGGATCACTTTTAGGTGGAGCCATTCGAATTTGAATTCAAAACTCCCTCCAAGAATAGCTATAAAAGGAGCAGGAAGGAAGAGGCGATTAGCAAGCCTTGTACGTGACCACTTCATGTCATTTTGTAGAGATTGAAGAGCTTACTCCATAGCTCTATCATTCTACTCCCATTGTGCAAAGATTCATTGCCAATGTGGTTGTAATCATATGTGAATCTATACATTTATTATCATCTACTCCTCTGTTTTGTTCTCTGCTATACTCACTCAGAGCAGTACCTTCAGAAGGTCATATCTCGAGTTCTATTGATTTTTTTTAGTGATTTAACGTGCGTTGGATAGCTCTTACTGTTTAGTTTTTGCATATCAATTTTCAAGGTCGTTGGATGTATAGGTGTGGAGATATCTGCATTTTACGGCTCACTGGTCTATCTCTACAGAGCCCCGAGAATGGTGGGCATGTTCCAGAAAGTGATAAATCTTGTTCTCAGTGTTGAGTCCATCATTTGAAGTGTTTTAACTTGGATTGAGAAGCTTGCTAAGTCTATTTGCTATACCCAAAAGGAATTTTTCTAATTCCTACCAGGTTGAGAGCACTGTTCATTTTTTCTTGCACGTGTATGTCCAAAAATAGCAAGCTTTGGGAGCTAGTCATTTCGCAACTAGTCTGTCTTGACTTAAACTTTTGGGATACATTTTCCAAATTACTTGGCTGATATTTTGGTGGATTTAGGAAGCTCAAAGAGTCTACTAATCAACTCTGAAGTCTCAGTTGGCTGGTGTGAAGCTGGTTGTAGCAGCACCTACTCATCTTTGGATTGCATCCACCATCTCTCTTCATATATTATGATGGATTCATGCACTCATGGAAACTCTAGTTGGAATGCTCAAGCACTTTTAGAGAAAGTAAGAGGAGAATTACAAGAGTTATTCTTGAAAGAATTACCTTCAGGTTTACCTCCTTGCAGGAATATAGAGCATAGAATCGAATTGGTACCAAGTGCGAGTTCGACCACTCGGCCACCATTTTGAATGAGTCTATAGGAGGAGAATGAAGTCAGCAAGGTCATGTACGAGTACCTACAGAAAGGGCTGATTAGACCTAGCTATTCACCCTTTGCAGCACCAGTTCTTCTCATGAAGCAGAAAGATAGATGTTATAGGATGTGCGTCAACTATCGATCACTCAATAAGATTACTATCAGACGCAGATATCCCATGCCCATGATAGATGATCTTTTAGATGCTCTAAGTGGAGCCGTTGTATTTACTAAAATAGATTTGAAAAGTGGCTACCATCAGATTAGGATAAGAGATCATGATGTACATAAGACAACTTTTAGCACACGTTTTGGGCATTATGAGTATTTGGTCACGCCATTTGGTTTGACTAATGCATGAGCTACATTTATGATGATAATGAATGACATTTTGTGACCATTAATTGGAAAATGTGTTGTAGATTTTGCTGATGATTTATTAGTGTATAGTAGAACTCTGCATGAGCATGAGAATCATGTAAGATTAGTATTGAATGTTTTAAAAGAGAATCAAATGTATGTAAATCTAGAGAAGACTCATTTGTTTCTTTCGAGGATAGAGTATCTAGGGCATATGTTCTCGATCGATGGTGTTTAGATGGATCCCAAGAAGGTCTCAGTTATCTTAGCTTGGCCTACTCCTCAGGATGAGGGACAATTACGGTCATTTCTAGGAATTTCTAGTTTTTATCGAAAATTCATCTCTTCTTATTCGTTGATAGCAGTGCCTATGAAGAACTTGCTTCAAGGAAAATTTCCACTTGTATGGAACCAAGAGCAGCAAGAGAGTTTTGACACTATGAAATAAGCTATTTCAGAGGCTCCTATATTCAAAGTGGTAGATCCCCAAAAACCCTTTGAGTTAGAGACAGATGCTAGTGGCATAACCATCGGGGCAATTTTGAGCCAACATGGCAGGCCAATAGCTTTTGAAAGCAAGAAATTGAGTAGTTCATAGTGCAATTGCTGAGTGCATGAATAAGAGTTGTATGCAGTGGTGCATGCAATTAAAGCCTAGAGACACTATCTTTATGGTGTAGAATTTAAGTTATACATAGATCACCATACACTCAAGTACTTTTGTAGTCGGCCAGATCTTTGAGGTAGACATGCTCGTTGGGCTGAGCTAATGCACGAGTTTCATATGGAAATCATGTATAGAAGAGGCAAAGAGAATATAGTATTTGATGCATTATCATGGATAATGTATCAAATGAGCTTTACAATTCTAGAAAGCTCATTGCTTCAAGAGATAAAGGAAGCAGATATGGAAGATCCACATTTGTTAGAGATTATTAGAGCCATTAGTGATGATTCTATCATAGGAGACGACGCAATTCTAGATATTTCTTCCCTTAGCAGAGCAAACAAGTCAAGTGTGTATTCCAATTTCTCAAAGGAGAATCGAATACTCAAATGGAAAGGAAAGGTTTGCGTAGCAAATTCGCGAGATTTAAAAAGAAAAGTCATGCATGATAACCATGATGTTCCTTGCAGAGGGCATCCTAGTGTTGATAAGACAATACAACTTATTAGAAGAACATTTTGGTGGCTTGGATTAGCCAGAGATGTCCACACTTATGTTCAATAATGCTTTATGTGTCAAGTCAACAAGGCAAAAAGGGTAGAGACAATAGGCCTTTTACATCCTACATAGATTCTAGATCATAATTGGGACAGTGTATCCATCGACTTCATAGTCAAGTTACCGTGGACCCAAAGGAAGTAGGATATTATCCTAGTTGTGGTAGATAGATTGAACATAATGGCTCATTTCATAGCCATGCAAGAGATGATAGAAGCTCCACAGGTAGCAGAGTTGTTTATCTAGCATATCTTTAGATCGCATGGGTTACCGACATTCATAGTCTTAGATAGGGATGTTCGATTCACAGAACACTTTTGGAAGTTTGTATTTGACAAACTCAAAGTGTCATTGAAAATGAGTAGTGTTGATCATCCACAGACAGATGGTTAGACTAAGACGGTCAATCAAATTTTAGAGGACATGTTGAGGGCATATGTTTCTGAGAGGCACACAGATTGGGATAGTTACTTGCCATTAGTAGAGTTTGCTTATAACAATAGGCCTCACAAGGTGATAGAAATGTCTCCTTTTGAGATGAACTATGGCATGAATCCCAATGCTCCCAGTACCATAGGAATGCCAAAGAAACATCCTACTGCTTTAGAGCTCGTTGCAAATCTTCAAGAAAATTTAGAAATAGCTAAAGCCAAGATATAGCAAGCAGCTGATACGACAAAAGAGTATGATGATAGAAAGAGATCTCCTAGATCCTTTGAGGAAGGAGACATATTCTTTCTTCAGGTACTATCTAGATCTACTTCACTATCCACAGGGAAGTGTAGTAAGCTTTCACAAAGGTTTTGTGGAGCTTGGAAGATAGTAAAGAAGCTAAGTGATGTTGCATATCCATTAGAGCTTCCTCCAGATTGCAGAGTCCATCCAATGTTTCATGTGAGTAAACTTAGAAAGTATATATCCAGGGAGGATAATCTAATAGAGGGTATTATTTCTTTCTAGGAAAGTGATAGCACGGATCATTATCTAGATAGGATACTAGATCGAAGATAGAAACGATTGAGGTACTATGTCATCCAGGAGTATCTAGTAGTTTGGAGAGGATTACCGCTTACTGACTCTACTTGGGAACAGAAGCTCTGGTTCGTAAGTACTTTCCCTCATTGATCATGGAGGACAATGATCTTTAGAAGGGGGAGAGAGTGTTAGACATTGGTCCACATGGATCATATTGGTCCATAGGATGCGTGTGTGGGACAAGGGCCAGCCATAGCCAAGGTCCCAAGCTCAAGGGATATCCTAAGGTATTCTTTAGTAATGGGGATGAGTGTTGCATGATGGCCACATGGAGGCACTAGAACATTCCATATCATTACTATTTTTAGACTACAAGAGGATATACAAGGATGGGAGGAGAGTTGCACACACATCATTCATAATATATTTTTAGCTTTGTTTTTGGGCTCACACCAACACTCATCCCCATTACTAATGAATACCTTAGGATATCCCTTGAGCTTGCAACCTTGGCTCTGGGTGGCCCTTGTCCCACACACACATGGTATGATCCCTGTGGACCAATATGGTCCCTGTGAACCAATGTATGACATCAATTAAGTGGAACCTATCCATTTACGTGTGACATTTAGTTGAATTTTCATGGTGGGAGGGTCATGCGGACTCCCTTTGGCCATTAGAATGCCTAGCTTGACATATCACAATGCTCATATACATGTATTTCATTACAATCTCTTTTGATGCAAGTCTCTTGTCTCTTCTCTCTTGTCTTTTATCTCTTATGTGTCTTTACATGTCTCCTTTTAAACCTTTCTATGTGTGAGAAGGCTTTGCAATATTGTGTTGAACCAGTGAGGATTATCCATTGAGATTGTGAGGATAAGTTTCTATATATTCATAAATCATGACCCACATGCATGCATATTATCGAGAAACACTCATGCATATGTTTCAATTTTGAAAGTGTATAAGAAGATGCATTTTTGGACCATTCTTCCTTTTGAAATCAATTCATCTATATGGTTTTCTTTTGTTTTCATCATGCATACATATCGTCCACAAGCACCCATGCACATGAATTAAATTTTGAAAGTGTATAAGAAAAGCTCCTTTTTTCATCCTTATATCATCATCATCATCATCATCATCATCATCATCATTCTTGAGTGTTGCATTGGATTTCTCACAATATCGTGCATATGTATTTTGTCATGAAGTAAACATACTTGGGAGAGATCTAGAGCATTGTGCATCACTTGCATTTTCACTTAAGATGGAGGAAGGATTCAAATCTCTCATTGTTGAGAAAAAAGGCCAAAGAATAGTCTCTTCTATGTTGACAGAGAATGGAAAATTCAATGGCATCAACATTACAAGATACTTAGATTTGTTTGAAGAGCAAGCTATGATTTTTGGTCTTCCCAAAGATCTTTGGATAACATTCTTGAATTGTTGATAGCTCTATCATAAACCGTGTCACTCAATACGATAGACTTTTTTGGAGTGACTTTCAAAAGGAGATGCTCAAAGAATTCTATCTTGAGGACTATAGCCAACATAAACGAGACGTATTCTTATGATGGGTTAATTCCTCAAAGCCTAGTAGCTCTATTATTGACTTACGAAATGAGTATATTAGACACTATGAATAACTTCCTAATGAGGATAAGATAACTTTGAAACCCAAAAGCTTCTTAAGCTTCTTCATCCTGAAACTCATAAGGAATTTGAACGAAAATAAGAAGAGCCAGATAAGCGCTATAGTCTTATTGATAATTGGCAAAAAGTGCATAGAGTAGTAGAGGCTATAGCCCATAGACATCAAAGTGCGATCAATTTTCTTAAGCTTCTTCATCCTAAAACTCATAAGTAATTTGAAGGAAAATAAGAAGAGCCAGATAAGCGCTATGGTCTTACTGATAATTGGCAAAAAGTGCATAAAGTAGTAGAGGCTATATCCCATAGACATCAAAGAAAATCCATGCTCTATGAGCAAACTAATATTCCTCAAGCTAGCCTTCTACAAGCTAAGGGGCAATTAGAGAACAATCACATGCTATGATTTTTGACTCTACTCCTATTCCTCAAATGATGGAGCCTACTCAAGGTTTTAATGTAGAGCCAAATAAAAGTGTAGTTGAACAATCTCAAGTGGAAATTATCACTAAGAAAATGGAAAGTCTTATTGCTAAGCAATCCAATTTGACCAAGACTATAGATGCCTCACAATCTAATTACATAACGTTCCAAAATCAAATGAACCCAATGTCAAGAGCCTAATCAACATGTCATAGATCCTAATCTAAATCCACAAGTAACTCTCACTCAAGTGTGCAAAATCCTCAAATGTATCAAAACATGTATCCTCAAGTTTCTCAAACAACTTTTCAAAATCCTCAAAATAAAAAATTTTCATAATCATCAACCATATACTATAGAAGCTCCTCTTGCACCTCAACTAACACATGCTGCTCCCCAAGCTCCTCAAATACATCAATTGCCTTATCAAAATCCTAATTATCATATTCAAGCAATACCTTACTACCAAAATCCTCAATTTCAAAATTTCCCACCAAAAGTTATTCAAAATCCTCAAAATCTAAATGGTTTTGTGTGTGGTCCTCGTAGGTGTCCTTGGTGTGATTCATTAGAGCACTTTTTGAGAGACTGTGAACTATTGAAGGCTGCTAAGGAGCAATGACTAGTAATACACATAGACAAGAAAATATGTGACTATGGATCTAGGCTACCTTTGCAAGGAAATTACAATAAGGGAGGAATGAAAAAGCACTATGAAAATATGACCATGATGGAGCACGAACTAGAGGGGTGAAACTAGAAGCTCTTGAGGAATAAGAAGTAGAATCAAGTAAACCCACAAAGGAATTTTTTGAATTTTTTGCAGAGGCCTTAATAAGAGCACGAGATGAGATTAGGAGAATACCGGCTTGGGAGTCACTGATAGAAGATCAATGTCTTATTTCTTACATATCCAATGTAGAAGAAAAGCAAAAAAGAGATGAAACGGAGCCTAGTGAAAAAGAGTGAACTGAAAACAAACCTCAAAGGGAATAGAAACCATCATGGAGCAAGGAAAAACATCACAACATAAAGATAAAAAAAAGGAATCAAAACCCAATGAATAAAAACAAGAGAAGAAACAAAATGGTAAGAAGACAAAGCCAAAAAAATTGGAACCAAAGCCTTTAAAGAAACAAGAACAATCAAAACAAACTCAAGACCAAACATAAGAACATGAACAAAGACAAGATCCTGAGAAAAAACAAAAGAAACCAAAGAGAAGCTATCTTGATTTCAAAGATTGAGAGAAAAATAGATCCTATGGAAATTGTAGATGACATTTTTCTTAAAAGTGAATTGACTATGCCTTTAGAACAACTTTTCTCTATTGCAAAGCCTATTTTTAAAGATAACCTTTTTGGCCTAATTAAAAGGAAGAGGTTTTTGCTTAATCTAGATACTAAGATGCAAGATTCTTTAGAACAAGATCAAGCTATGAATGAAAACTTAAACTTTGATGAATCTGATAAAGAGGACCTTGATGATGATGAAGTAAATGCTAATAAACATTTCTTAGGACCTATTCAACCTGACCATGAAAATCATGAAAACAATCCTGAAAGTCACTTTGAAAGAAATTTTTGGTCTACAGGTACATCAGAGATGATGTTAAAATAGGCAATGATAAAAATGCTATAATTGTAAATGCATTAGTATATCTTTGCTCCAAATTCAAAGTGATTTCAAGATAAGTCTATGATAAATTTGGATGGACCATAGATAAAGATTGTGGATGGCATATGAGTACTGCAGATAATTGTGCAAGTACCCTATATGGAGCTTGTGCTAGTGTGCCCATATCCATGGGAGGAATCAAGGATGAATTTCACTTCTTTATTCAAGATAATTGCTCCTATGAAGTTCTCTTAGGCCAGCCTTTTATTTGTGAGAGTCGTATGGAAACTAAAGCCATGGATGATGGGTCTACCTATGCTAGAATTAGTTCCAAGGATGGAATGCAATCACTTCAAGTCATGGCGGAAGGAGTAAATCATCATAGGAATTGATATCAATTAGAAAGAAGCCTATTGTTACTCAGGGTCATGAACATGTTTGTAGTGATTGTGCACCTCGGTTCATGTTTGGAGCCACATATGATCAATATTTTGGATAGAATCTATTGTTGAGCAGGACAAAAGTGGGCCTTGGTTTGACATCTCGCAACTAACTAGCTTGTATAATAGTTTGTCACTTTGTTTCCCATATTCTAGATTAAATTTCCCTCATAAGAGTCAAGTATTCAAATCTTTTATAAAGAAAACTCAAAAAAATATTATAAAACCAACAAAATCATGGAACAGGATGAGAACATTGAGCATGTGATTGAGACATCTCATTGGTTCTCTACTCTCGAGGAGTTAGAGTCATGTCTTAACAAAAATTTTAATTCCCACATCATTCTTCTTTCTTCAATTGATGAGTATGATCTAATCCAAGAGTATGTTCTCAATGTTGACAAGTGCTCAAAATTGAACCAAACAAACGATCCCTTAGTTGAAACAAAGTACAAAATAGTAGACAAGAAAATCAAACCCATAGCTTAACCATTACCTCAAGGAAGTAACGAATTCTTAGGGATAGGAAAAACATAGGGCATACATTCATAGATGAGACAATCAAACAGGTGAAAATTGGTAGAGATTATGAATTTCTTTTACCAGCAGAGAGAGATAAATTTGAGAGAGTCATACGTAGCCATGGAAAAGCCTTAACTATGTACCCTCGTCAGAGTGGTTGCACAGATCCTAAGCTAGTTGCACCCATGATTATCTTTATTATTCCATATATTACATGGAATCTTCAACCTATACTAGTTCCAAAGGCTCACTTAACTGAGCTAATGAAACTACTTAACGAGAAGATAAACGTGAGAATTTAAGATCCATCTTTTGCACCTTACTCAAATAGATGGTTCAATGTGCCTAAAAAGAATGCAAAACTATGTTTTATTCAAGATATCCAACCCATCAATAAAGTCACCATAAGGAATGTAGGAACATGACCCATTGTAAATGAGTTTGTTGAATCATTGTTAGGACATTCTATCTCTTCAATATGTGATTTATATTTTGGATATGACCAATTCCAATTAGCGATTGATAGTCATGAAATAACCATAATGAAAGCTCATTTAGGCTTAGTGTGAATGTGTAGTTTACCTTAAGGAGTGACTAAATCTATGACTCATATGATGAGTGCTATGAATATGGTCTTACATGATTTTATCACTCATATAACCATGCCATTCATTGATGATATTCCAATTAAAGGGATTGAAGAACACTTTAAGGACATTAATTTAGATTTTTATCTGGGTGTTCTAAATTTTTTTCTTGTCCATATCTTTGATTGTGAACAAATATTTCAATGATTTGAAGAGGTAGTTCTCACATTTTCCATAGAAAAATCTATTTTTGGTGTCAATGAGGTTCTTATTGTTGGAAATTCATGTAGTCATTATAGTCAAATGTTAGTATATGATCAATTTCTACCTCTCATGATTGTATGCACATTTTGTAAGGCCCCCATTATGAGGAGAAGCCAAGCGTGCATTACCCAATTGATGGGAATCCCAACTTGCATGTTGGATGAAGGTCATATTGGACCATGTAAGATATTGTAAGGAAAGGGAGTTACTAGGGTCCCCAATTGTGGGGTCCACGGCAGCGGTGAGCAACCCCGGCTGGGGGGTCCAAGGGGGCTAGCGGGCCCCCTGGCTGGGGGTCCCAGGGGCCAGCGGGCCCCCTAGTGGGGGTCCGGGGGCAGCGCCCCCGACGCGATGGTAAAGGGAATATTCCATGGAATATTCCCTCTCGGAGTCAGAAATCATTTATATTTGTTAGGTCGGTTCAACTGGTCTAAGCCATGTATGGCAATTACACGGGCGGTGGCCGCCCATGCTCTACCGCCCATGTATAGCCGTCCATGGAAGGCCACCCATGATCCTATATATACATGACTTCTGCACTACCTGAGACATTGAGTTGAGCGAGCATACCTCTACCTTGTATCTCCCTATCTAGAGTTGTCTAGATCACCATTTAAGCTCTACCTTGAGGTGTATCTTTGTACTTGCTGTTAGTAGAAAATTGTTGAGATTCTCCTATTTCTGTTATCTTCTCTGCTACTGCTCCTGTGTTATATTGCGTAGCTATTTTCTTACATGGTATCAAAGCCATAAGGTTCGAATAGCTTGAGAAGTATCACTATTTTAGCCTACTAACAGACTAGAATATCAGTAGATTATTTGAGTGATTATATGATGGCTTCATCATCGCACATTGGTCTTGGTGCTTCAACTAATGTTAATGCTGCACCTATTCGAATTCGTCCACCTGCATTCACTGAAGGGAAGCTGGATGGATCCAACTATACACTCTAGAAGTTCAAAACTTCTGCAATTTTGGACTCCTATGAATTACTTGACACTGTCATGGGACCGATGGGATTGGATCCAGAGCCTATACCAGTTGAAGATCTAGCTAATTCAAGATTGATGATTCAGCCAGATCCATATCTTCTACAAGCTTGGAAGAGGTGGAATGCTAATGCATTATGTGCAATTGTCACTATTGTAAGTGGTTCTATGCTTACTTTAGTTCAACATACTACTAAAGCACATGAGGCTTGGGGCATATTGGCTCGACAATATGAGACCAAGAACCACACTAGGATACAAAATTTAGAAAATCAGTTGGAAAATGAAAAGCATTCTGATTCTGAAAAGCTGAAGATTTTATCAAACAGATAAAACATCTTCAAGACCAATTGGCTGCAGTTGGTGTTGTTATAACACCAGAAGAGCTGGCTCAAAGATGTGTACATGTTCTTTCAGCAAATTATGATGGATTAGTAACAGCCCTTAACACTCAGGTAAGAGAAACTCCCCTCACATTTGAAGAGTTTTGTGCTATGCATTTAGAAAAAGAGATGCGGTTGAGGAATCGGCAAAGTACAAGTGATGCTACATTTTCAGCAAATGCAAAAGGTAAAGGCTCTTCTGATGTATCAAAGAAGAATCCAAAGAAGAAAAAGTTCACAGGAAGTTGCTTCTATTGTGAAAAGAAAGGCCATGCCATCAAGGATTGCAGAAAGAAGCAAGTTGATGAACGGAATGGGACTGTAAAATCATCGTGGAAGAACAAAGAGTCTGCAAACAACACATAGCTGGAACTTTGTGTAGCTATTGAAGAGGTTTGTTCATCTGCTCAAGCTCATGTTGATGAACCATGGATTTTAGATAGTGGAGCTTCTCGCCATATGACCTATAAAAAGGATTGGTATAGTTCCCTAGTGCCTCTATGGGAATCCATCAATGTAGTGGTGGGAAATGACTCCAAGTGTCCAGCCGAAGGAATTGGAACCATCTCTTTTATCACTTCTCTAGGTGTTGAGAAAAAGTTATCCGATTTTCTCTATGTACCTACACTCAAAAGAAATTTGTTGTTAGTTTCTGCAGTAACAAATCGTGGACTCGAAGTTCACTTCAATAAGAGTGGTGTAGAAATCATGGATTCATGAGGTAATGTTGTAGGTAAAGGCATACAATGGGATAACTTGTATGAGTTAAGTGCTTTAACTGCTACAGAAGATAAAGATGTAAGCAGGTTATGGCACCAACGATTTGGGCATCTCGGATTTGCAGTTTTGAAGGAGATGCAAAGAATAGGGATGGTTGCTCATTTGCCTGCGTTTTAGAGTTGCAAGAACCTTGTGAAGCTTGTATGATGGGCAAGCAACAATGAAAGGAATTTCCAAGAGAGACCAGCAATCAATCTCAAGCTCCTCTAGAGTTGGTACATGGTGATCTTTGTGGTAAAATGTCTACACCTGCTTTAGGAGGATCTTTCTACTTTTTGCTGTTAGTCGACGATTATAGTAGAAAGATGTGGGTTTATTTCATTCGAGAGAAGGCTGATGCTTGAAAAATTTAAAACATGGCATAAGTATGTAGAAAATGAATCAGGAAGGAAACTGAAGAAATTTAGAACAGATAGAGGAGGTGAATTCTTGTCAACAGAATTCAACAATTACTGTAAGGAGCATGGTGTGAAAAGGCAACTTACCACAGCTCATACACCTCAACAAAATGGCATTGTTGAGCGTAGGAATAGGATAGTAGTTGAAATGGTGGGATCCTGAGGCAAGGAAGATTTTTGTTAGCCGAGATGTGGTGTTTGATGAACCATCTCATCAAACGGAAAAATATCTCACCTTGTGCCTATCAAAAGACTGGTTAAAGTTGAGGAGGAGGAAACATCTGATGGAGAAATTTCCTCAGTAAAAAGCCAACCAGTTGTAGCTGCACAACATAAGCCACTACCGAAGTGGGCACAATAGCTCTTTGATGATCACAATCCACATGTAGATGTACCAGAATCATCATCGGATGGATTACGAAGACCAAAGAGAATAGAGGAGCAAAGAAGTGCCTCAGAACACATTGTTAACATGGCTCTAATGGCAGATATCATGGGCTGGATAAAGGAACCTACCACCATTGAAGAAGCCCTTGATGATCCAGGTTGGAGAGCGATAATCTAGTCGGAGTATGATAGTATACTAAAAAATGATACATGGGATCTAGTGGAATTGCTGCCAAAGAAGAAGGTAATAGTACTAAATGGATTTGGAAAGCTAAGTATAAAGCAGATGGAACATTAGAAAAGTATAAGGCAAGATTAGTTGCACAGGGTTTTTCACAGATCGAAGGATTTGATGTTCAAGAAACTTTTGCACCAACAACACACATGACAACTATTCGGACGGTACTTGCAGTAGCTGCACAAAAGGCCTAACCTATTTTCCAGATGGATGTCAAATCTGCATTTTCGAATGGTCACCTCAAGGAGGAGGTATATGTATCTCAACCACCAAGTTTTGAGGTGCCCAATTCAGAAAATAAAGTTTGCAGGTTGAAGAAAGCTTTGTATGGACTTAAGCAAGCTCCAAGGGCTTGGTACCAACGGATAGACAATTGTTTCAAAAATATGGGTTTTGAAAGAAGTACTTTTGATGCTAACTTGTATGTAAAGAAAAGGGATAGCAGGCTAGTTGTTGTCATTGTATATGTAGATGATTTGATCATTACACGAGATCATCAAGAACTCATCAATCAAACTCGGATCAGCTTGGGAACTGAGTTTGAAATGACAGACTTAGGTCTTCTCCATTTTTGTCTGGGAATTGAAGTATGGCAAAGGAAGGATGGCATTTTCATCTCACAACAAAAGTATGAAATTGAATTGTAAGGAAAGGGAGTTACCAGGGTCCCCAATTGTGGGGTCCGAGGCAGTGGTGAGTAGCCTGGTTTGGGGGGTCCAAGGGGGCCAGCGGGCCCCTTGGCTAGGGGGTCCCAAGGGGCCAGCGGGCCCCCTAGTGGGGGTCCACGAGCAGCGCCCCCGGCACAATGCTAAAGGGAATATTCCATGAAATATTCCCTCTCGGAGTCAGAAATCATTTATATTTGTTAGGTCGGTTCAACACGTCTAAGCAGTGTATGGCAATTACGCGAGCGGTGGCCGCCCATGCTCTACCGCCCATATATAGCTGTCCATGGAAGGCCACCAATGATCCTATATATACATGACTTCTGCACTACCTGAGACATTGAGTTGAGCCAGCATACCTCTACCTTGTATCCCCCTATCTAGAGTTGTCTAGATCACCATTTAAGCTCTACCTTGAGAGCGCATGGGTGGACAACGCCATCATCTTTGTACTTGTTGTCAGTAGAAAATTGTTGAGATTCTCCTATTTCTGTTATCTTCTATGGTACTGCTCTTGTGTTATATTGTGTAGCTATTGTCTTACATCAAAAGCCATACCGACAGAAAGTTGATGCCATTAACAAGATTTCTAAAACATGTTACAACGTGAGTGAGGTATGCATATTTCTTGGTGCTTGCATCTTTTACGTTATTTGGATCCCACACTTTGCTCATGTTGCCGATTGTCTCTATGAATTTTTGAGGAAGAAACGAGAATTTATTTGGACTTAAAAACACACACAAGCTATGCATAAATTGAAGAAATTGTTGCTTGAATCTCCCATCCTTAAGCATGTAGACTATTCTATTAACAAACCTATTATATTTTACTATTGATACTAGTCTTATTGGTATAGGTTGGGTCATAAGTCAAGATGATAGTCAAGGGAATAGATATTCAATTAGTTTGGAGCTAAAATTTTACATGAAACACAACAAAAATATCCACAAATCAAACGAGAACTATGGGGTATGGTAACAACTTTGAAAATGGATAAAGAACATCTCATTGGTGCAAATGTCAAAGTTGAAACTGATTGTTTGCCTCTCATTGGAATGTAAGCCAATTGTTCATCTCTTGATATAGCCATGCTTATATGGATCTCATATATTAACTTCATAAATCTTGAGTTAGTTTGTATTTTAGGTAATTCAAATTTAGTTAATGATATGTTATCAAGAGCTATATTTGATGATGATCTTGAAAGTGATCTAATAAATAATGTGACCTTAGTTGACTATGTTCCACATAAATACGAGTATGAGCAATTTCATGAGTCTGAGTACGAAGATGAATGGAGAGACATAGGAAAATATCTGAATACACTCCAACCATTACCTAGTGTTGGAGAACCAATCACAAATTGAACATAATTTGAAGGTCAAATTCTAAGAAGAAAAGAACATGCCTATGTGAAGGGACAATTTCACACGTACTATATTTGTACAGTAAGACTTAACTTTAGTTCTAGAATTTTCAAAAGTCACAAGATTGAGAAAATCTTTATAAGTTAGTCTCTATCAATAGACAAGGAGAGAGAGAATGTGAGGTTGTGATCTAGAGTTCATTTTGTATGACTCAAAAATAATCGGGCTTCTTTGAGTAAGAAAGCACTTGTAAATTTCTGAGTTTTTCATAGCTATGAGAAGAACTAATTAAAGTTCTGTGCATGAGACTCTACTCCATCTTCATACTTTGCCTACTGTGTAATGATTTTAAAAGTTCAAGTTTCCCAAGCAAGTCGATGTGTGGCATCGACACTGAAATGATAATTCATTATTTTATCTATCTCCTTCAACTACTGTTGTAGGTTGTTGGATCAACTTGATGTGTGGCATCGAGTTGTAGTTGATAACTCCTTATTTTCTATACCTATGATTCACTTGATGATTTCATGCTTGAAAATATGAGATTTTATGCGAGAAGTCAATGCACAGGATCGAATTCCTATTGAAAAGTCTACTTTTATGCAGCAAGTCGATGCTAGGCATCGAATTTGCAGTATAGAGACATAATTTTTACTTAAAGAAGAAAAGTTTCCTATTTTGGTAGCTCAAATAGGGTCAACTTGTGAAGGTCATAACTTGGTGTGTAGTGCAATTTTTTTAGCAAGTAATAGCTTCTTGGAAAGATCTTCTCTTCTACTTCCATTCATGAGAAGGTCTTGGAAAAATATGTTTGTACTAAGAGAAATAAGCAAAAGAGTGAAGGTATGTTATTTTCATGACTATAAATTTCTAAAGAAGTAAAGTTCTCAATTTTGGCTATTATTTCTCAAATTTTGGACAAGCATTGAGTTAATGGTGACCATAGAGGTTGTCTAGTGTCACATTAATTCATTTCTTGTGACGTTTCATACATCATCAAGTGGTATCAGATCAGAAGGGTTCTAGAGAGCAAAAGGCATCAAAGGTACAAGAAGTTTTGGAAAGTTTCCATTAAAGCTTGAAAGTTGAATCATTCAAAGACAATGCATCAGAAGATTAATTCAAAAGTATATTTATACACAAAGAACTACAAAAGGTATTACTCTTTATCCTTTAAACTCATAGGTTAAAGTAGAAGCAAAGAATTATGGCAGATCATATCTTCATTGACAAACTGGACAGAGATAATTATCCTGCATGGGTAATGAGAATGGAAGCCTTACTTATGAGTATGGATCTCATGGTGTACATAACATGTGAAGAACAGAAGCCAATATTTGAAGATAAAAGCCGACCAAAGAAAGAGGAACTGGATGCTTTAAAGCATTGGCAGAAGAAGGATGCAAGTGCAAAGGCCTACATCTATCATACAATTTTAGATCATCTGCTACCACACATTAGAGGATTCGAATTAGCTGAAGATATATGGAAAGCATTGGAATATCATTTCCAAAGTACTATCAAATCAAGGAAAGCAAGTCTATGGTCAGATTTTACTACATTCAAGAGGAAGCCAAGTCAAAGTATTAGTGTCATGTCACTAAGATGAAGGATCTAGCAGATAGTTTTGGATCCTTAGATGAAGATATTGAAGATCATATATTGATTGCTCAATTGCTTGCAGTTTTGAGAGGAGATGAAAAGTGGAAACCTTATGTCTTGTGAAGAGAACTTTCTTTGAATCATTATGCTCCATATTTGAATCAATTGCTTGGTTTGATGCTCACATTTGAGCAAGACTTGAAGGGAGATGGAGATAAAGGACAAAGTTCTGCAATGTACATGAAGAACAAGAAGAAAGAGGTAAATATAAAGCAAAGAATGAAGAGGAATCGAGTTCTCAAGTTTATTATGCAAGAGGTAGAAGCACTGGTAGAGTAAGAGCAAGAGGTTTTGGAAGAGTAAGCAGTAATCATAATAACAATAAGAAGGCTTGTTGGATTTATGGATTGAGTAATCATTTGGATCATGACTATTGGCATAATCATCAAGAAATAATCAAAATCTGAATAACAATAGCAGAGGTAGAGGTGGAAGATATCAAAGTTATTCTCAGAGAGGTAGACAAAATCAAAGAGGAGGCTATGATAGAGGTGGAGGAAGAAGTTGGGGACATAATCAATCCTACAACATCACCTACTACAATTATGCAAATAACACACAGAATGAAAGTCATACATCATTGATGATGAATTCAATTAGCACATCAGATAAAGAAGATCTAAAGGTATTTTACATTGACTCTAGATGTTCTAATCATTTGTCAGGAAACATAGAATTGATGTCATAATTGGAAAAAGGCATTTCTAATCATACAGTTCAATCAGGTGATAATACAAAACATCGTGTACATTCAATTGGAAAAGTGAAATGCAAGAGTGGAGTAGATTTGCTAACCAATGTCTTGTATATTCCCAAAATACCTAAAAACCTGATTAGTGTGGGACCGATAGTTGAAAAAGGTTTTCAAGTCAGGTTTACAAATGAAGGAGTATTTGTTGAAGATCTAGAGAGTGGATATCATCAGATTGTTCGTGGTAAGAAAGAGGGTAGACTCTTTACTTTAAGAGTGCAAGGGAACATTGGTCAAGCTTTGCTCACATATGATGAAGGAGTGATTACAGAACTTTATCTATGCCATAAGAGATTAGGTCATTTGAATGAAAGAGGAATTAAAGCTATGGTTGCAAATCAATATGTACTAGGATTACTAAATGTGTAGAGTCAACATATGATTTATAAATATGAAGCATGTCAGATGGAAAAAGCACATAGGTTACCATTTTAGATGAAAGGATTCAAACATGATGGAGTACTAGAGCTCATTCATATAGATGTATGGGGACCAAAAAAAGAAGTATCTATCAATGGCTCAAGGTATTATGTTCTTTTCATTGATGATGCTACAAGATGGATAAATCTGTATGTTTTGAAGGAAAGATCAGAAGTGTTTGGAGCTTTCAAGTATTTTCATGCATATGCACAGAGAGTCACAGGTCAAAATCTTAAGAGACTAAGGTGTGATGGAGGGGGAGAATACTTTTCCCAAGAGTTCAATGATTATCTTTGGAATGTAGGTATTAAGAGAGAAATAACCTGCAGGTATACACCACAACAAATTGGTGTAGCAAAAAGAAGAAACATGAATTTGGTTGAGTTTTCTAGAGCTATGCTAAAGTAGAAGAATTGTCCAAATTATCTTTGGGCTGAGGCTCTAAATACAACTACATATGTTGTGAATAGATTACCATGTACAACTCTAAATGGAATGACTCCATATGAAGCTTGGTGGGGTAAGAAACCAACACTAGATCATAAAATGTTTGGATCAATTGCATATGCTTAATGTGCCATCACAACTTAGACATAAACTTGAACCAAAGGTTGAAAAATATGTGTTCATTGGTTATGATGAAAAGCATATGGGTTACAGGTTGTGGAATTCTCTAACCAAACATTTTCTTGTTTCTAGAGATGTTACATTTAATTAATAGAAAAGTTGGTATGTAGATCATGTTGGTGCATTTTACCGAAGCCTACATGCTTGATATGCTTGATATTATCCTCATTTGTAAGTCACATGAGTAGTCATGTGAACACCTCTTGTAAAAGAGTTCATTTTTATCTCTTGTATTTGAAAAAAGAAAAAAGGAAAAGGATGGCTTACCTCATGCATGATGTAAAAGCAAATTCGTGGCTCTAACTACCAAAACCACGAATTTTTGAGCTGAGGGAATATCTCCTAACTTTGGGGATCACTTTTAGGTGGAGCCATTCGAATTCGAATTCAAAACTCCCTCCAAGAATAGCTATAAAAGGAGCAAGAAGGAAGAGGCGATTAGCAAGCCTTGTACGTGACCACTTGATGTCATTTTGTAGAGATTGAAGAGCTTAATCCATAGCTCTATCATTCTACTCCCATTGTGCAAAGATTCATTGCCAATGTGGTTGTAATCATATGTGAATCTATACATTTATCATCATCTACTTCTCTGTTTTGTTCCTTGCTATACTCACTCAGAGCAGTACCTTCAGAAGGTCATACCTCGAGTTCTACTGATCCTTTTTCAGTGATTTAACGTGCGTTGGATAGCTCTTATTGTCTAGTTTTTGCATATTACTTTTCGGATTTATAATTTTGGAGATATCTGCATTTTACTGCTCATTGGTCTATTTCTGCAGAGCCCCGAGAATGGTGGGCATGTTCTAGAAATTGATAAATCTTGTTCTCAGTGCTCAGTCCATCATTTGAAGTGTTTTAACTTGGATTAGGAAGCTTGCTAAGTCTATTTGCTATGCCCAAAAGGAAGTTTTCTAACTCCTTCCAGGTTGAGAGCACTGTTCATTTTTTCCAGCAGGTGTATGTCCAAAAATAGCAAGTTTTGGGAGCTAGTCATTTCGCAACTTGTCTGTCTTGACTTAAACTTTTGGGATACATGTTCCAAAGTACTTGGCTGATATTTTGGTGGATTTAGGAAGCTCAAAGGGTCTACTAATCAACTTTGAAGTCTCAGTTGGCTGGTGTGAAGCTGGTTGCAGCGGCACCTACTCATCTTTGGATTGCATCCACCATCTCTCTTCACAGTGCTATCAGAGCATAGTCAAGCAACATGGGAGATGGATTTCCATCAACAATTGACAAATTGGATCGAAACAACTACCCGGCATGGTCTCTAAGGATGGAGGCTTACCTTCAAGGGAGTAATCTATATGGATTCATATCCGGAGATGAAGCAATGCCAACCATGAGGAACAAAGGGCAACCATCACATGAAGAAGTGGAAGGACTTTCGAATTGGTGTTCGAAGGATGCACTTGCAAGGTCCTATATTCTAAACTCAATCTCTGATTTTCTTTTACCTCATGTCAAGGGATGCAAGACATCAAGAGATACCTGGAATGCACTTGCTTCTTTCTTCTCTTCCAACACTCGAGCAAGGAAGAACCAATTGTGGATGGAGTTCACAACAATGAAGAAAAGCCCGAAGCAAAATGTGACTGATTATGTCACAAAGATGAAGAAGATTTCCGATCAACTTGGAAGCATTGGAGAGGTAATTGAAGAGGAGAAAATCATAAGACAAATCATGAATGGAATCAAAGCAGACGACAAGTGGGAGTCATTCACAACAGCCATGGATTTATACATGGATATGCATGTACCCGACCTCAACACACTCATGGGCCAACTCTTCACTCATGAAGCAAAGATTAGCAAAGGTGGTGAGTCCTCAAGAGGTAATCAAACTTCTGCCTTATATTCTGATAAAGCTAAGGTCAAGGACAAGTCAAAGAATAGGAAGAATGAAGATGAAGGTAGCTCTTTCCAAGCAAACTTTGCAGGTAGAGGAAGAGCTAGAGGAAGAGGCAAAAGTGGAAAGCAAGGCAGTGGGAGATTCCAATCATCTCAACCTTGCAACATATGTGGCTTATCTAACCATACTACTGAAGATTGTTTCAGGAACCCGAGGAACTCAAGAGGAAGAGGATTCAATAGAGGTGTCTATGGATCAAATAGAGGTAGATACAATGGAGGCTACAACAACAACAACTACTACAACAACAATTACAACAACAACAACAACTATAAAAGTGGCCATAGAGGAAGAAGAGATTACAATAACTATGCAAAGGACCAAAGTCAAGAAGATTCATTATTGATTATGAATCTATCAGCGAACAAGGGTAAGGATGATGATCACATATTTTACATTGATTCTCATTAGTCTTGCTGGCACAACCTCCTGGATATGAGGATGCACATCATCCTAACTATGTATGCAAACTAAAGAAAGCTTTGTATGGATTGAAGCAAGCTCCAAGAGCTTGGAATTTCAGATTGGTGACTTATTTGCAGGACCAAGGATTCAAAGATAGCAAGGCGGATACCTCTTTGTTCATAAAGAGGAATGGATCTGAAGTGATCTATTTATGTGTGTATGTTGATGATATTATTATCATAGGCAATGATCTTGAAGGAATCAAACAGGTAAAGAGTCAAATGAAGGAGGAGTTCAAAATAAGTGACCTCGGACCACTCACTTATTTTCTTGGATTGGAGTTGATCTACACAGATTAAGGTATATACATCACACAAAGGAAGTATGTCCATGACATGCTCGTCAAGTTCAAGATGGAAAATACCAAGTGTGCAGGTACACCTATGGAGCAAAATCATAAGCTTAGTGCTTATGAAGGAGAGCCAATTGAAGACATCACAAGCTATCAAAGCTTGGTTGGAAGTTTGAACTATGCAACACTCACAAGGGTTGATGTATGCTATAGTGTTAGCATATTGAGTCAGTTTATGCATAGGCCGAGAAGACCACATATGGAAGCGGCCAAGAGAGTCCTCAAGTACCTAAAGGGGACCATGGATGAAGGTTTGTTTTATTCATTTACTTCAGATATTGAGCTAAAGGTCTACTCAGATGCAGATTGGGCCGGATCTAAAGATGATAGAAGAAGCACATCAGGATATATATCATTTGCAGGTTCAAAAATCATTTCTTGGTCATCGAAGAAGCAACCAACCGTGGCATTATCTTCTACCGAAGCAGAATATAGAGGTTTGGCTAATGCAACTCAAGAATTCATGTGGTTAAAGTCTTTGTACACAGATCTTGGACTTCATTCTTCAACACCTCATATTTTTGGTGACAACACAAGCTCACTACATCTAGCAGCTAATCCGGTATACCATGCTAGAACCAAGCATATTGAAGTCCACTACCATTACGTAAGGGAGAAGCTAATGAGCAAGGATATTCAACTATCCTATGTCTCTACAGATATGCAATGTGCCGACATGTTGACTAAAGCTCTTGATGGTACACAATTAAGTAGATTCAAGTTGATGATTGGCTTGCAGGAAATCAAGGACAATTGAAGACTTATTTGGAGGCCAAGCATGTTAGGCTTGAGGGGGAGCTGTTGGTGCATTTTACCCAAGCCTACATGCTTGATATGATTGATATTATCCTCATTTGTAAGTCACATGAGTAGTCATCTGAACACCTCTTGTAAAAGAGTTCATTTTTATCTCTTGTATTTGAAAAAAGAAAAAAGGAAAAGGATGGCTTACCTCATGCATGATGTAAAAGCAAATTCATGGCTCTAACTACCAAAATCACGAATTTTTGAGCTGAGGGAATATCTCCTAACTTTGGGGATCACTTTTAGGTGGAGCCATTCGAATTCAAATTCAAAACTCCCTCCAAGAATAGCTATAAAAGGAGCAAGAAGGAAGAGGCGATTAGCAAGCTTTGTACATAACCACTTGATGTCATTTTGTAGAGATTGAAGAGCTTAATCCATAGCTCTATCATTCTACTCCCATTGTGCAAAGATTCATTGCCAATGTGGTTGTAATCATATGTGAATCTATACATTTATCATCATCTACTTCTCTGTTTTGTTCTCTGCTATACTCACTCAGAGCAGTACCTTCAGAAGGTCATATCTCGAGTTCTACTGATCCTTTTTCAGTGATTTAACATGCGTTGGATAGCTCTTATTGTCTAGTGTCTGCATATCAGTTTTCAAGGTCATTGGATGTATAATTTTGGTGATATCGGCATTTTACTGCTCACTGTTCTATTTCTGCAGAGCCCCGAGAATGGTGGGCATGTTCTAGAAATTGATAAATCTTGTTCTCAGTGCTCAGTCCATCATTTGAAGTGTTTTAACTTGGATTGGGAAGCTTGCTAAGTCTATTTTCTATTCCCAAATGGAAGTTTTCTAATTCCTTCCAGGTTGAGAGCACTGTTCATTTTTTCCAGCAGGTGTATGTCCAAAAATAGCAAGTTTTGGGAGCTAGTCATTTCGCAACTTGTCTGTCTTGACTTAAACTTTTGGGATACATGTTTCAAAGTACTTGGCTGATATTTTGGTGGATTTAGGAAGCTCAAAGGGTCTACTAATCAACTCTGAAGTCTCAGTTGGCTGGTGTGAAGCTGGTTGCAGCGGGACCTACTCATCTTTGGATTGCATCCACCATCTCTCTTCACAGTGCTATCAGAGCATAGTCAAGAAACATGGGAGATGGATTTCCATCAACAATTGACAAATTGGATCGAAACAACGACCCGGTATGGTCTCTAAGGATGGAGGCTTACCTTCAAGGGAGTAATCTATATGGATTCATATCCGGAGATGAAGCAATGCCAACCATGAGGAACAAAGGGCAACCATCACATGAAGAAGTGGAAGGACTTTCGAATTGGTGTTCGAAGGATGCACTTGCAAGGTCCTATGTTCTAAACTCAATCTCTGATTTTCTTTTACCTCATGTCAAGGGATGCAAGACATCAAGAGATACCTGGAATGCACTTGCTTCTTTCTTCTCTTCCAACACTCGAGCAAGGAAGAACCAATTGTGGATGGAGTTCACAACAATGAAGAAAAGTCCGAAGCAAAATGTGACTGATTATGTCACAAAGATGAAGGAGATTTCCGATCAACTTGGAAGCATTAGAGAGGTAATTGAAGAGGAGAAAATCATAAGACAAATCATGAATGGAATCAAAGCAGACGACAAGTGGGAGTCATTCACAACAGCCATGGATTTATACATGGATATGCATGTACCCGACCTCAACACACTCATGGGCCAACGCTTCACTCATGAAGCAAAGATTAGCAAAGGTGGTGAGTCCTCAAGAGGTAATCAAACTTCTGCGTTATATTCTGATAAAGCTAAGGTCAAGGACAAGTCAAAGAATAGGAAGAATGAAGATGAAGGTAGCTCTTTCCAAGCAAACTTTGCAGGTAGAGGAAGAGCTAGAGGAAGAGGCATAAGTGGAAAGCAAGGCAGGGGGAGATTCCAATCATCTCAACCTTGCAACATATGTGGCTTATCCAACCATACTACTGAAGAATGTTTCAGGAACCCGAGGAACTCAAGAGGAAGAGGATTCAATAGAGGTGGCTATGGATCAAATAGAGGTAGATACAATGGAGGCTACAACAACAACAACTACTACAACACCAATTACAACAACAACAACAACTATCAAAGTGGCCATAGAGGAAGAAGAGATTACAATAACTATGCAGAGGACCAAAGTCAAGAAGAATCATTATTGATTATGAATCTATCAGCGAAGAAGGGTAAGGATGATGATCACATATTTTACATTGATTCGGGATGCTTGAACCATGTAGCAGGAAATGTGGCTTTACTTTGTGATTTGGAAGATCCTCGTAACAAGCATGAAGTGCAGACAGGAGATGACACAAAGCACTCAGTGGAGAAGATAGGTAATGTGAAGACATCAGATGGGAATATGAACCTCTTAGGCAAAGTCTTGTATGTCCCTACAATTAACAAAAATTTAATAAGTGTTGGACAGATTGTTGAAAAAGGATTGTAGGTTAGATTCAATCGATTTGGAGCATATGTTGAAGACCCAAGGCAAGGCTTTCGAAGGATTGCCAAAGGAGAAAAGAGAGGAAGGCTTTTCACTTTTGAAGTGGAAGATACAAAGAACATAGCTTTGTTTAGCTATGGATCTCAAACTCTAACAGAGTTGGAGATATGGCACAAAAGGCTTGCTCACATTGGTGAGAGGACACTCAAACAGATTTGCAGGGACCAAAGTGTACTTGGTTTGCCTAATATCACAAGGCAACACACGATTTATAAGTGTGAAGCTTGTCAACTCGGCAAGGCTCATAGACAACCTTTCAATAAGAAAGGATATATGTATCAAAAACCTTTGGATCTAGTGCACACGGATGTGTGGGGTCCAAGTAAGGAGCCATCTATATCAGGCTCAAGATATTATGTGTCTTTCATAGATGATTGTAGCAGGTGGACCATTCTGTTTTTCATGAAGCACAAGGATGAAGTGTTTAATTGCTTTAAGAAGTATATTGCTCTTGTTGAAAACCAAACAGGTAGGACTTTGAAACGACTCAGATCAGATGGTGGAGGAGAATACTGCTCTTCTGAATTTGATGCCTTCTTGCATGAAAGAGGCATTAAAAGGGAAGTCACTACAAGGTATACACCCGAACTCAATGGTGTAGCAGAGAGGAGGAACAGAGCTACTGTCGAAGCAGCAAGATCCATGCTCAACGAAAAGGGATTGCCGAACTATCTATGGGCAGAGGCTGTGTCGACAGCCACATATCTCATAAATAGACTTCCATCTAAGTCACTAGATGGAACCACTCCATATGAAGTGTGGAAAGGAAGAAGACCTAGTCTAGAGCATTGCAAAATCTTTGGATGCTTAGCCTATGCTCACATTCCTTCTCAAGTAAGAGGGAAATTGGATCCCAAGGCAGAGAAGTGCATATTTATTGGTTATGACCAAAACCAAAAAGGATATAGATTGTACAATCCAACCAATAAAGGATTTTCTGTGAGTAGAGATGTAATTTTTGATGAAAACAAATCATGGTTTGATGATGACAGGAAAGTGAAGCTGCCATATGACTTGGATGAAGATTTTCCATCACTTCAACCAAAGGATCCAAAGCAGATTGAAGAAAGTGATTCGGAGATTGACCTAGAAGACTTGGAAAGACTAAAGCTATGGAAGAACAAAGGTAAAGCAAAGATGCAGGATGCTACATATGGACCCGAGAGCTCACATCAACCACTTAGAAGGTCTTCAAGGGAGAAGAAGAAACCAGAGAGGTTTGGTTATGATACTTCTTTGGTCACCAAGCACTCAATCTACATTGCAAAGGATTCAACCAATGAAGAACCTACCAAATTTGAAGAAGCACAAAGCAAGAAAGCTTGGAGAGATGCAATGGATGAAGAAATGGAAGCCTTGAAGGAGAATGACACTTGGGAGCTTGTACCTAACAAGCCATCTAGGAAGGTAATTGGATCTCGATGGATATACAAAATCAAGAGGAATCCAGATGGAAGTATAAATAGACACAAAGCAAGGTTAGTTGCTAAAGGGTTTGCTCAAACCCATGGTATTGATTATGAGGAGACTTTCTGTCCTGTTGCAAAAATGCCTACAATTAGGGTTCTCATTACTCTTGCTGGCACAACCTCCTGAATATGAGGATGCACATCATCCTAACTATGTATGCAAACTAAAGAAAGCTTTGTATGGATTGAAGCAAGCTCCAAGAGCTTGGAATTTCAGATTGGTGACTTATTTGCAGGACCAAGGATTCAAAGCTAGCAAGGCGGATACCTCTTTGTTCATAAAGAGGAATGGATCTGAAGTGATCTATTTATGTGTGTATGTTGATGATATTATTATCATAGGCAATGATCTTGAAGGAATCAAACAGGTAAAGAGTCAAATGAAGGAGGAGTTCAAAATAAGTGACCTCGGACCACTCACTTATTTTCTTGGATTGGAGTTGATCTACACAGATTCAGGTATATACATCACACAAAGGAAGTATGTCCATGACATGCTCGTCAAGTTCAAGATGGAAAATACCAAGTGTGCAGGTACACCTATGGAGCAAAATCATAAGCTTAGTGCTTATGAAGGAGAGCCAATTGAAGACATCACAAGCTATCAAAGCTTGGTTCGAAGTTTGAACTATGCAACACTCACAAGGGTTGATGTATGCTATAGTGTTAGCATATTGAGTCAGTTTATGCATAGGCCGAGAAGACCACATATGGAAGCGGCCAAGAGAGTCCTCAAGTACCTAAAGGGGACCATGAATTAAGGTTTGTTTTATTCATTTACTTCAGATATTGAGCTAAAGGTCTACTCAGATGCAGATTGGGCCGGATCTAAAGATGATAGAAGAAGCACATCGGGATATATATCATTTGCAGGTTCAAAAATCATTTCTTGGTCATCGAAGAAGCAACCAACCGTGGCATTATCTTCTACCGAAGCAGAATATAGAGGTTTGGCTAATGCAACTCAAGAAATCATGTGGTTAAAGTCTTTGTACACAAATCTTGGACTTCATTCTTCAACACCTCATATTTTTGGTGACAACACAAGCTCACTACATCTAGCAGCTAATCCGGTATACCATGCTAGAACCAAGCATATTGAAGTCCACTACCATTACGTAAGGGAGAAGCTAATGAGCAAGGATATTCAACTATCCTATGTCTCTACAGATATGCAATGTGCCGACATGTTGACTAAAGCTCTTGATGGTACACAATTAAGTAGATTCAAGTTGATGATTGGCTTGCAGGAAATCAAGGACAATTGAAGACTTATTTGGAGGCCAAGCATGTTAGGCTTGAGGGGGAGCTGTTGGTGCATTTTACCCAAGCCTACATGCTTGATATGCTTGATATTATCCTCATTTGTAAGTCACATGAGTAGTCATGTGAACACCTCTTGTAAAAGAGTTCATTTTTATCTCTTGTATTTGAAAAAAGAAAAAAGGAAAAGGATGGCTTACCTCATGCATGATGTAAAAGCAAATTCGTGGCTCTAACTACCAAAATCACGAATTTTTAAGCTGAGGGAATATCTCCTAACTTTGGGGATCACTTTTAGGTGGAGCCATTCGAATTCGAATTCAAAACTCCCTCCAAGAATAGCTATAAAAGGAGCAAGAAGGAAGAGGCAATTAGCAAGCCTTGTACGTGACCACTTGATGTCATTTTGTAGAGATTGAAGAGCTTAATCCATAGCTCTATCATTCTACTCCCATTGTGCAAAGATTCATTGCCAATGTGGTTGTAATCATATGTGAATCTATACATTTATCATCATTTACTTCTCTGTTTTGTTCTCTGCTATACTCACTCAGAGCAGTACCTTCAGAAGGTCATATCTCGAGTTCTACTGATCCTTTTTCAGTGATTTAACATGCGTTGGATAGCTCTTACTGTCTAGTGTCTGATATCCATTTTCAAGGTCATTGGATGTATTATTTTGGAGATATCTACATTTTACTGCTCACTATTCTATTTCTGCAGAGCCCCGAGAATGGTGGGCATGTTCTAGAAATTGATAAATCTTGTTCTCAGTGCTTAGTCCATCATTTGAAGTGTTTTAACTTGTATTGGGAAGCTTGCTAAGTCTATTTTCTATTCCCAAAAGGAAGTTTTCTAATTCCTTCCAGGTTGAGAGCACTGTTCATTTTTTCCAGCAGGTGTATGTCCAAAAATAGCAAGTTTTGGGAGCTAGTCATTTCGCAACTTGTCTGTCTTGACTTAAACTTTTGGGATACATGTTCCAAAGTACTTGGCTGATATTTTGGTGGATTTAGGAAGCTCAAAGGGTCTACTAATCAACTTTGAAGTCTCAGTTGGCTGGTGTGAAGCTGGTTGTAGCGGCACCTACTCATCTTTGGATTGCATCCACCATCTCTCTTCACATATCAAAGTCATACAATTGAAGAATTCAAAGAAGAGGTGCAAAGATGTGAGAAAGGAAAATCAAATGTGCAGGTGAATGGAGATGAAGAGTATATGCAAGCAAGTACATCCAGAAGTGGATTAACAACAAGAAATGAAGAAGCTCCTATATTTGATGAAGAGGTGTATCCAGATACACATGAAGAATGTGAACCAAGGAGGTCAAGTAGGACAAGAAGGCAACTAGAAAGGTATTCTTATGATACTTCTTACATAACTCAAAATAACTATGCATATATGGTCCAAGATGATGAAGAACCTCAGAATTAGGATGAAGAAAAAGATAAGAAGTAATGAAGGAAGACTTCAACGCACTAGAGGAGAACAAGACTTGGGAACTTGTTTCTAAACCAAATGGTAAGATTGTAATTGGAAATAAATGGGTTTTTAAATTGAAGAAGCTTGCAGATGGAAGTATAGCCAGATACAAAGCTAGACTGGGTTTGTGAAAGGCTATGCCCAAACTTATGGCATAGATTATGATGAGACATTCAGTCCTGTAGCTAAGATGTCAACTATATGGACGATCATTGCTATTGTAGCTTCAAAAGGATGGACTCTGGGTCAATTGGATATAAAGAATGCATTCTTGAATGGATACATATCAGATGAGGTATACATGGAGCAACCTCAAGGGTTTATAGATTCTAGGTATTCAAATTTTGTCTACAGATTTAGAAGAATACTATGGATTGAAGCAAGCTCCAAGATCATGGAACTATATATTGGTGAAGTATCTCAATGATCTTGGATCTCAAAGTTCAAAAGCATATCCAAGTCTACTCATCAAAATAACAGAGGAAGGTACAATCTACATTTGTATTTATGTAGATGACATTATAATCAGAGGTACTTCAAATGAAGGAATTAAGGAGGTAAAGAGATTACTTGAGAAAGAATTCAAGATCAATAACCTAGGAAAGTTATCATATTTTCTTGGAATGGAAGTCACTTATAGAGATCATGGCATATATGTATCATAAGAAAGGTATCTTCTGAACCCGTTGAAGAAGTTTGGTATGGAAAATTGCAGAGAAGCTTCAACTCCACTTGAAGTCAATCACAAGCTCAATAAATATGATGGTGTCGAATACAAGGATATGAGGAAGTATCAATCTCTTGTGGGTAGTTTGATTTATGCTACACTAAGAAGACTTGATCTTAGTTATACAGCGGGAGTTCTATCACAATTCATGCATTGTGCAAAGGATCCACATTGGATTGCAGGTCAAAGAGTTCTCAGATATATCAAAGGAACCATAAAGGAAGGATTATATTATCCTTCAGATTTAAAGCTGAGAGCCTATAGTGACTCAAACTGGGCAAGTAATCAAGATGATAGAAGATCAACTCATGGCTTTATGATATACATTGGTGATAAACTTATAAGTTGGTGTTCAAAGAAACAACATATAGTAGAATTATTATCAACTGAAGCTGAGTACAAAGGACTTGTAGAAGCAACTAAGGAGGTCATATGGATGTAGACATTATTCAAAAGCTTGGGCATTAATCAAGGTATACCTACAATACATGGAGATAACATGAGTTCACTTTATCTTGCAGCAAATCCAGTATTTCATGCAAGAACGAAACATATAGAGTTACAATATCATTTCCTGCAGAAAAGGTAATGGAGAAAGAAATTGAAGTGGAGTACATTTCTACAAAGGATTAGATAGAAGATATAATGACAAAGAGCTTGGATAGTGTGAAGACCAATAGATTCAAAAGCACGGCAAGAGTAAAAAGAAAAGAAGAAGATATGAAGAAGCAGAGAATGTCAATTAGTGATTGAGGGGGAGTTGTTGGAGAACCAATCATAAATTGAACATAAATTTGAAGGTCAAAGTCTAAGAAGAAAAGCACATGCCTGATGCGTCTTCTCGAGAGCTTCGAAAGGCATATGCTATTCGCTATATTTGGAGCTCTGAGCTGAGAGAAAAGCTCAATTTACTGTTGGCTGCTGTTCCAAGTATCGTGACACCATGACTGACAGTTGAACCTTGTTTGGTTTAGTCTTTGTCTTGTTTGCACTCTTTGAGTAACTCATTTGCATTGATCGTCATTTGAATGCATGTCTTCATACACTCGGCTAGGTTTTGATACTCATCGGGTTGATAATTAAAGTGTGAATCCCCACTATATGCACTTGAGGGGGCTTGAGGTATAGTCTCTTTCTCCACAAGTCCCTAAGTTGGTTCTTAGGTACACACGTTTTTTGGCACCGTTGCCGGGGAGTGTCGAATCAAACCGAGGCATTCGTGTGATGGTAAGTAGATTTTTGCATTGGAGCGAGAGGAGGAGTAGTGATTTTCTCTTCTTTGGTAAGTCACATTCATCCGTACTTACTACTTCTCACTCTTGAAGTGTGTGTAGTGAGTTATTAGTCTAGGGAAGTCAGTGGAGTGAGTAGAGTAGGAGGAGTAAGGGAGTAGGTTAAGTAATTAGAGTAGCTTTCAGTCTTTGTCTTGTTGTTTTTTTTTCAGTGAGTAGGAAAATTTAAAAGTATAAAACCCAAAAAATGTCATTTTGCAAGTCACTAGTCTCTTGAACAAGTATCGTGAGAGGCGGTTGTCGAGTATCGTGAGCGAATTCCGGGCCGTTTGAGCTGCGCAGAGCAAGTCAGTGTGGTTAAAGGGTTGAGGGAGAGTACCTAAGGTAAGCACATATATCATTCTCTCATCCTTATCACATAAATTAAGCATTTTAGAAAAAATGATCTGCGTGAAGTATCGTGAAGTCCACTTTGGGGTAGAGAAGAAGTATTCTTCTGATTCAGGCTAAGAGGGGAGGGTAAATGTACTCTGAGAACATGTGTATGAACCCAACATAAACAAACACTTGCAAAAAACTGAAAAAGTGTCAAGTATCGTGTTCTCCCGCGGTCGAGTATCATGATACCTGACAAGTATCGTGATCTCCTGTGGTTGAGTATTGCGATACTTCACAAGTATCGAGTATCGTGTGATCCCTGATCGCGATACTTACCAAGTATCGAGTATCGTGAGATCCCTGATCGCGATACTTACCAAGTATCAAGTATCGTGAGATCTCTGATCGTGATACTTACCAAGTATCGAGTATCGTGAGATCTCTGATCGCGATACTTACCAAGTATCGAGTATCGTGAGATCCCTGATCGCGATACTTACCAAGTATCGAGTGTCGTGAGATCCTTGATCGCGATACTTACCAAGTATCAAGTATCATGAAATCCCTGATCGCGATACTTACCAAGTATCGAGTATCGTGAGATCCCTGATCGCGATACTTACCAAGTATCGAGTATTGTGAGATCCCTGATCGTGATACTTATCAAGTATCGTGTATCGAGTATCGAGTTCCTCAAGTATCGTGTATCGTGACTGCTGAGTATCGAGTATTGTCTTGATCCAAGTATCAAATATCGTCTCCCGTGAAGTATCGTGTATCGTCTCAGGTAGATATCGTGTATCGTCTAAGTCAAAGGTCGAGTATCGTGAACGTATTGTGGTCAAGTATCGTGACTTGAGATTTCATAGTCAGTCCTTTCCTAGCCAAATTTTTCTAGAATTCCTGACCTTGAGTGAAGAACTCTAGAAGTTGGAGGTTGGCAAGGGCTGATCAGAGCTTTTAAGTGGATGAACCTAAGATCTGGGAGAACCCTAGGAAGTCGAAGAAGTGTGATCTCTTCTGTAGGAAGTGTAGCCGAACCATGTAGCCGTTCACATTATTTTGAAACCTCTAGTGAGTCAGAGGAAGAAATGCCTATGGCTTCAAAGGATATGCAAAACACTGTACCAATGATTGGCATGATGTCAATTATTAAGGGAGAATATCGGACATCTTTAGAATATGTGACCACCAATCAACATGAGATACCTGTCTACCTAGATGGTCTAAACAGATCGGTGGCCAGACTGAAGAAAGCTTCAGATGCTTACATAGTGCCTAGGCCAACAGTTAAGTATACAGGAGGATTTTATATGGATAAAAGGGATATCCAGTATGTTGTTACAGAACATCGTGAAAATATCAATGAACTTGGGGAAGAAAACACTGCTCCAAACCTTAATGAAGACGGAAATGAAGAGCAAGTGACCACACCTAGAGGGAGATCTACTGTGGAGACCTCATTCCCCAAGATGACTCCTTAATGGATGTGTATTTGATCAATGGAATGGAGCATCTCCTTAGAGCCCACTCTTCATTATGGGAAGCAACCCCTAACCCCGTGACTATCTATGAGTTACAAGATCCTGACTTCCCCACCATCATCACATATTTGGACAAAAACCAAAGAAGGTATTGGCCCCTAACAGAGTCAGAGAGAGCCGGGTTGAAATATTAGAACATTCCAATGTTTCCCCCTGAGGGATCAAGCCACTACTTCACAAAACCCACATGGAACCTCTCAGAATAATTCATTCCAACAGTCAGGACAAACACAACAAACACATATTCCGGTCAGACCACACGTATAATTTGCTATGCCTGCAAATAACCCTAATTATCGGCCTCAGCCACCTGTGGATCCAAGAAATGGAATTCCTACCCCAGTTAGACCACGTGTAGCAAGAGGACCTGGTATACCCATTGGAAGACCAGTTTTCCCTGTGATGCCTAGACCGCCTAAAGGAGGAAGAAGATTACGGCCAATTCAAGTTGCCAAATGCATGAGAAACCACTATGATGGCTCTAGCAAACCTTACAATCATATATCTGAATTTAAGCAAGTAATCAGAGCCAAACAAGTAGAAGATTTCTTGATCCAATATGAATCTTTTGGTCTAACCTTGAGAGACACAGCTTTAGCTTGGTTCCAGCCATTGGATCCAAATAATTTTCAAAACATGGAACAAGTCTATCAAGAAATGATTGAGGAATTCACTAAGTCTGGAATTAAAAACAACTCGTCATCGTTGATTCATAGCTTTAAGCAAGATCCTACAGAATTAGTGAGATTGGCAGCAAGAAGATTCAAGCAATATGTGGATAGGTGCCCAGTGGAAGAGAGACCCACCCAAAACAAAATGGTGTCATTTTTTTTGGAAGGATTATTGAATGGATCATTAAGATCTCTGGTGTACGTGAAGAGAGTTCAAACCTTGCAAGAATGCATGAAGGAATGTATCGACCTAGAAGAAAATCTAGCAGAGGATCTGAAAATACCTCAAGGTAGTGTCAAAAGTGAAGATTCAGCCAGCAGTACATCAAACCCTAAGAACAATGTAGAGGAAATAGCCGACTTAGTAGCAAAGAAGTTGAACGTTCAAGGACAGAGGAACTACCCCAACAACCCAATGAGAGTGCCCATGCTTAGAAGATGTATGCATTGTGGAGGTGATCATCCTTCTCATTTGTGCACTAGGGGAGTAATCCCACCACTTGCCTATGCTTACAATAGACCACCCGTTCCACGACCTCTACAATATTGCAGCATAGAAAAAAAATACACAAATCACAGCGTAGAAAATTGTCCTTACAATAGGCAATCAAGACCTGTACAACCTGGCATGAGACCTTACGGATACCCTCAGAGAGATCAAGGAGGTGAAGCCTTTAGATATCCCACCTATCAGCAGCAGGCACCTGTACCACGACCATATGCTTATCAAGGTTACAATCAACCACAACCGGTGTTAGGACAACAGCCACCCCATCCTCATAATGTTGTCCCAATGAAAATGGCTCAACTTGAAGAAAACCTAGAGAGAGCAATAGTCCCAGCCACACCATTGCCTAGTAATGAACCATATGACTCATCTTATGACCATAATCAAGGAAACTATCCCAGTTATGAGAGCTCTATGACAGAATATGGACAAATGTACGACCCATATGCCTATGGCATGGAAGTGCCAGATAGTTCCTATGGATATGAGCAAGACCATGTGTCATTGATGTACATAGCCCCTAGGGCATCCATACCCCCCCAACCCATGAACAGACCGCCTGTACCTAGAGGACCATGTTATAGATGCGGAGGTGATCATTATATCAGAGAATGTACATTACCAAACCCACCACCACCACAGCGAGTCTGGGAAGGATATTGTAGTGATTGTGGTAAAGAACACCTTTTCAGAGATTGCCCCAAGAACCCCAACAAAGTTAACTCTAACGTGCAGATTAACATGATAGAAGTGATAGAGTCGTCAAGAAGTGATAAGGAGTACACGGTACCATTGAAAGCAATAACCAGAGCCAAAGCAAGAGAGACCCCAGACAAAACTGAAGAAAATGATCAAGGTGACAGAGAAATGAACATACCTACACCTCAAATAGTTGAAGACTCGGAAGAGCCTGGAAAAAGTGTTACAAGTAAAGGAACACAAAGATGGAAGAGCCGTACAGATAGGCTGAAGGACAAGAAACTACAACAAAAGAAGGAAAATGAAAAGAGTGAACAGAATCCAAAAGAGAAACAAGAAGAGGAAGAAGAAATTCGGAAAGGAAAGTAAAAAAAAGCAGAGATAGGATCAGTTTTAGCAGATCCCATGCTAGAAGAATTAGCCATGTGGATTCATGCGTACAAAGCACGAATAAGAGCAGGACCTACCATCGAACAACATGAAAGAGAATATCCAAGAGGTGACCTAGAGAAAGAAAGGTTGGAGATATGCAAAAAATTAATTGAAGTGGCTCAGCAGACCTCAAAAAAACCTGTTCTTCAATTACCCAATTCACGAATTCCCGAAAGAGAATTCCAAGAGTGTGTCATCCCTAAGGAACCCGAGAAACCCGAAGCAGGTAAGACACATAATGGAAATTACTGTGAGGATAAAAGGGAAGGATCCATTGTTCCCGAAGTAGAAGGGGAATGGCCTAAAGATTTGTGGGCAAGAGTCCAAGAAGACCGATGGAAGAAAGTGGAAGGAATAGAACCACCCTTTGAGGAACTAGAAGCAGAAGGTGAAATTGAAGACTCCATACCTGAACTGAATTCAGAAGAAATAATACCAATTGATCGAAGTAACAAAGAAAATGATAGTGTAAAGGTTTTGCCAAATTACACAGGAGAGTACAAACATAATTGGGAGTTATATTGTATTCCCTCGATAAGAAAGAAAGAACTGAACCCATCAGTCAAAACATCGGATATCATACAACATCTTAAAAAGGTAAAAATCCCTTGCACTCTGAGATTGGAAGAACTGTTAAAGGTCAAACCACATTTGAAAGAGAAACTGACCAGCCAATTGGAGATCAAGGTGGACGAGAAGGAGATTTCTGATGAAGTAAACACACTAAAAATCCTCATAGATAAGGTAGGAGATTTTAGTGAGGGAGATGAAGGAAACACTTGCCTTCCAATTACCTATAGGGGTAACACCACTAAAGCCATCTTAGATTCTGGAGCTGGAGTAGGAATTGCTACTAGAGAAATCTGGGAGAAATGGGAAAAACCAGCTTTAAGACCAACACACATGAAGATACAAATGGCAGACGGACACACTGAACGACCCTTGGAATTATTGGAACGAGTAGTTTTTACCACTTGTGGAGTTGAGTTCGAGCACACCTTAGCGATTTGTCAATTTGAAAGGCCTAGCAATTATGAAATGATACTTGGAAGACCATTCATGAGGCAACTAAAGGTAGTGCAAGATTGGGGAAAAGACGTAGTATATTTACAACATGAAGGAACCACGACAAGAATAAATCTCCACACTTATACATATCAAGATGTTCCTCCCTTACAATGGAATCAGATTCATAAGGAGGAAGATAATTAGTCGATTCATAGTATATGTTCAAGTGATCAATCGTGGATGAATGAAGACACTCATCTATGGATATGCCAAACTGCGAAAAAGGAAAAAGATAGGAGGAAAGGATGGCAGCAAAGGCAAGGAGTTGCTAGATCAGTACAAGATCCAGCCTATATGCCTCAAATATTCCTAGATGAAGAATTTGAACCTCATGGTTGGATGAAGATTTTAGCTACTCTCGATGTGTGTGTAAACGAAGAAGTGATAACCATGAATGAATGCATTGATGAGGAAGGATATGACGTTAGTCTATATGTGGTAGTTCTTCAAGAGGCTGAAGAAGGGGAAGTGATTGAAAAGGAATGGAAGGAGGATTACGAGAGCATTGAAATGGAGCAAGAGCAAATGGAAATAGAAAGTGGAAATCAAGAAGTAAGTATCATAGCTAATGAAATAAATTGAGAACCAACACAGGAAGAGGAGCTTGGATTAGATAAAGCAAAAAATGACAAAGAAAACAAGCCTCAAGACCAATTTGAAGTGTCCGACCACTTCAAAAAATATGAAGTAGAAGAGAGAAGAATTGCTATTCAAATGCCAAAACGAGAAGCACAGCCAGGAATAGCATATGACAATAAAGAGCAGACCAAGAAAATAGTAGTAACCTTAGAGGAAGGAGAAGAATGATGTACTTTTATAGGACAGGATGTCTCTATGGTGGAAGAACAAGAATTAATACGACTCATAAGGGAATATAGGGATGTCTTTGCGTGGACATATAAGGATTTGAAAGGAGTAAATCCTTTTATATGTGCACATAGAATCCCTATGACATCTGAAGCTAAACCTTCCAAACAAAGACCTTACACATATAATGATGTTTACTCAGCAAAGATAAAGGAAGAGATAGATAAGTTGTTAGATGCTGGATTCATTTACGAGATCGAACACACGGAATGGGTGTCGCCTTTGGTGGTCGTACCGAAAAAGAAGGGTAAGTTAAGAGTATGCATAAATCTGAAAAAAGTAAATGTTGGGCTACCATAAGAGACAGTTACCCATTACCCATCAGGGATCATCTGTTGGAAAGAGTGGCAAGGAAAGAAGTTTACAGTTTTTTGGACGGCTTTTCAGGTTATAATCAGGTAGCCATTGCTCCTGAGGACCAGCATAAAACAGCCTTTGCAACTGAATGGGGAGTGTACGCCTTCAGGGTTATGCCTTTCAGCCTAACCAATGCCCCAACCACTTTCCAAAGGTTGATGTGCCATGTATTCAAAGAGTTCTTGAGAAAGAGTATGGAGGTATACGTGGATGATTTATGCACTTATTCAACTATACGATCAGAGCATATCCCTGAACTAGGAAAGATCTTTGCCAAATGTCGACAATATAGAGTATGCCTCAACCCAGAAAAATGTGTCTTCATGGTTCGACAAGGAAAGATATTAGGACATATTGTCTCTAAGATTGGAATCTCAACTGATGAAGACAAAATCAAAGTGATCCTAGATTTGCCAAGACCAAAGACTGCTAAAGAAGTGCAAGCATTTATGGGGCATTGCGGTTACTACCGAAGATTTATACATATGTATGCCATAATTGCTAGACCTCTTTATGCATTATTGACTCAGTTTAACTGGACTGAAGAATGTGAAAAGGCCTTTAACAAATTAAAGAGTCGATTGAGTTTAGCCCCAATCCTTCGAGTACCTAATTAGAACAAGCCCTTTCACATTCATGTAGATGCTTCCAAGTTTGCCATTGGTTGCATCCTAGCTCAACCCGCAGATGCAGGAAAGTTAGATCACCCTATAGCCTATGCCAGTAGACAATTGAAACAAGCAGAACGCAATTATACCACGACTGAAAGAGAAGGCCTAGGAATGGTGTATGCAGTAAAGAAGTTTTGACACTACTTATTGGCAAAAAAATTCAAATTCTTCATTGATCATCAAGCCCTACTGTACTTAGTCAATAAGCCTTGTAATACAGGACGACTAGTACGATGGTTTCTATTGTTGATGGAATTTGATTTTGAGGTAGTAGTAAAGAAAGGGAATACCCACATAAGAGCACATCACTTATCAAGGATGACACATGGTGAACCACCCATAGGAGTACCAGATGATCTGCTAGATACGTACTTCTTCAACCTCGAAGTATGTCCCCAATGGGCAGAAAAGTTGATCCCTATACTCACTCATGGACCTAAAGAGGGGATCACACCAAACCTAACCCAAGACCTATGGAAGGCTAAAAACCTTCACATCATTGCTGGAAGTCTGTATCACCAAGACTCAAGTGGATTACTCATGAGATGCGTAGAGGAAGAGGAACAAGAAATGTGGCTTCAAAAAGCACATGTAAATCAATGGAAAACTCATCTAAATGCGAACAGAACATGGCAAACACTAAGAAGATTGGGCATATATTGGCCAACCATGCAGAGGGATGCGCATAACTATGTATCAGCCTGCCCAACCTATCAAGAACGGAATCCAGAAGAGAACTCCACTCTATGCTACTCCACTGTAGCACCAAGATGGAGCATGCCTCTGGTGAAGTTCTTAAAGACCCAAGAGTACCCAGAAGGAGCCACTCTAGCAAGGAAACGTGCATTAATAGAGCAAAGCAAGGACTATGCTCTCATAGGAAAACAACTCTTCAAACGAGGAAAAGATAATAATTTGCGAGTGTGCATTCATGAAGACGAGTATCTTGCTGTTTTAGAGATGGCACATACAGGATCTACAGGAGGACATTTTTCTGTAGATAAAACTGCAAAAATGATTCTCTTTGTAGGAATGTGGTGGCCAACTTTACACCAAGATGCAGCAACATATGTTCAATGGTGTGATACATGTCAACGAACGAAATATCCAATTAGAAGAGATGAAATGCCATTAAAACCCATGATGAGTGCCACAGCTTTCACTAAATGGGGAATAGACTTCATAGGACCTATTAGCCCCCCAGCAAAAGGATCCCATGCTGAGTATATAATTGTAGCCATAGACTATCTAACCAAATGGGTTGAAGCCAAAGCAACCAAGAAAAATGACGCAAGAACTACTGCCAAGTTTCTCTTCGAGAACATTTTCACTAGATTTGGACTGCCTATAGAAATTGTGAGTGATAGAGGTACGCACTTTGTGAATGAAGTCATAGAAGCCTTACTGAATGAATTCTTGGTAATTCATAAGAAATCAGCCCCTTATCACCCACAATTCAATGGACAAGCCAAAAGTTCAAATAAAATCTTGTGCACAGTTCTCACTAAAATTGTGAACAATGGTAGATCTGATTGGGATAAACAATTACATCATGCTTTATGGGCATTCTGAGTAGCTTACAAGACCGCCATAGGAACTACTCCTTTTAACTTAGTATATGGACAAAATGCTATTTTGCCAATTGATTTCTTAATACCCACTCTAAGGGTAGCAACAACCTATGAGTGGAATGGACATGAACTCTCAACTCAATTGGATCAAATAGAGAAGCTACATGAAACTAGGTTACAAGCAGTAGCTGGAATTTATGCTGCTAAAAGGCGACAAAAAGCATATTTTGATGCTCATATTAAAGATAAAAATTTGAAGGAAGGAGCATATCCACCAGTGGAGCCATCAGCTTAGCAACTCTAGATGGAGATGTATTACCAAACTATATCAGTAGATGTCGAGTAGAAAAATATTTAGAGCCACTGACTGAAGAAATGATGTCACGATTGATAACGGGTAAAAATAGACGTCTAGTGGAAGAAAGAATACGAGAGGACGCCAGACAAGAAGCGCTAGAGCAGATCAGGAAACAGAAAGAGTGGATGAGAGAGAGAGATGAGAGATATCGCCTAGGAAAGGAACTCATCCCAATGGCTAATTTTAGAGCCACTGAAAACCTAGGTCAACAAAGGACACAACCATATTTGAATTTGGGAGCCGAAAAAATGGAATACCACTTAGTGGATGCTCTCATTGACACAGGAGCCGCTATAAGCTGTATCAAATTTTCATTGACTCAAAAACTCAAGGAGGAATTATGTCCATCAAAGGCACAGCTGATTAGAATAGGAGGAAAGATCACCAAGTGTATAGGAGAGATTATCTTACCTCTACACTTAGGAAACAACACAATGGAACAAAAACTCTTAGTATGTCATGATAAGGACTTATTCAAAACCTAGTGTTAGGTCAAGACTGGATATACGAATATGAAGTAACTATTCAATTGGCCTTAGGATACATCTCGGCCAAGATAGGACATCGTGAAGTATTCAGCATGCTAGATGAAGGACCAATCAAAGCTGCAAGTATAGAACCAAAAACTCATCCAAATGAACACAGTGATGAATGCATGTTCACTAGCACTATGGAAACCCCTTCATCGAGTACTTCATGTGAGGATACACTGAATTCTACTTGCACACCATCTTCCGATCTAGCAAGTCACAAGAGTATCATTCTATCTGAAAACAGCCTTAGCAAAAAACCATGCACAAGAGAGACTAGTTCTCCGGGTAATCACAAGTGTGCACCTATTAGAATATGCCCCATTCCTTACACTAGACAGGCTTGGATAAGGAAGGACCAAATGGCTGCATATCTTCAACAAAAGAACTACTTGCTACATTAGAAGAACCCATAGAACCAGTATGTAAATCGCTCTGGATATTTAGTTCCACAAAGAATTGCTAAAGTATGGATTCCTAAGAAGGTGGTAGCCGCCCAGTCGGACCGAACACAAATATGGATTCCCAAGTCATGTACTCAAATGACAATCATCAAAAAGGACGAACCAATGAATAAGGAAAATCAGTATGGTCGAAAGGCAAAACAACCAAAGATGAATAGCTATAGGACAGAGAAAGAGTCTACATGCGCTTCAAAAACCATTCCAAGATTCAAAAAGCAGACAAAGCAAAAGCACCAAATGAGAAGCATCACATTCACCAGGAAGGTTGGGAACACGATTTCTCTCAATAGAATAACGCAGATTTGGATGCCGAAAGACAAGACAAGCTATATACATCTACCAAATAATTTGAGTTGCACGCATTTGGAGTTACCAGAATCCAAAGTATGCATGATAGGGTCACATTACAAGGCCAAGCATTCGGCACGTTATTCTTCTATTTCAGGATAGTGAAGCACGTTTTCCTCTTGGGAAATAGGAGAGCACTTGTACATAATCTAAAGAAAATTACTAAAAAATTAATAACTGCTTTGGCTATGATCTAACTTTTCTGCTTTTCTTTCAGAAAAAAACATAAAAATATCTAAAAGTATGAAAAATCCTAGGTATTACCTTTCTCACACCCACGGGGAAGGGACGACACCATTCACGCGGAGCATTGCCAATCTTATGAAAGACAAAGGAAGAAGGATTTTTGATACTATATTGCCACTAATTCATACTCTATATTGAGTGCAGATGGCATCTACTAATTCCGAAGCGACGCAAGAGGAAGAGGTCCAACTTTTTCCATTGGAATCTATAACAAAAGCAAGAGGCCATTGGTTTCTGGATGACCAACCAGTATCAGATCTCATTTTCATGGCCACTATCAAAATCATGGACAGGGATCACTACTTCCCTATCATGTCCCAAGACTTTAAGTCAACATGACTCCATATGTCCAAGAACGCTTATTTGAAGCAAAGAAGAAGTGGGCTCAGAAAAAATTTTTGAATGGTAGCTCCCTACTTATCTATGAGGCACTGGATATGAAGAACTGCTTGCGCTTGATGCCCACCTCAACTGAGATGGCCAAATATGTAAAGTCAGCAACTGTTCCAAAGTAAAAGAAGGCAGTCATCGCTGTTGAAGAAGTAGGGACCATCTCAAAGACACCTATGAGAGGGACTAAACGCCTAAGAGAGGAAGAAGCTCAAGAGACACCACAATCAAAGAGAACAGGTGTTACCGAAGATTCCTGGGACCCAACAACTAATTACTAAGAGAGATCTCTCTGCAGCCCTAGAAGAAACGCATCAGTATATGCGGGGGCAAGTAAATTTGAATATTCAAGGTCACCATTACAGACAGGCAAGCCAGGAAAAGAAACTAAAGGATAAAGCAACTCATCAAGTACCTTCCAGATACAAAGAAATAGGATTGGAGGAATCAAGCTCTAATGAAAAATCAAGCCCTGAGAAAGACACCCTTGATACAGATATACAAATAGAAACACACAATGAGGATTGGACAGAGATCAATCAAGTCAAAGTCACACCTGAAAACCAACAAGCACAAGTAAAGAACATAGAAGAATCCACTGCTATCTGACCAACCTATCGAAAAACAAGAGACAACAGGTATTGAACAGCAGGAAGTACGAGCTCAAATTGAGAAATATGAAGATTTGCTGAAACAAGAGCAAACATTGAGAGAAGAATGGGAGCGTAAGTACATTCACAAAACAAACGAGCTAAAAAAGCAGTTGAATACAGCCCATGGAAAACTTGCAGCAAGTTATAGTGAAAATATGGATCAGGTAGCGGAAATTGGTAACGAGTTACTAGCTACCAAGGAAGCACTACGGGCAGCAATGCAAGAAGTAAAAGAGAAGACTGAGCGCTTAGCCCAATTAGAAACCAAAGCAAAAGAGAAAGCATCAATCAAGACACCAGTAGAGCCGACAAAAGAAAATCCTACTGACGAGGTAGAGGTACGTCCTCTATCTCCCCCAATTTATAATTCTCCAATAAAAGAGCAGATGGCGGAACCACATGATGATCATCCAATGCCATACACTGCAGAAATAGGTCAGAGGGAACGGGCACTATTGGTGTCCCAGTTGACAGAACATTTTGAAGATGAAGTCATCAAAGTCATGAAAGAAGCAAAGATTAAAGGTAAAGACTTAGAGAAGATCATGAAGCCTTTCAACATTCCGTACGGACTGATGAAAGAGAAAACAAGACAATACATCAAAAAGATCACACAGAAAAATCCAGACGAACAGCTGCACTTCAAACATGACACATTCACTTATACTCAAGAAGAATTTGAAGCGGTGCAGCCTGTTTGGAGAAGAAAGTTTTTGGAGAAACATCCTACATTACAGGTGCACTGGCGAGCGGCACCATATTTATTATAGGTAAATCCATCTTTTTGTCCAACACCACGTAGAAGAGAAGCTAGAGAATTTTTGGATATGCAAAAGACCGGTGTAATCAATAAACAGTGGCTAAACTATCCACTACTTCCAAGTCCACCGCATAAATCTACCAACGGAGGATTATATGGTAAAGACCATCAAATTTTGGCTGCACAGTTATGCAACAGTACCAGATTTAATTATCAAAATGACAAATAAAATACTCAGCATGATACTCACAATATTGAAGGTTTTCAAACATGCGGCATATACATTTTTGAACTTCATTGGCATTAATCAAGGCACAGATATTCTTGTTTTTTACTTGTCTGTTATGCCTAGCTGACCAACAATAATGGCATATTATTCTAGGTTGATGTTTTTGCCGAGTACATACATGCAAACATTCGAAGAAGCCTTTTTCACAGGATTTTTTGAAATTGACTCAGAAATTTTCTTAAAAATGTCATCCAATTTGAATGCCAGATTAGTGGCATATGAATTAAGCTTCTTCGCCGATCATAGATAGCTGCCACATGATGGCGTGAAAGTAGAACAGTGGAAGCAACTCATGATACGTGAAGCCAATCTGCTTAATGAAACAGAGCAAAAAGTCTATAGAACATACTCCCGTCGACTCTCAAAGCCTATCGGGGATGATAGAGTTCAGGAGGGGGGCTATCAAGGAAAAAGCACGTAGGTGGAAGGAGGAACCAGGGCCAGGAAAGTATCCATGAAGATGTGCAAGAAGATAATTGGCAGGTACTAATCCTTCCGCTGACAGCGTGCGATGAAAAGAAAGTAAACAGGCTAAAGCAATACAACAGGGTCAGATGTGTGCAACCAGGACAAATCAAAAGACCAAAAGTTAGAAAGAGGCAGAGGCTGAAAAGTTGAAGAGAGTAACTAAGAATAGCACATTCTTAGTCACTGGTGGCGTGCGTGGCAGCCCGACTGAATGCAGCAACCCAAATTAGTGATGTACGGGATATCAAGGGGCAAACAAAAGCAAAGGACATACCTCGGATAGGATAACCAATTTTCTGATAGTCCTTGTTGCCGCTTCGACCGCTGGGTGCATGTATTCAGACCTCTTAAACAAGCTGAAGACAAGAAGTAAAGCCTGTCAAGGGAAGATAGAGACAAAGAGGGGGAGAGTGTTGCAGAGCAAAGAGAGCACAAGGCAGAGAAAAAGAAGGGCCCCAAAATTTTTCCGATTTGGACACCCAATTTTTGTATTATAACCATTCTTGTAATATATTTTCCGATGTAAATGCACTAGAAGAGTCCTCTAGATGCATACCTGAAGAAGTTTAGAAGCTTACCTATGTAAATTAGTAGGAAATTAACCTTTTAGTGAATAAAGTGCCGGTCTCTTGTGTGAAAGGACCATTTTTAGGGCACAAGTATATAAGTCAATTTGTGACTCTTTGTAAAGACTTTTTGCCATTGTGAGAATCAAGAGCATAGAATTTCGAATTTGTGTCTTCTCCTCTCTGTATCTTCTTCTTTGTGAGCTTGTATGCATGTGTGTTGCTTGGAAAGCGTGTTAGGAAGTGTTGTCCATCCATGAAAGCGTTTGTTTGCTGTGGTTAAGGTGTGTGTGAAGTGTAGGAAGTGCTAAAGTGTAGGAAGGTCATTCCCGTGACTCCATATTTTGCTCATAACTTGAAGTAGAAGCGTTAGAATTGAGTGAAAATATCACCATTGGATGCGTCTTCTCGAGAGCTTTGAAATGCATATGCTATTTGCTATATTTGGAGCTCTGAGCTGAGAGAAAAGCTCAATTTACTGTTGGCTGCTGTTCCAAGTATCGCGACACCATGACTAACAGTTGAACCTTGTTTGGTTTAGTCTTTGCCTTGTTTGCACTCTTTGAGTAACTCATTTGCATTGATCGTCATTTGAATGCATGTCTTCATACACTCGGCTAGGTTTTGATACTCATTAGATTGATAATTAAAGCGTGAATCCCCACTATATGCAATTGAGGGGGATTGAGGTATAGTCTCTTTCTCCACAAGTCCCTAAGTTGGTTCTTAGGTACACAATAATAAAGATAAGTATATTTTAGATGAGGACATTCAAGAACATGAAAACAATGAGGCCGATTCATAAACAGGAGTATCCATTAAAAAAAAAGAATTTTTTATTTTTTGAAGTTCATATCCATTAAAAAAAAGAATTTTTTATTTTTTGAAGTTCATGTTGCTTTATTTTTTCAGGTTCATTCCAACTTTCTTTTTTTAATTCTTAATTGTTGCCCATTTCACTTCATTCATGTTTCTTTTGGATCTTTGCATTGCATTGCATATCCACATTGCTTGAGTCCAAAGGGCAAATGATGATTTCTCTACTTGTTGTGTAACATTGTGTCTAAGTAATAATGTATCTACTAAGAAATCGAATATAATCTAGGATTATGGAAAGATAGGGCATGTAGATTTGGAGGTTTATTTTGGTAACATGACTTTCATATATAAACATGCATATGTATCCTGTATCAAAAGCATAACTGTTGAAGTCCTAGCTCCTGCTACTGCATGTTTCTACATCCTTAGTCCACCTCATCGCACTTGTATCGGAGTTTAAACAACTGTGCTCCATCATAAAAAATGGTTGTAACTTGTATTGGGGTTTAATCTTTCCCCAACATCAAAAAAGATAAGCTACCATCTATTACCAGGAAGTTTGTACTTTCTTGCATCTCAAAATAGTGAACGTAATCATAAAGTCACCGAATCATTAACAAAAACAAGTAAAAGGAAGTTGAGGAGGCATAAAAGAATCAAGCATGGGCTATGTAAAAAGATTTATGCATTAGTGGAATTTAGTTAGATTTCCTTGCATGTAATTAGAGAAAGAGCATATTCATATTTATGTCGGAAAGAAGTTGATCTAAAATAAGCTAAAGATGAAAGATGTCTCTTGAAAATCCTAAATCTTTAATTATAACCGTATTGAAGGTAGATTGTTTTATGAAAAGGTACGAAGTTTTCTTCAAGATAAGAGCAATTGATCCTAAAAAATATAAATGATTTCTGACTCCGAGAGGGAATATTCCATGGAATATTCCCTTTACCATCGTGTCGGGGGCACTGTCCCCGGACCCCCACCAGGGGACACTGGTAACTCCCTTTCCTTACAATACCTTACATGGTCCAATATGACTTTCATCCAACATGCAAGCTGGAATTCCCATCAATTGGCTAATGCACGCTTGGCTTCTCCTCATAATGGGGGCCTTACAAAATGTGCATACAATCATGAGAGGTAGACATTGATCATATACTAACACCCCCCCTCAATGTTTACCGATGATAAATCAAGTAGGTCTTGGTCCTATGCCCATCTGTTGAAGATGCCTATTGAGGTGCTCTCTTCCAAGTGCTTTAGTGAATATGTCAGCACAATTTTCCTCTATTGGGCAATATTCTAGCTCCACAATTTCATCTTCAATTAGCTCATAAATGTAATGGTAGTGTACTTCTATGTGCTTGGTGCGAGCATTAAATACTGGGTTCTTTGCAATAGCCATACAACTTTGATTATCACACTTGAGTACAGTCACCATATTTGATGGAAAGCCTAGATCTGCAAGAATTCTCCTTAACCAGACTGCCTCAGAAGAAGCAAAACAAGCTGCTTTGTACTCTGCTTCAGTGGAGGAGAGTGCAAGAGTTGGTTGCTTCCTACTTACCCAATAAAATATTCCTAAACCAAGTGAGAAACAATATCCAAAAATTGATTTTCTAGAATCACAATCTCCAGCCCAATCTGAATCGCAATATCCTTGAAGTGTATCACCTGTGGTATACAAAATACCAACAATCCAAGGTTCCTACAATATACCTTAGAATTCGCATTCCAGAATTCCAGTGACTCTCCTTAGGTTTGTTGGAAAATCTGCTTAATACTCCAACAGCATAGCAAATGTCTGGTCTAGTGTTGCACAGAAAAATAAGACTTCCAACGAGCTTCTTATACTTCTTAGCATCTTCATCAGGCATGTTATCATCCATAGATAGCTTATGATTTACCTCCATAGGTGTGCTACTTGGTTTGCAGTCCATCATTCCAAATGCCTTGAGAATTTCTTTGGCATATTTTTGTTGTGAGATGAAAATGCCATCCTTCCTTTGCAATACTTCAATTCCCAGACAAAAATGGAGAAGACCTAAGTCTGTCATTTCAAACTCAGTTCCCAAGCTGATCCGAGTTTGATTGATGAGTTCCTGATGATCTCCTCTAATGATCAAGTCATCTACATATACAATGACAATAACTAGCCTACTATCCCTTTTCGTTACATACAAGTTAGCATCAAAAGTACTTCTTTCAAAACCCATATTTTTGAAAAAATTATCTATCTGTTGGTACCAAGCCCGTGGAGCTTGCTTAAGTCCATACAAAGCTTTCTTCAACCTACAAACTTTATTTTCTGAATTGGGCACCTCAAAACCTGGTGGTTGAGATACATATACCTCCTCCTTGAGGTGACCATTCAAAAATGCAAATTTGACATCCGTCTTTGCCTTGTCAAATATACATTTCTTTGCCTTGTCATCAAGTTTGTGACATTGTTGTGATGGCACAAGAGCATATGCCAAACAAACAAACACACACATATGACTAACCAGAGGCTTATGACCATTCCAAGCCTCATAAGGAGTGATGACTCTCAATGCTTTTGTAGGGAAACGATTCAACACATAATTTGCACACATGAGTGCTTCCATCCAAAACTTATTAAGAAGATGCTTTCCTTTAACCATTTATCATGCCATTTCAAGTAGAGTTCTATTTTTAAACTCGACAACACCATTTTGTTGAGGTTTATATGGCACCATACATTGGTGTGAAATACCTCTTTCATGAAGAAAAGCATTAAACTCATGTGACGTATTCACCACCAGGATCCATGCGTAGAGTCAAAAGCTTTTGTGAAGAAAAATTTTCAGCCATAGCTAAAAATGCTTTGAAGCAAGAAAATACCTCATTCTTTGCGTTCATAGGATAAACCCATGTATGGCAAGTAGCATCATCGAACGTAACAAAATATACATGCTTCATAAAAGATGGAGTCTTGACGGGACCACATACATCACTATAAACAAGCTGCAGTTTTCTTGTAGTGTGTGTGTGACTATCTTTTGGAAAACAACTACGACGCATTTTTCCAAGAATGCAACCTTCGCATGCATGCTTTTCAATGGACTCAAGTGTAGGCAAGCCAATAACCATGTCCTTCTTTTGCAAGTAAAGCAAACTATTGAAGTTCGAGTGACCAAAACGAGCATGCCAAAGCTCCATTTCAGCCATGGAAGAAGTATGAGAAACCAAGGCATTCGAGGTAGCCCTTTTGTATATATCCATGCGATACAAACCGTTACATAATGTGCCGGACATCACGATAACATCTCCATTGCTAAAATCATGAATCATACACTTATAATCAACAAAGTGTACATGACGTCCAACTTTGGCAATCAACAGAACTGAAATTAAGTTATTCTTGATACCGGGCACATACAATGCATTTTTAAGAGAATCACACCTCCATTTGCAGTCGTAAGCTCAATTTCTCCTATTCCAATGATAGGATAAGAGGCATTGTTTGCACATGTCCTCCTTTGGGTGCATCTTTCAAAGAGGCAAAAAATCTTTTGCATGATGTTATGTGCTTTGAAGCACCACTATCAAAGAACCAATCCGAATCAGCCTCACTCACAATCATACATTTAGAATGCAAAGAAGCATCATAATGACATGTAATAACACATGCCCAAAAATCTTGAGCCATGTTAGCTTCATCATTCTTTACATTAAAAGAAGAGACACGACCTCATCAAATGCATACATATTAGGATTTCCTTTTGCAACCAAACATAGTGTAGTAGCAAAGCTTTGAAAAGATTCTGATAATCCTTTCAACAATGTAGAAATGAGTGATGCATCCGGAATAATCTCATCTATGTTTGCCAATTGCTCTTTCAAGTCCTTGATGGGAGTCACATACACATCCACCGAATCATTTTCAGCCATACATACATCCTCAAGTTGCTTCCTCAAGTATGCAACAGGTGCTTCATTACGCATGGCATATAAAGAAGCAAGAGTGTCCCATGCTTGTCATGATGTAGAACATGATTGAATGTGTGGAACTATATGATGCTTCACAGAAAGCGCAATCAAAGCATGAGCTTGAGCATCTTTTCCATCCCATATAAGCTACTCTTGTGTAGATGGAGAAGGAGAGACCAATGTACTCCAAGAAGAAGCTCCATCTGTGACAGTAGACTATGAAGTAGAAGAACTTGCGGGTCTTCGATCTACATCTGCCACTATGTTCCAAAGTTGTTTAGCAACAAGAACATGCTTCATCATGTAAGACCACATCGGATAGTTGGTCCCACCAAGATTATCTTCAGCTTGAAGCATGCCGAACAAGTCACCGTTGCCCGCCATTTCACTGAGGAACAAGAATGTGATAGGATCTTCACTTCGACGAAAGCTGAAATGAATGCTAAAATTTCAGCTCACAAACCGTCACTCTAATGGCAACTTTGACTGCATGAATGGCTTAAAAATGGGGGTAAAACCCTAGCGCACCTGGTGGAACTATTTCTTGGCTGTTGAAATTCGTTGTTCTATACTTTGAAGTTGATTTGCACTGTTAAAAGTGCGCGCACATTGTGACGCGAAAGACCAAAACTTGAGAAGGAGTTGAACCTGCTCTAATACCACTATTGGGTGTGTGTAGAAGTGTGAGAGGCACACGAGAAGCACACACAAGGAGCACAAACACAGTAAGACACATGGAGAAGACGATGGCCGGAATAGCTCTCTCTATTGACGATGAACTAAACTGAAGTAAGAGCTGAATAATATCCCTAAATACAAAGTACCACCACATATGAGAGTATCAAATATGCGATAACATGGGGGAAAAAATCTCTAGCCAACACTAGAGTAAAAAGTTCCCATGAATAGGGAAAATGTATACATCAAAGTTACTCGAGGAACACATAAGTGTAATAGTTATCACATGAATGGCCTACCTAAAATCATCTAACAGATGTGGTTCTTTCTAAAAACACATATGGTGAATGTGTGCTCAAACTCTAGACCACAAGTGGTGAGAGTTACCCCTTCTAAAATCCTAGAAGCTTCTCAATGTGTCCATCTGCCATTTGCAATTTTATCCTCATTGGCCTGAGTGCTAGATTGCCCCAACGTTTCCATAAGAAGGTGGTAACAATGGCAACTCCTACACCTGAGTCCAAAATTGCTTTGGTGGCATAGCACTGATATGTAATAGGGAGATAGGTATTTCCTTCTTCTCCTTCACTCACATCTCCTATCTTTTCCAAGGGTGTTTTTCAGACTTTCTTATGGGTCCCTTCTTGAGAAGGTGGCTTAGTTTCTTTTGGCATTTGATTTGCTACATGCTTCCACAGCTCTGGTTTCACTTTCAATAGCTCCTCTAAGGTGATGTGATATTGTACTTTAGTATTCTTTACCATGTCTATTTCTAGGTATGACTGACTCCTCATTTCTTACCATGATAGTAGGGGCTCTTCTCTGAATAGACTTAGACTCCCATGGGCCTATGAACTAAGGTAATTTCTGCAGGGAATTGGATTAGAAGTCTAATCATTCACTATATTGTGCATCTTAGTGTTCTCCATAGATAGAGGCAATGTCATGTGGGAATTGATCACAAAGATCATCCACCATTTCAATGGGTAGAGGATTCTCGCTATCCTTGGTCCATTTTTCCTCTTGAGTATCTCTTAAGAACTCTTGTGAGTATTGATTTACAGAAAAATATATTTTAAGATTAGTGGAATTAGGGATATAATCTTTCTTGGGAGGCAGGGATCATCTTCTCATTGAGAGTGTTACTTACCTTTGACGTAGCTAAATTCCCAGATTTGGTTATCATTCTCTCCAACTCTCTAGAAATTTGTCAAAATGTAAGTGTGTCTTGGCTGAGTTAGTGCAATGGCTAGCCTCAAACATATTTTGATCCAATTCCATCATTTTTGCACAAAGTTTAGTCCTTTCAATTTCCAAGTCCACTTTGTGATAACATCTATCTAACTCTGACACATTTGGCTCTTCTCCAATTCTGGCTTGATATGCTTTGAACATCATGTCAAGATCTTTTAGAGTAGGATCTATTAGGACCGATCTTGCTTTGAGTGGTGATGGTTCAGTGGGATGGTTTTCATGTAATGAGGGTGGTGGGATGTGAGGGTATGTGTGAGATGCGATCTCTATCAATTTAGCTTTAGTTTCCCTTAAGCTCTCTTTGATTTCCTTCATCTTCTTTTTCCATTGTATCTCCATCCTTTCATGGTTGTCCTTCCAAGATCTCGTTCTCTTCTTAGTTATACTCTTAGTCTCTCTGTTGTCTATGCTCTTCTCTTGACTTGTGCCTTAGTTGTGTTGTAGGGCTTGGGCTCTAGTTACTACTTGCACTGGGGTTGTAGTTATCCTACTCCGACTAGAGTCTACAAATAGATCAATAATATTGATTGGTGTGATCTTTTGTGTATTGGTTGGGTTCTTTGGGCAATCCCCTAGGAGGTGTTCCTTATCACATTCTAGATAGAAGCATTGAATGGTTATTGATTGGGGTTGTCCTGGTACAAGGATTTGACAATCTCAAATGAAGTGATCTACCTGGCATTTGTACCATGGACATCTAAGTGCTTGGGGTCTCATCTATCTTGCTTGGGGCCTAGGGTTAGGGTTTGTATACATCGCATTCAAATACTCTATCTCTTAGCTAGGTTCACTAGGGTTTTCATAAGGGTAAATCTCATTATGCTCTAGAGAATCCACAGAGTAAGTCAATGAGATATTTACATGCATTGAGTGAAAGCTTTGAGCATTCAAATCATTTTCTAAAATCAGTGGGGGTGCAAGTTGCAGGGCTCTACGTAGATTGTCATGAGCTGATGTATAGCTGACTAGGATCACATTGGTTGAAGGGGGAGGTTGTTGGTCCAGCACAACTTGAGGTCTTTGTTGAGGTCTCCCCCATGATTGTAGCATCATTTCACTAAGACCATTCTAGGGGGATGCTTGCTTGAGACTCCTAATTTCTGAGCTACTTTCTCTACCAACTCGTCTATTGAAGTAGATGGTTTAGAAGTGAAACTTGTAGCACTATCTGAGTCTTTATAGATCTTAGAAAGCTCTAACTCATCACCAAATTTATCCTCTATGTCTATACACATGCACATACACTACTCTATGTTCCTAGGTTCCTTCAAGTACACATATGACCATAGTTTAGCACTTAACACACCAACCAAAAACAATGCCACTTGTTTGGGTGGTGTGGGTTGTTATGGAATCAAGCATCTTTCCAGGTATTGTGTGAATCTTCTTCTAGCTAGTCGAACTGTTTCCTAGGGTGTTTGCTTGAAACTATGTATCAAGGATGAGGTATTGTGCCTGATACCACTCTTGAAGAATTCAGTGGTGAGTGCTTCTAGCAAATGGTCTATATTCTTTAATTGATGTATTGGTTGAAACCATATCAAGGTGTTATTCTTCAAATTAAGACAAAAATCATTGTATTGGATGAACAAATCATCAACTTGTTCAACTCTTAATAATTGTCTAAACTCTACTACATGATCATAGGTGTCTCTAGTGCCATCAAAGTACTTCTTCATGGACTTAACCAATTGAGTATGGCTCAATATCCTAGAATGTTCTCAAGGTCTTGGTAGGGGAAACTCATCCATGCCCCTTTGATGTATTGGACCTCTATGTCTCTCCTGATCTATTCATTCCATCTCCAATCTCAATCTATCTCTGCCTAAGGGGTTTGCAAGACTCACCTCAATTCTTTCTTTATTTCTTTCCTTGTGGGTACCCTACATTTGAGATGATCTTGCTCCTTGTTGGACATGGATCACATTAGATCTTGGTGGAGGGAAGGCCAATTTTCCCCTCCAAGTGTATGCATGCCTACCATGCTCCCTTACTACAAAAAAATTCTCTAAAGTGTTATCTAGATAGACAACCTTTCTTGGTGTCTCAAGATCTTTAAACATGTATATTATGACTCTGCCTACTTCCTTAGGTTGATCTAGTTTTAATATTTTAAAGGTCTCATGTGTATCCCTATTCAAAAAGAGTTCAATGCTTTTGTTATCTTGAGGGATCCACTCTGGGTTAATGATTCTAGTAAGGATGGATTTACCATGAGGTGTTTGAGGTTGTCCTCCTATGTTTCCTTGTTCTAGGTCTCCTATCTCATTCTCTAAAATGACAATTCCAAACTCATATGTCTTGACTGATAAGCTCGTAACCCCATACGTGGTTCCTTGCTTATCAATATATGCACCCTCTTCGAATTCGACCACTCGGTGCTCAAGTTCAAAGGGTTGATCAAGGTGATTATCCATTCCAAATTCATATGGATAGTCACTAAGCTGTTGAGCCCAAGACCTAGCTATGTGATTGAGAATCGCTTCAAAGGACCTGATGCTTTGTCTATCCAGGTCTAGATGTCTTCCTCATCTAAGGTTCATATGACCTATCTATTAACCCAAAGATTCCCAAGTACAAGCGCATTGCAATGGTTTTTCTATCACAATCACTTGTTCTTTTTAGGTTCTTGTTTTGGGTGTAAAATCTTCTACTGTTAGTAGCATCTCAGGAATACTTGAGTTATATCATAACTTGAGTGTGATCGATGATTTTATGTTCCTTTGTTCTTAGAATTTTTCAAATTAATAGTCTAGCTATACTTGAACTTGAGTGATTAGGTTTTCTTGTAATTGAATCGTGCCTGGCATAACCCTAATCAATCAATACCTCTAGTTGCACTTAGCCTAGGCTAGAAATTGATCGAGGGGGTTAAGAATTCTTCCAACCTCAAGCCTAGTGCTCCGATAAATGCTTCAATGCCTAGGAAGAATGCTCTCCAAGTGCAATCTGTACGTGAGCTAGCCCCTTTAAGAGTTCTAATTGCCTAAAAAAGATACCAAAATTTAGCTCAAATTTTCACAAAATCAAAAACCCTAAATTTTGGCTAAAAGTGGTTGTCTATCATGATTGATAGGGTCTGTTTGTCACGATGGAGCAGCTATCTATTAGTGGTTGTCAATCGCGATGGTCTGGTCCCTTGCGATGGACACATGTCTATCACGATTGATGGTCTATCTGTTGCGATGGACAAAGTCTCACGATAGATAGTGTTTATCATATGGGCTATCTATCGCGATTGACAGATATGCTCAAAAAAGTCTATCTGTTGCTTTAAGTTAGCTATCATGATGGATAGGTTGTTCATAATGATGGACCACTTACTCATCGGGGTTTATCCATCATGCATCGATGATTGATACCTGTCCGTTTGTGATGGACAGAGGTGCCCATCGTGATTGATAGAAAAAACAAATATTTTCCAAAAAATGGTTACATATGTATGATGTGCATGGTGTCTACTCAGTTGTGGTGCACTTATTTTTTCCCAAATTCCATTTCTTCTGTCTACCATGATTGATGGAAGCTTTCATCATAGGGTGCATGCACAAATAATATGTGCTTGTTGGACTTGTTGCTGCTATTATGGATACTAGTACCTACCAAAAATCTCACAAAACACACAAAAACATAATATGCACAATCGCTCTCTCTCTCTCTCTCTCACTCACTCTCGCAAAGGAAATGAGAAGAATGAAAGGAAGGAGAGAATATGACCAAAATTGGTGGAATTTTGCAGAGATGGAGATGGAGGTAGGGAGGGAGTAGGGATGGTAGGGGTTATGATGAGGGAGGTGAAAGAGTAAAAAATGAGAGTTTACCTACAATTCCAACATCACATCTCTACATCTTACCATCACACACTCATCTTCAAAGCTTGATTCCTGAAAACATTGCCAAATTTGGTGTCACTCTAGCACAATGATAAATATCAACATGAGGAGATCCACCTCATAATTGTCAATCTGAGGAGACATGGGGGAGGTATGATAACCATGAGCAATTTAGAGTACAAGTGTGTGATTGAGAAGCACACAAACATGCACACACATACACGGAATGGAGCAATGAAATCTTTAATTCGCTAAAAAACAATTTTACAATGTGCTTAAGTTGCTTCAATTCCCAAAAAATCCCCCCAAAAATGAGCTCTCTAGCTCCCTTTATAGTTGTTGACTATCTTTGGGCTTGTTTAGACCAATCACTATTGATAATGGTTTGATTTGAAAAAGGAATTGCTTGGCCTACTCACCCGATCTATGTTGACTCCTTTATCGATTGGGCCCTGCTTGACCTTCCTTCTACCCTAGCTCTATTTGACTCGACTGCCTCATGCTTCCTTGTCTTATCAAGCCTGCTAGACTGTAGTGGCTACCAACAACAATTCCCATGACTTTAGAGGTCAAGCCTACAAAGTAGAATCCATACACCTATAATGACATGCATGCAGCAAAGATAAAAGAGGAAATTGATAGGTAAGTTGAATTCATTTATGAGATTGAACACACTAAATGGGTATGCCCCATTGTGGTAGTGGCCAAGAAAAATGGCAAGTTATGAGTATAATGCCACCATGATACTATATACTTATCTGCTTCCTATCACAAAACATCTATTGGAGCAAGTAGCAAGAAAGGAAGTTTATATCTTATTTGATGGATTTTTAGGCTACAATAAAGTAGCCATTGTCATCGTCGATCAACAAAAGATGGATTTTAAGGAATCTTTTCATTTTGCATGATGCAATTTGGGCTCACAAATGCATCTCTTACATTCCAAAGGCTCATGTGTCATGTGTTCAAAGAGTTCTATAAAAACTTAGAAGTCCATGTGGATTATTTGCATGCTCATTCCCACATATGACAAACCCACATTCGAGAATACATGCAAATACTTGACAAATGTAGAGAATACCATGTGTCTAAACCAACAAAAGTGCATGTTTGTGGTTAGGAAAGGTAAAATATTAGTTCATATTGTATGAAACAATGGAATATCAATAGATGAAGATAAGGTGAGAGCTAAGCACAACTATGGAGACCTACAATCATTAATGAGGTAGAAGCATTTATGGGTCATTGTGGATACTATCTATGATTTATCCACATATATGCAATCATAGCTAAAATCTTGTACAAGCTTTTAACAAATTTTGACAATGTGAGATTAGAATAAGCCATTCCATGCTCATGTGTATATCTCTAATTTTGCTATTGGATGCATGCTCACACAACCAACTGGAGAAGGAAACATAAATTTACCCATAGAATATGTGCAGCTCAGTGGTGAGTAGCACCTCCTTTACTTGTCAATTTCGGAAGACATGAGGATGGTATGAAGATCTCAAGCAAGTGATGCACAAGTGGTGGAAGAGAAGCACACTCACATGCACTCACACACACACACACACGCACACAGGTAGAACAAAGAGTGGCACAATGTAAGCTTTGATTACTAAAAAAGAAGATTACAATTGCTTTAGATTTATTTCATTCTTTAACTTGCTCCTCCAAAAATGAGACTTCTAGTCCTTTTATAGTTTTTCACTAGCTTTGGCCCTGTTTAGACCTAGTGTTCGGCCTAGTTAAAAATTAGGTTCTAGGGCCTATTTGAGGGCTCAAACGGAGTCTAAAAAATATGAAAATTGATAGGTAGGTACTTCTAATGCTCCTCAAACTCAATGACTCCTTGGCTTGCACAAAATGGAGCTACAAAAATAGGAAATGGTATTTACAATGAGTGTTAGTGATGAAAATCACTATTTTAAAGGTTTCTCTTGCGAATTTTGACATACATTTCCATCAGTCCTTTCTTCATTGGCTCCTTTATCGGCTTGTGCTTCCTATCTCTTCACCTTGGCATGTACTTCCGATGAGTTAGCCCTTGAGTTTCACCACTCCCCCCTCTCTTGCGCCTATCGTCCTTGATAAACCCTTGTCGAGGGTGTTTTTGACATAGAACTCGACAACATCCGAGGCGAGGTGGTGTTCTTCAATCCTTAATCCTTTTGCAAGATCTGTAAGTAGTGTATCCCAATCCACTAGACTTGGGACTTTTGGATGTGGTAGGCACAATTGATCAGAATGTAAAGTCCTCTCCACAACGATTAGTTGTAGGAGATGTGAGGGTCTAGGAATGAATATTTCTTAATGGTACTCTCAGAACCCTGTAATGAACATCCCTCAAAGGTCTATTTGTAATAGGCTCCGAGGTACTTGATCCTTGCGTGCCATGCATAGATTACATTAATGGAAGGGGTTGTACTCATGTCGTACACTAAATCTAGATTTCCTTCATTGAAGCCGACAGTAGAGAAGTGAGGATCTTTGATGTTCTTGAAAGTCCAAAAAGTGACAAACATCAATTCAAATATCTTCATACACATCTGGGCCATAACATTAGGTATGTTCCGTAGTCTGGTACCCCAGTGGCGGATGGATCATATAAGCTACCGTGCCAGGTCCCCGTGGTAGTGCTAGGTACACATAGTTGAGCCATTTCTCATAGCCTTTGACATTCTTAACAGTGATTGTGAATTCTGGCCACGTGCATCTTCTAAGTACTGGAACGTAACATGGGTTCAATTTCATGAAGAAAGGCATATTGTTCCATGTACAAACCATCTTCGGATATGTTTGGAGAAGACGTAGCCACCAAGTGTGTTGGTAGATGGATCCATGTGCAACGCTCTCGGGTATGTCATCAGGACCAAATTGAGTAGCAAAAGTCGGTATCTTGCGAGTATGTCATTGAATTTCAATATTATAGTCCGCGAGAAGTACACAATATGGCACATATTGATCATCGACTATTCCTATCCATCAATGATGGGACATAAGTCTGAAGTATTCTGACTTGATGACGTTCTCCTCAATCTTTGACATTGATTTGATTTGAACCACTACTCTATCGTCATGTGTGCTGCCCATCTTTTCTAGCTTCTACAACCATTCCCGGGCTTTGACTTTGAGTGTGTCTAATCCTTCAGCCATTTGTTGACCTCCTGGCATGGGCATGGGTACATGAGGTTCCTCATATGACTCTTCCACTTTGATGGGCACCATCTCTTCAGGTTTCAGTTCTATGATGGGGGAGGGGTCTCTTTTGTATTGAAGCAATTTACTCTGCGATTCTGCAACCTGTGCTTTGAGCACGTCCACCTCTTCGGTAGTTGATATAGAATTTGTGACCCTCATTTTCTCTTCTTGTGCCCTCAGCTATCAGTGGAGGGTGTCCTTTTCTTTTTCCAAGGCACCATGCACTTCAATAAGATCAGCATACATATCGAGGATGGTTCTCATTGTGTCCAAAGGAATAGCTTTAAACTTTTATGGATCTATCTCCTGAGGAGAGCCTTCCATTGCCACTTTCTAGATTCTCTTCATTCTATTTTTGAAGTCATTTATTCTCCTCTAGATTAGTTTCCATATGGTTCCGCAGTAATGCCAGATTACGTCGTAATCTGATATTATTGGCCTAATGAACTTAAATTAAAGCTTCTAGTTTTTGAATGTTTTGAGAATCTAATTGTTATGTAGCATAGAAAAAATATTATTTACATGCATAGATGCTGGGAAGGTGGATGATGCAGGGGGAATGGGAATGAGGGAAGGGGTGGTGAATTTAGTGGAAATAAGAGGTGATGTGGGTGGAGGGGGAAAGGGAGATTGTGGTATTGTAGGGAGAGGTGTTGTGGATGGTGAAATGTCCATGGGGTCGGATAGTGTGATGTGTGGAGCGGCTACCATGTAAGTGGTTATGGTAGTTGAAGTGAATGTGGTGTCTATGTTGATTGATGTTGTTGTGAGCGTCTGTGAATCGTGCATCTGAGACACTGGAGTGCGAATGTACTGTTCCATGAAAGATAGGTATTGGGGTGGGGCGATTGGGGCGAGTGAGGTGTAGGGAGTGGACGGAAATTATGGGTCATGGGAAAGGGGTACGTGCAATGGGGGATAAGTTGGAAAACCAAGCATACCCTTAGTGGGTCAAGGGTTTCCAACCATACTAGGAATTATGGGGTGGCCAATTATGTGTTCAGAGGACAAAAATGGTGAAGCGTACAGAGGATTGGTGATGGAAGAGAAGAGGGTGTTCTATGAGGTTGGCTCATGGAAGGAGAAGGATGTGGATGAGGTTGGGGTGTAGCTGAGAGTAGTTGTTACGACTGCAGTTTGTTTAGTGGTTGGAGGCGATGGTGGTGTGGAAGGGGGGGATGGGGTGTGCGGGGGTGAGACGGGTGATGTTGGTACAAAAGTTTCAATAGTGAGGTCAATGGTGGTGGTGGGGGTAGTTGTGGTTTCGATGGTTATTTCTGGTTCTATGACAGGTATTCTTATATTCTTGTCTATACGTGGTAATGTGTCGACTCTGCATTTCTCATACCCGACGGACTCGCCGACTGTTGTGTGGATGGCTTCCGGGACTCCTAAGGATTCTGACATTAATTTGAGGGTGGTAATGAAATTTTTTTCCACCCCCTCTTCTGTTAGCATTTCTTCAATCAAGGCTTGGCATGATGGAAGGGAGAGTTTGTGCCTTTCTTGCACTACTTTGATCGTATCATATAGCCTTTGTAGCTGGGCTATGTATGCAGGCGCACCTACAAGTTTTGGCACTTCTTGCTACTCATCTTGATGCCTTTGGTCATGCTCCTCCTCGTCCTCTTCAGACTCTTCATCTTCCTCATCCTCTTCATCCACATCAACTGTGGTAACGGGTACTTGGGAGGTTGTTGCTTGCAATTGAACATCTCCCACTTGTTGTTCCTCTTTTTCCTCAAGATTTACTTCTCTTAAAGACTCATTCGTGTGGACATGGCCGTTGCTTGTGTGCCAGGTGGATTTGATCAATAATCCAATGAGGCAAGTTGATTGTTAAGTTTTGGGTCTCTACAAGGTACAGACTGAACCATATCTTTTTAGGTGGCATGGTAAACCTATCTTGGGCAGGGAATGCAAAGTGTTGCATACACATCCTTAGGTGGACATCAATATTAGGCATCATCGCGACCATATCCTTGAGCTTTGTAAGGTTCTGATTCTTCATGTTGTTTGGCAAAAGGGCTTCCTTCTCTATAGGTATATGCATTCCGCGCATGTCTAGGGCCTCTCCCACTAAGTTGTTGGTTAACCTAAACCTCTTCAGCTCATTTCCTTTCCTCAGAGAGGGGAGTACAAAAGTGCTCAAACCTTTGGGATGCTTGCTCGGAGTCAAAGTGTTGATGATGTAGTAGCATCTCTCCATATAGGGCATAACACTTCTACACTTTGTAGCTTCTCAAATTCTCATGTAAAGAAATGATATTTTCCCCACTTGCCATTGAATTCCAGATCTACCTTCGAGATGAATGTTCCTTTCCCAGAGGTCCTGCAACTTCACTAAACCAGTGGAAAGCTTTACCGACAAGCAAGGTATGTCCAGCTCGGGGGTCCTGTATAGGTGTAATCTGAATTGCTTGCAATTCTTCTCGTCTTTCAGGTTTTTCTGGCATGATGGGTAAGTTCTCTAAATCAACCACCTACTAACTTGTTCCTGTTTGGGAGCTGGTTCCTACTATGTCAGCCATGTTATGACTATCTGCTGAGAAAACAATGTCACATTAGCATTGTGTCGAAACATGATAATATCATGTTCCCTCAACAATACCAACATGCTATTGATTTGGTTAGTGCGTTAATAAGTGAGATGTTTCTCGTTATTTATGAGCGTGAGTTGGTAAGTTATCATTTTGTCCCTAGATGCATACTCTGGATGTGCATTGTACTTGGGATGCATCTATTTTGATGTGGATGGATTTACACACGTGGATCGGGTGGTTTGAGACAAGGTTTTATCCTCCAAAATTTTTGTGTGTGATTATATTCCTCAAGTTTGATGAACTTTACAGATTTTTGAGTCATCTCTCGTTGGATTCAAGACTTTTTAGGTACCCATTTCCAGACATTCCTAGGCGTGATTTCACATGTGGAGTTGTGGCTAGCGGGTGTGTGCCCAGAAGTGTATGATGAGAGTGTTGATGAATGATGTGTTAGGCTTCTTTACTTTTGCGAAGCTACTTAGCATACAAGCAAGTCTTGAGCACCCAGATTTGTCATGTATTGGGGTCAACCTACATTGAACGCTTGGGGATCCAAATGGAAATGGTCCTTTGGGTAGGATCCATGGAACTTTCTTTCTTGGTAGTCCTTGCCCGAGTAGTTGACTCGGTACTGTTGGAATTTAGGGCCCCAGGATCGTTCCAATACTAAAACCTTTTGAGCATACACACTTAATTAGTTAAGATGATAAGTGAGAGATAGAAAGAAAGAGATCTTGAGACAAGGATAGAGAACGTAAGCCAAAGCTTACTCACTAAAAAATAGATGTCCAAATTACAACCTGGGAGTATTACTCCACCATATAAAGTGCTGCACTCACTAATGGAAGAATATCCAAGAAGATGATGATACAAAATTTAGATTATGTTGAAATAATCTAAGTGTGTAAGTGAATGAGCAACGAAGTTAACTTTATTCTCACAAAATAGTGTAAGAAAATTGTAAATCAATCAACCCTAGTTTTGAGATTAGGGTAGAGAAACCGTAAAAAAAAAATATAAGGTTAACTTACAAAAGATAGTTACCACCACCTTGCAGAAGACTTCTTGCTCCAGGAGAGGAGCCTCTCCTTCACCAAATCTTCACCTCCAAAGCTTCAGAATCTTCAAACTCTAGCTTGAGATCTTTGAGTGATGATCAAATGTGTGCCCACCATGCTCCTTTTATAGGTTTAACCTCCAAGATTAAAGCAATAGTGAAAGTACTTCTAATAAAGCTAAAACATGGAGATCCATAAAAAAACAAAAACTCCATCGTTGTTTTACTATTATCGCATGCTTTTGATTTATGCCTAAAAATAGCAAGTGGCTAAAAATAGAAGTCACGTTGCCTTCTAAAAATAGGGTTTTGATTGCTGAGTTTTCAAAAACTCATCACCAACGAAGTTTCTTTTTATTGCTTTTGGACATGATCTAGGTTTTCTTATTTGAGCAAAATTAGGGTTTGATGTTTCTTCCAACTCTGACCTCTGATGGAAAAATGAAGCATACCACTAGATAGCTCTTGCCAAGCTCTATCTATCTAGCCTCAAAATGTTTTTCCCAAGTTGTTCAAAAAATACTAAGTCCGGAAATGTGATTTGTCGGAAATGTACCAAATGTACATTGACTTCCAACAATCCCTCCTTCAATGTCATATTGGTACAAGCTTCAGTAACCTGCAAATCTTCTCATGACTGTCTCTAGTCAATGCTTTGGTAAAAATATCTACAACATTCTCACTAGAAGGAACATAAACTAGCTCAATGATCTTCTTAGCTATCTGCTCTTGAATATAGTGGTAGTGTACCTCTATATGCTTTGTCCTTGGATGATGCACTAGATTCTTAGCTATAGCTATAGCACTCTAGCTATCTGAAGATATCTGAATGGGTTCATGTACTCTCACATCAAAATAAATGAAAATCTTCTGCAACCAAACTGACTCTAAAGTAGTCGTAAATGTTGCACGATATTTAGCTTCACACAATGAAGTGGCAATAGTGGGTTGTCTCTTTGAAAGCCATGAAATAAGACCATCTCCAAGATAAAAACAAAATCCACTAGTACTGCTTCTTGTGTCTCTATCACTTGCCCAATCAGAATCTGAAAATCCTTTTAGTAACAAATGTGTAGATTTTGAAAATATCATATCATAATTTGAAGTTCCCTTCAAATATCAAAAGATCACCTTTAGTGATTTCTAATGTAAGATTGTCCGATTTTGCATGAACCTTGATACTTGAGAAACTGCAAACTGTATATCAAGACGTGTATTACACAGATATATCAAGCAACCAACTGCTTGACTATATAAAGTAGCATCAAATGACTCTGCATCTACTACCATCTATAAAGATGCATTCTGATCCATAGGTGTTTGTATAGGTTTAGAATCATTCATCTTAAACCTTTCCAAAATTTTCTCAATGTATTTATGTTGTGTCATATAGATACACTCATCTCAAAATAGAAATTGAATCCCAAGATAATAATGCAAAATGCCTAAATCATTCACATCATATGTTTGCTTCAATTTTTCTTTGAACATTTGCAAATCTTCATCTCTGGGACCTGTGACTATAATATCATCCACATAAATGATTGCTATAATCATCTTACCTGGTTCAGCTTTGACATAAAGAGTTGGAGCTGCATCTAAGTTATGGAAATCAACGGATAAAAGATATGTGTGTATCTTTTCATACCATGCTCTAGGTGCCTACTTCAATCCATGTAAAGCTTTTATAAGCTTACACACTAAGTGTTCTTTAGCTGAATCTTCAAGACCTTCTGCCTGCTGACTATACACATCCTCGTGTAAATCACCATTAAGAAAAGCAGTCTTAATGTCAAGTTGATATATATGCCAACCAAAATGTGCTGCTAAAGCAAGTATTGACCTAATAATAGTCATCCTAGACATAGGAGCAAATGTCTCATCATAATCAATACCTTTTTGTTGTGCATATCCTTTGACAACCAATCTTGCTTTGTACCTATCAATAGTACCATCTACTTTCCTTTTGATTTTGAAGATCCATTTTACACCTATAGCCTTCTTTCCCTCTAGTTACTCACATACCTGCCAAGCTTGATTCTTATGAATAGAATCAATCTCTTCTTGCATATCTTTTCTCCAAATAGGAATGTTAAGTGCATCTTTAACACATGCAGGTTCATCTTCAACTGTCATAAAAGCCAAAATATCATGAATCTCAAAGTCTTTAACAAAACTTACATGATCTTTTTGTTGTTGTTGTCTAATCTGACTTCTTGTTCTTATATGATCTTGTTGTTGTTTTCTAGTCTAACTCCTTGTTCTTCCATTAAAAGTCTTTATACCACTATCTTTCCAAGTCAGATATAACCAAGGAGTTGTATCTTTCAATAGTGGTGAAACTCTTTCTGACCCTTCAGCTTCCACAGGTTCTGGAACTTGTCTTGCCGAGGTACTAGGACTTTCTAGAACTTTAACTTCTTCCATTTCTAGAACCAAAGTCTCTTGTGGAACTGACTCTGTAGAAGGTTGTGAAATTTCTCTTTCTTGAACTTTTTCTTGAATCCTAGGAATTTTAACTCCCTCCTAATATGGTTGAACATGTACATCCAGAATCTTTCTAAAAAATCCATAGCCATTTTCACTAATGAACTCTAGAATTTTTGCTTCTTTATCATTGACTTTAATTTCAGCAATATAAGCATTATGAGAAAGAATAACTTCACCCGTCTCTGGAACATAAAACCTGTATCCTTTAATCTCAATAGGATATCCAATAAAAATAGCTTTCTTTGCCTTTACATCTAGTTTGCCTCGTTCCTTTTTCTCAACATGTACATAAGAGAGTGATCCAAACACTCTGAAGTAACTCACATTAGGTTTTCTACCATAATAAAACAGATCATCAACATAGACTTCCAAATTTTTCCTCAAGAACTCTTTAAGCACATGGCACATCAGCCTTTGAAAGATAGCTGGTGTGTTGGTGAGGCCAAATGGCATTACCCGAAAGGCAAATATGCCCCACTTTGTGGAAAAAGATGTCTTATGCTGATCCTCTAGAGTTATGGCCACTTGATTGTAGCCAGAGAAGCCATCAAAGAAGTTGTATACTTCCTTGCCTATCACTCTTTCTAAGAGATGCTTCGTGATAGGAAGCAGGTAAGACCCCCATTTCCTAGAGGACCGTGCTACCAATGTCAGGGAGATCACCTCATTCATGATTGCCCTATGCCTACACCTACACAACCCCAATCTGTGACAATTCAGGGTTTTTGTCCCGATTGTGGGAAAGAGCATCTCTTGCGAGATTGTCCTAAGAACCCCAACAATATGCCAAAAATCACTCCTATCAATGTTATTGGGTTAGTAGTAGACTCTACAGGAAGTAACTTCCACTGCACCATTGCAAGTGGTCAATAGAGCTCAAGCTTTGCAGAAAAACCAAGGTTTACGCTAGGAAATGAGTTCGGAGGCTAGCAAAATTGAGAGCATAACCAAGAAGAGGACCAGAGCTTGGAAGGATAGTCGAGAGAGAATGAAAAGGCAATGGGCAAAGGAGATGAGTGAACTCGAGGAAAGTCTAAGAGAAATGAAAGCCAAGATAATTGAACTCACATCTCAAACTCACTCTCACACTACTTCACACCCACCATCCCCATCTCCATCCAATCCACCAAATTCCAACCCACCTCACACAATCCCACCAACCCCTAGAGTAGGATCAGTCTTAGCAGATCCCAGTCTCGAGGACCTAGACATGATGCTTAAGGCATATCAGGCTAGAATCCAAGAAGGGCCAAACGGAAAGGGTCATGAAAAGTGACTAGAACTCGAACGAACTAAAATTTGTGTTAAGATGGTGGAATTGGCTCAAACCATGTTTGACACCAGTCGCCTCTTTAACTTCTCTTGTTCAGCTAAGACACAGTTGCACTTTGATGGACTGCTAGAAAGATTGGAGAGGCTAATTGCAAAAGCTGAAAAGGACCCCGCCTCTCAAAGTAAGGACAAGGCAAGTGAAAGGATAAGCCTTCCTGCCCAGGAAGCTTATGTGCCTAACTCCACAGAACTAGACACATCTTCTTCTATGAATCGATATTCCCCAAAAATTCTAAAAGAGATTCAACAAGAGAAATGGGCTAAAGAAAGTGAAAATCCTCCTCCAATCAAACTTGTGGATGAAGCACACGATCAATTCCCACAATACATTCCTTCTATTTATAGAGAGCAAGAGAGTGCCCAATCTCAAGAGAGATTAGACTTCAAATCTAATTCCTTATAGGAACTACCCCATTTCACAGGCCCATGGGAAGCTAAGTCTACTTGTATGAGAGCACCCACGATCATGATAAAAAATGAAGGCTCAGTCATACCTAGGAACACAGAGGTGGTGAAAAACACTAAAGTACAGTGCAATATCACTTAAAAAGAGCTACTCAAAGTTAGGCTAGAGCTATGGAAACATGTAGCCAATCAAGTGCCAGAAGTAGCAAAACCTCATCCCTAGGTAGGTTCTCATAGAACAGTGCCATAAATACCCTTGGACAAGATAGGAGACATGAGTGAAGGAGAAGATGGAAACACCTATCTTCCCATTACCCATCAAGGGTACACCAACAAGGCAATTTTGGACTCAGGTGCAGGAGTTGCAATTGCTACCACTTCCCTATAGAAATGTTGGGGCAAGCCAGCACTCAGGCCAATGAGAATGAAATTGCAGATGGCCGATGGTCACATAGAAAGACCTTTAGGATTTCTAGAAAGAATAACTCTCACTACATATGGTGTTGAGTTTGAGCATACTTTTGCCATATGTGACTTTAGCAAGAATCAGGCCTATGAGATGATTTTGGGAAGACCATTTATGCAACACTTGCAAGTGGTACAATATTGGGGAACCAATTCTTTGTATTTGCAACACTTAGGTGGTACAACCAAAGTCAATCTCAAAGATTACTCCAATAGAGACATACCCCCTATTCAATGGAATCCCATCCATAGAGCTAAAGATGATACCGAGTCAGTGCATTCCATAGGCTCAGGATCCTCATTGATGCATGAAGACACCCACTTATGGATGTGCAAAGTAGTTGTAGAAGAAGAGAAGAGAGAAAAAGCTAGAGAGCTAGGTGCGAAGGAAACCCATAGGTCAAATCAAGACCCAGCCTATGCACCTATAGTATTTCCTAATGAAGAATTTGAACCTCATGGTTGGGTGGAAATTTTAGCAACAATGGATGTAGCCATCAATGAAGAACAATGGACACCTCACTATGACGAGGATGGCTATGGCATTTCAGTCTTCACAATAGAGCCAATCACGTGTGATTTGGTTATTGAAGAATGTGGACCTAACACTGATGCATTCGAGGATGCAAGTGACTCCGATCTAGAGTCAATCATTATGGACCCACCTTTTGCATCAGCTGAGGAATATTTCTACGAAGTAGAAGCTTACCCTCAGAGACACGAAGAAATGACGAAGGATGTGAGATTAGCCACACAGCTAACCACTAAGAAGGAAGGCAAGAAGAGGAAGAAGAGAGAAGTCACACCAGAGGAGGAAGAATCCTTGTTTGAGGTCCCTTAAAATTTCAAGAAGTATGAGATAGAAGATAGGAGAGTCATGATAAGAATGCCTAAACGTGATGCACAAGCTGGAGAGGCCTACGATAACAAAGAAACCACCAAGAAACTTGTTGTAACCACAGAAGAAGGAGAAGAAAAATGCATGTACATAGGACATGACGTGAGTGAGGGAGAAGAGCACGAGGTAATAACCTTGTTACAAGAATATAGAGATATTTTTGCTTGGATTTATAAGGACTTGAAAGGTGTAGACCCTAACATATGCTCACATATGATTCCCATACCTCGGATGCCAAACCCTCTAAGCAGAAGCCATACACATATAACGATAACTATGCTGCTAAGATCAAGGAAGAGATAGATTGCTTGGTTGAAGCTAGATTCATCTATGAAATTGAGCACACTGAGTGGGTATCCCCCATTGTTGTGGTGCCCAAAAAGAATGGAAAGTTACATGTATGTATTAACTTGAAGAAAGTTAAATCAGCCACTATTAGAGATAGTTATATGCTTCCTATCACTGAGCATCTCTTGGAAAGAGTGGTAGGGAAGGAAGTCTACAGCTTCCTTGATGGCTTCTCTGGCTACAATCAAGTGGCCATAGCTCGAGAAGATCATCATAAGATAGCCTTTGCTATAGAGTGGGGCATATTTGCCTTTCGACTAATGCCATTTGGTCTTACCAATGCACTAGCCACCTTTCAAAGGCTGATGTGCCACGTGTTTAAAGAATTCTTGAGAAAAATTTTGGAAGTCTATGTTTATGATCTCTGTGCTCATTTTAACATAAGACAAACACATATCCCAGAGTTGAGAGCTATCTTTGATAAATGTACACAATATTAGGTCTTCTTCAGCCCTGAAAAGTGTGTTTTCATGGTCAAGAAAGGCAAGATTCTAGGACACATAGTGTCAAAGAATGGCATATCCACTGACGACGAGAAAGTAAGAGCTATCGCAGAACTACCTAGGCCAAAGAATGTCAAGGAAGTGCAAGCTTTCATGGGGCATCGTGGCTACTATCGCCGATTTATTCATATCTATGCTATCATTGCAAAGCCTTTGTACTCCCTTTTGACTAACTTTGAGTGGATGGAATAATGTGAGAACTCTTTCAACAAGCTTAAATGGCGATTATGTTCAACACGAATCTTGACTACATCAGATTAGAACAAACCTTTTCATGTTCACGTGGATGCATCCAATTATGCTATTGGGTGTGTACTTGCACAACCTACAGGCAAAGGTAATATGGATCTTCCAATAGCCTACGCTAGTAGACAATTGAAGGCGGCTGAGCGGAACTTAACCACGATCGAAAGAGAAGTATTAGGCACAGTATATGCTGTAAAAAAGTTTAGATAGTATTTTCTTGCAAATAATTTGAATTTTTTACTGATCATCAAGCTCTACTTTACTTGGTAAACAAGCCATGCAAAACAGGTAGATTAGTAAGATGGTTCCTTTTACTAATGGAATATGACTATGAGGTAGTGGTGAGGAAAGGTAAGACTCACTTGAGAGCAGATCATCTCTCGAGGCTCACATCTAGAGAAGTTCCGCAATGAGTATCAGATGATCTTCTTGATGATTACTTGTTCAATTTGGAAGTTGTTCCACAGTGGGCCAAGACATTAGTGCCAATATTGACGTATGGGCCTAAACATCCAGTAATGAACACTCAAGATAGGGAGGTAGTAAAAACCCAAAACTACCATATCATGGCACGAAGTATGTACAAGCATACAGATCAAGGGATACTAGCTTGTTGTGTGGAAGAGGAAGAGTATGCAAAATGGTTGCAATTAGCATGTGTGGTTGCATTAGAGCAACACTATTCAAGGCAAAGAACTTTACAGACACTAAGGAGACTTGGAGTTCACCGGACGACTATGGAAGCAGATGTCCATAAGTTGTTTAAGGAAATCCTAGTCTGTCATATTAGACCACCTGTGGAGCATGCTACACTGTACCAAGTGTCTCTAATACCAGATTGGAGTGAACCATTGGTAGCCTTCTAGAGGATGAAAACATTCCCTCAAGATATGACCCTAGCTAGGCAAAGAAGTTTAGCACAAGAAGTCCTTGATTACGCACTCATTGGTGATAATCTATACAAGCATGGAAAAGATGGATATCTGAGACTATGTGTCCATGAGAGTGAATATCTTAAGATTTTGGAAACTCCTCACCAAGGTGTAGCAAGAGGACACTTTGGAGGAGACCGTGTGATTAAGGCAATCCTATTTGCAGGTATGTGGTGGCCAACCCTTCACATGGATGCACATACCTGTGTGAAGAGATGTGATGTTTGTCAGCGAACTCAATATCCCATACTTAAAGATGAGATGCCATTGAAACCTATGATGGGTGGATGTGCATTCTTTAAGTGGGGAATAGACTTTGTAGGTCCTATTAATCTGCCAGCTAAGGGTTCACATGCTGAATATATCATTGTGGCCATAGACTATCTAACCAAGTGGGTAGAAGTGAAAGCCACAACGAAGAAGGATGCTCAAACGACAGCTAAGCTTTTATTTGAGAACGTGTTCACGAGATATGGGCTACCTATAGAGCTAGTAAGTGATAGAGGCACTGACTTCTTGAATGAAGTCATTGAGAACCTTCTTCAAGAGTTTTTGGTGATACACAAGAAATCTGCCCCCTATCATCCACAAGCTAATGGGCAAGCCGAAAGCAACAATAAGATTCTATGCAATGTGTTGACCAAATTAGTGAATAATAAATCTTCTGATTGGGACAAATAGCTACACCATGTTGTTTGGGCATATAGAGTAGCCTATAAAATAGTACTCCAAGCCACACCCTTTCAGATCGTATTTGGCCAAAATGCAGTGCTACCATTGGATTTCTTGATACCTACACTGAAAGTAGCACAAGAGCATTAGTGGGTAGGTCATGAACTCTCTTCAAGGATCTTTGATCTTGAACGGTTAGGTGAAACAAGACTGAGAGCAACTACAGGGATTTATGTAGCTAAGAAGATACAAAAGGCATACTTCAATGCCCATGTGAAGGATAAAAGCTTGAAAGCAGGAGACTTAGTTTTGATGTACACCCTGAGACAACATGCAAGAAAGCTAGAGAAGCGTGGCTATGGGCCTATGATCATAAATAGGATCTCAACTAGTGGAGCGGTTCAATTAGCTACTCTAGAAGGTGACATCCTCCCTAGTTACATCAGTGGATGTAGAGTCAAACTATATCAAGAACCCCTTACTGAAGAAATACTTATTCAACTCAACACTGCCAAGAAATGCAAGGAAGATGAAAAACGAATTCACGAGGAAGCTTAAGATGAAGCATTAGAACGCACTCAAAGAATGAAATTAAGAAGACACGGTAGGAATGAGCCTAGAGTAGGTGAAGCTCCAAGATATCACATGGCCATGTGCGAAGCACCAAGAATACTTTCCCATAGAATAGTTGATCGACGACCCTTTGTGACCTTAGATGTAGAACAGGGAGAGAGTGCAAAGACTCTAAGAGGATTGATTGACTCAGGTGCAGCCACTAGTGCTGGTAGACTTTCTTACTATCAGGGATTGAAATTAAGTGTCAATCCTATAGAAGCATATCTCATAGGATTGAGAGGTGTGGAAACCCCTTGCATGGGCGAGGTGGAACTCCCCCTCTACATCCAAGATGTTCTTATGATAGTTAAGATGCTAGTGTGTCAAGATGAGGACCTCACTGAGCCTCTTGTATTGGGTCAAGACTGGATCTATGATCATGCAGTCAACCTAAACCTAAGAAGCAGACTTCTTCTAGTCTGGGTAAATTAGAACCGCATTACAATTGAGTTAGAAAATGAAGCACTCAAGGAACTAGGAAAGGCACCAACTTCTGGTCCTTCCAGGAGTACACATGAAGATGACAATGCTATTCTTGTCCAAAACTATGTGATGCAGAGGAATGGTGTTCTCAACAAAGAAGCCAAGGATACGAGAAATCCCTTCTTTTCCAAAAGTGATAGAGACACAGCAACCAAAGGAGTACCGAACGCAGAGGAAGCAGACTACCTATGCTCAAAGCCAAAGGAAAGTATGAAGCAAAGTGTCTCAGCGCCTGAAACAAGTATGGGTACAGAAAGGCGAGCATCCTGTTGCGGTCAAGTTACAACCACTGACTAAACGTCACGCTAGTGATCAATGACAGGACACTAATAAGAAGTCTTTCAAACATTCTTCTATGAAAGTAAAGTCTCTATGGGTCCCCAAGAAGTCAATGAAGGCTGGCCCATAATTAAGACAAATTTGGGTGCCTAAGGCTTGCTTGCAGGCTCAAATAGCCACACGGAAACCACACACCATAAATCATTATTCACACACTCAAACAACCCACACCCATAATTGTTGGGCACACAGTCACATGTTCATCTACAGGCATGAGCAGGATCGCTTGTAAATAGGTCCCTAAAAAGCCTCATTTTCAAGTAGACATTCTTATAAGGCCCTTCAAAGTCTCCACAAAATCAAAAGATAAAGCCATACACTATGTTTGGCAGCCCAAGTATTGTAATAAAACACCTGATCCCATTGTAAAACCACATCTGCGTACTAACTATATCTGCACTACCTCGAACCACTCTAATTAGCACATAGGAAGCCTTCATCTGCTAACCACACTTCACATGCACGAATAAATTGGCACTAACTAACTTGCTAAGCACATCACAGTTCATCATGTTAATGTTGGAACGGGGACAAATGGTCATTTTGTGTCCATTGCAATGTTAACATGTATTTATATATTCTCACAAAATCGACAATCAGTACCCTCAACATGGCAGAGGCTGCAGGAATGAGCTCCTAGGATGGCACTGGTCCTCAAATAGTGGACATTGAAAATATCCCTATTCAGGAGGAGTTGAAGGAACGGCCACAGGAGTTAAGAGCAGTACATGTTATACCCATTCAAAATCCTCCCCAGGGGCACACCTTGCTAGTTAGCAAGAACTCCCATTGGTTCAGTGAATTCATAGGACCCCTTGGGGATGGAGCCTATTTATGGGACTCTGAGATAGAGTTTAATGGATGGTGGGGCCAATACCATTTCTTTACACGAGAGTTCTAAAAGCTTCAGAACAGTGAAGGATTGCAATCAATATGGAAGAAGGCCAGATTGGATGCCTATTTTCGTGCTCAGTTATTGAAGTTCGACTTCCTGAGGTGTTCGTACTTAATTAGCTCACTCACTCTTAGCAAAGGTAAGAAGGGTACAAGCACTTTTGTACTTCCTTCTCTTACATGAGGGAATGAACTTAAGAGTTTTAAATTAACCAAAACTTTGGTGAGGGAAGCCCTAGAAATGAGAGGTATGCACATCCCTATGGAAAAGGAGACAATGATCCTGGACAATATTAAGAACAGGAACCTAAGTAAGCTAAAGGACATGGTGGCAATGACCCCAACTATTGCCATACACCTATGAATGTGCATGCAGCACTTTGCGTTCCCAGCCCAAGAACGATTTACAATGGCACCTAACAAGATCTGGTTTAGTTTATATTTGGCAGACACGATGAACCTAACAATCAACATGCCACATTGGATTATAGACCAGATCCATCTTGCACATCAACGTTGGTATAAGAAATAGAAATCAGTGCTCTATGGATGTTGCGCACTTAGTAGAATTGTGTATCGATGCCTAGCATATGATGTGCCAATTCAAAGGGTGCTAATTTGGACTAGGGTGTAGGAATTTTAGTGAGGAGTATCAACCACAGGGCCCCCATCAAAGAAAATGAGAGGAGTTTTTCAGATGCCATGTGCACAGGCTCGGGGGGCTACATTGACAACAGATATGACTTTGCCACCCCAAAGGTGAGTACAACCTTTCACCATCTGATTACCTAGGCACAGTGCAGAAGGGTCGAATCTTATCTCCCCACCAATCCCCACAGATTTAGAGTTCCCTCATGGCTTCACGCTTGCGGATTTAATTGATGAGGAAGTAGCCAGGATAATCAATGCAACTAACTTGAAAATCAATGCAGAGCAGTTAAGTGGACAATAAACAATCACTGATCGGCCAAACCAAACTCAACCGGTCATTGTCGAAGTAGAGGAAGATGAGGCGGAGACTAAAGAAGAGGAACAAGATGAAGAGCAAAAAGGACCACCTGATGAAGAGGAATATGAATATGAGCAATATGTTATACCAGAACTCGCGGGAGTCCCAGCGTACACAACACAAATAAAAAGATTGTATGATACTATGAACCTAGTTCAAGAACAACATAGACTATCCTTGGCATCAAGGAAGGCCCTAATGAACCAGCTACTTGAAGAAGAAGGTGTGGATGATGAATTCAGAGCTTCCCTCGACATGCTCACTGATGCATTGGGGGTGCTAAAAGATGTTCATACTACCTTAGCCCTCTCTCAAAGATTTGAATGAAGACATGGGAGACGCCATCCAAGATCAAGCAGATACATATCATAGTCTCATAACCATAGGGCACCACATCCACGACCACTACCATATCACACTCTACTCAACATACTGAAGAACCCCACACATCAAGTGCACCCCCGTCACCACCCCTACCACCCTCCCCCTCCAACTCTACCCCCCTCACCTCATACCACCACTGTCGCCCCTACTGTCACTGCCATGGTCCCCACCTCCCTTAGTGAAGCACACAATGTGAGTCATCCATCACAACTCTCACAATTTGACACCACTCCTGTTGTAACTGCCACCATGAGTGATATAACTCTAACCATGGTTATCAAAAATCCCATTCCTCTAATCACACTTCTAGGTGGCCCACATGCACAACTAAACACACCATTGTACACCTTCACTACCATCACCACACCTACCATTCCCATGTATATGGTAACTCCCACGACCGCATCCACACATGACCACGTGGACATATCACCCACATCTATAGCTCTCCCTCCCCCCATATTCCCACAATCTCCCATTCCCCCGCTACCCACTTCACCATTCTCAAGCACTGCATCCACCATCCCTTTCCCTTTTCCCTACCCCCCCTGCATTCCAAACTTCCTAGCATCCACCCCTATAAATAATGTATTCAATACTTTATATCAATGTGTGTCTCCATTATAGCAAAATTACTAGCACTTAGATACTCAACATACGAACCTATTCAGAGTCCATGAGACACTACAAGAACGACTCACAAACATGGAGAAAAACAAGCGGCAACTACAACATAATTATGATACTTTGCAGAGACAATATGAGGAATTGGTGGCCAATCCCCCCCAACGAGATTCACAGGCACAACAACACCTCGAGGAAATGCTACGCATCCAACAAGCAGACAACCTCAAAATCCACTACAACCTCGCATTACTAAGGAAACACATGTCAGCAGCACTAGAAGAAAATAAAAGACTACAAAGACAAAATGAAGAAAACCTAGAGGCGGTGATGGAAGGATCACCAAAAGAGATTGACCCAGAGCAGTTCAAAGCCCTCTCGTCAGCCAACATGCAGATCATATTGGACACCCATGCCAACCTACTAGAGGCATATGATGCTTTAGAAAAAGAGCATGATGACCTACAAAAGCAAGTGGCCAATCAACGAGAGCAACCAAAGGAAGCTGCACCTATAGACGCCACACTCAAGAAGTGATAGAATTGAAAGCACAATTGGCAGCTTTGCAAAATAAGCTTCTACAATATGAATATCAACCTTCTCCCATAATGGAGCCAGAGCCTAAGGAACTAGTTCCAATTGAAGTAGAAGAGACATTTGAGGACTCTTATGTATCTATACCTGCACCTGGAGGTTGACAAACAGAGGAAGGAATTGATACATTCAAGATTGAAGCTCCAAAATGGCTGCAAAGGTTAGAAAGGGTCGACCCAACTCATGATGATAGACTAGCAGTGCAGATACAGTCCATGTCTCGTCTGGAAGAAGGCATCATCAAATCGGACTACTTCAAGAACCTATCTCATCATCGATGGATTGGAGCTTCAGATGATTTGTATGTACCATTTTGTGTATTATTGGTAGATTATCATGCAAAGATCAAACACCACACCACAAAAGAGCCAACCTCTGCAACCCGATTCGCCCCAGATGACATTCTTGAGGGCACTGTGCAGGGAAACATCTTTCAACCTACATGGAGAATACGGTTACTCGAAACCTACCCCGAAATTATGCGCACATGGAACAAAATGCCCTTACATCAAGTATAACCCTTGCTATTGTCCTGTTTTTTGATGAAGGTCATGACCTAAGTTCACTCTGACAGTGAAGAACGTCAAAGGATGTGACAAATGCTTGAACTATGTATATCTGGCACCACCATGTGGCCCATCGATGGTAGCATATATGATTTTAACCACTCAATATTGGGGCGTTAGGTTCAGGAATGTACCAGATGTCACGGCACAAATGTGGCTCAAAATATTTGAACTCATGCTCGTCACCCTTCGGGCCTTCAAAAATGTTAAAGAACCTCACCTCTTAGCCCTCGGCTTCAATGAAGGCAACCTCGACCTAGTCTATGATATGAGCACCAAACCATCCATCAACGTTGTATATATGTGGCACACTCATATCAAATATCTCCCAGCATGCTTCAAACAAATGTTTGAAGAAATGTTTATCACAAGATTCTGGGAGTATCACTCAGAAATATTCATACATAGAACCTCTCATCTACTACATTTATTTGTTCTGGAGCAGGCTCTACACTCAGATAAGCTGCGGCCACATTCAGACGTACCCGGACCAGTCAATTGGGATGCCTTACTCACATATTTAGCCAGAGGAATGAGGCTAGAAGAGCATCACTTGGCCACAGATGTCGTCGAATACTACATAAGACGTTCAGCTTAGCAAAGGTCTATCAGAGACAACAGACGCGAGAGAGGGGGGAGTGTTGGCAGCAGTTAGGGCATCTCAAGGCAAGGGGGCCGACAAAAGGAATCAGCGCAAAGAGAAGGGTCAAGTAGGAAAAGTAGTCAAAGAAGATGTGACAAGTAGGCCATTCAATTTTTCTGACCTAACCCCTTTTTAACAGTGATTTTCATCACTACATGAACCTTGTAAATACCGTCTTTGGTAGATTCGACTCCATTTTGTTCAAGCCAAGGAGTCCTCAAGCTTGAGGATATTAGAAGTATTTATGTACCAATTTTCATAATTTTTAGAGCTCATTTGAGCCTCCAAAATAGCCTAGGAACCTAATCTTTAACTAGGCCAGACACCAGGTCTAGACAGGGCCACTAGCTAGTCAAAAACTATAAAAGGAGCTAGAGAGCTCATTTTTGAGAGAATAGTTTGTAATTTTGAACTAAGAAGAGCTCTTGCAATAGTGTTTGGATCTTAATCAAATCTTCTATTGTCTCACTCTTTGTTCTTACCTATGTGCGCGTGTGTGTGTGTATGTGTGTGCATGCTTGTGTGCTTCTCCATCACCACTTGTGCACATCACTTGCTCGAGGTCTTCATAGCATCCTCTTGTCTTCCCGAATTGACATAAAAGGAGGTGCTACTCACCACTGAGCTACAATTATGAACTAGAAATAATACATGAGAGCTATGTTGACAATGTTGTTAGGTATTTTAGCATTGAAATCTTTCAACATCTTGTTGTGTTCATGCCTTATGTGTAGAATGTATCCCTCCTCCCATTGCATTGACAAGTTCACAATTTTTTGGCCAGATGCATTCTTAAGTAATTTTGAATTTTTGTTGCTCAATCTTTCAAGATCACATGTACTTCTTTCTCTTCTCCTAACTAGTCTCTGCTTCATGTGATCATGGTTATCATGTGATCATGGTTAGAAATCGCTTCAATTTTTATTGTAGATGGTTTAGGTTTTCTTGCTAGAGGAATATTGAGAATATCAGAAAACTTTTGATCATTGATATCAAGGAGCTACTATGGTTGTGTGGAATTTGTACCTTAGCCTTGACACAACAACATCGTCCTTGACCATCAATGTGACTTTGTGAAAATGTGCAACACATAAGTAAGCATCATTCATGAAGTCATTGCAAAGTCTTCTAGCCTCTTGCAAGTGCAAAAGATCTTGGGTTTGGAATCTGACATTCATGAATGAGGTTGTCTGCATCATTGACAAAACCTACAAGGAGATGTCTTTAAAACTCTCATGAATGGAAACCTTGTGATGAGAAGTCCCACAAACTTGTGTGCTCTTTTGATTTTCCTCAATGATTTCACATTATATTTTTCCCTTTTCTTATTAAAGACCTTCTAAGAACCACACTAGTTTTAGGTATTTGTGGGTTGATCCACATTTCCTTGGTTCTCTGTAGTAGTGGATCCTTGATTTTTTTTTTCAATTGTATAAAGCTTTCTAGCAATTTGCTTTGTCAAAGCCATGATCTACCTGACACAAGGATAAAGAGGAGGGCTCTTAACCTTATTGATATGAAAGGATAAAAATATAGCAAATGAAGGAGGTATTTAAGACATGATCAATTCAAATGATTAAGGCAATCCAAACTTCTTGAATTGTCCTTATTGCTTGCCATGTCCAAAATTGCATGCTCCAAAGTGATTTCATGTGTATTTCATGATAAAACCAATGACCACACATGTCGAATACATAGAGAAAGAAAATATGCATCAAATAATTTTTTTGAATGGAGACGATTGATTCAAGCAATTAGGACCATCCCAAGTTCTTCAATTGCCCTTATTGCTTGAATGGATCAGGTCTAAAAATGCAAGTCCTAAAGTGATTTCATGTCTATTTCTAATAAATCCAAAAATGCAAGCCTGAAAGTGACATAAATCTATGATCAAACATTTCTAATACTCAAAAAAATCAAATATACATCAAACAATTGGTGTGAATGGAGAGGACCATTTCAAGTGATTAGGGCCATCCAAGGTTCATTGATGGCCATAATTTCTTGAATTGGTCATTTCTTGTTTCTCCTTCAAGAAACTGTGCCATGTGGAATTAATGACATAAAAAAATGTAAAGACATCCTTTATACAAAGAAGAAACAAATAAACACCATCAACTTGTTCTCAATGGAGACAACCAATTCAAGAGACTAGGCCAATTTGAGGTTTCCTAATGGCCTTAATCACTTGAATCAATGGTGACCAAAGAATTGTAAGTTTTCTAGGTATATGAATCTATCAATGTATTGTTAAACTCATTGTAAGTGAAATATGAAGTTTTTTTCCTACCTCATAAGGCATGTTTCCATAAATATGTTTATAATAAAAAAATATGGACGTGATTTTCTTATTCAAGCAGAGCTGATACTTTCTATATAATGAGATCTAGACAATCCAAAGCTTTTTACTTTATTAAATTTAAGAAATTCACACCAAACATTTGAAATTGCCCTTTAACCCTTTCTACTCACCCCAACACCATCACATACCTCTTGAATTTGGGATGCTTCTAACAACAAATTCATTTCCTTCATTAGATTTTAAAAAATAAATCATTTTAAGCATGCATTCTCATCCAATTTCAATAGTTTCAAAACATCATGTTGATTCATAATTTCATTACAAAAATATATGCGCTCAAAACTTTTCGTCATGTTTAAACCTAGCACATTTGTTACATGATCTTTGGAAATTTTCATTCTCTTTTTTCTTTAACCACATCTTTCATTCAAATCTAAAAAAAGGCTTTATTGGTCTTGAACACATTCTCAATCCTATAGGATTTTATTCCATTTGTTTTAAGCTTCCTATCTTAGAAGTGAAATGCACCAACTTTTTTTGTAAATCCTTTTGATGTAATATTTTTTGTAGATAGTTTAGGTATTGCATGGAATTGTTTGACAAGTCATATAAACCATCATTACGATCTCCTAAAAATCTAATTAGATCATGAAGATTATGAGAAGTTGGGTACCTTCTAGTTTGAGGATTGATTGGATAAATAGTTCCATTTGTCCATATGTCAATATGCTATTTTCCTTCTTTTCATAATGCGTCAACTTCAAAATGTTGTTCCATTGTTCTATACTCATGACAACACAATATTTCTATGGAACATATCACAAAAATTCATGCTCATTTAAGGTTCATTGAAAGTGTTTGGATTGAGGTTATCCACAAAAAATGCATCTAGATAGGATGGTAAACTTTTCGCTTCATGCTTTCTAATCATTAAAAAGAGGGTATTATGAAGATCTGTTTTGGAGAATAGAGTTAAAAAGTGGGACACGTCCTAAAAACACGTTATAGATTTTGAAGGAAAAGACATAAAAGCTCAAATTTGTGGAGTGTTCAATGGACACAAACTTTGATGCATATCACTTTTCATGATTTTCACATGAACTTTCTCTCTTTCGAAACTAATATATTCGTGTAAGATATGTTTCAAATGAGCGTACATAGACATTTTTAGAGAATTTTTGACAAGATTAATCTTTACATTAAGCACAACTAGTTGAAATCCTTGCACTACCCATTTTTTGCCTTTTTCCATCCTAATTCACTACTGTAATAGGCCTTCCGATAGTGAAATAATTCATTTTGAACTTTGCAAATTACATTGTGGGGATAATGTTTAGAATGAATAATTAGGTCATTTTATGCATGTAGGAAAAATTTAGGGATGACAAGTTTTATACTCTCTAAACCTTATCTGCATCATGTTTTCTAGTTGAAAATTGAACATGAAGATAAAAGAATTAAGAGAAATGTTGTATGAGACAAAGGTAGAGCATGCATAAGAGAATAAAAGTGTCTCTATGAAATTTTTATGAATCATGTTTTAAGTATCTTGTTTGAGGCTCTACATTTAGTTCACTGTAAGAAAATGCTTTGATTTTATTCTCTCTAGAATTTCTAAACTTGCAGGGCTCAAAAGTTATACTTGGAGGTGGAGTTAGGCCTAGGTCATCTCTAACACTATTGTGGAGATCAAAGAGTTGAACATTTTTGAGTTATAGGGCTTGAAAAAGTGCCATTTTTAGGTACTTAAAAAAAAGTGGGCTTCTCTATTTCTATTCAAATACATGTTTTTGAAGCATACATGTTTTCATACAAACTTACGAATATCTTTGGATATGTCTTTTTGTTGCTTTTCTTCTATTTTTGGACAAGTATCGCTAAAAAAGAATTTGACTATGACAAAAACATGCTTTTGCAAACTTTTGCATGGAACACCATGCACTTCCTTGGATAACTCTCTTTTGAAAGGGATTTTCTAACTCAAGCAGGAAGAGGCGAAAAATCAAGGGATTACCTTGTGATTGAGAGTGAGAGTGAGAGTGAGAGTGAGAGTGTGATTGAGAGTGCGAGTGTAATTGAGAGTGCGAGTGTGATTGAGAGTGCGAATGTGAATGAGATTGCGATAGCTTGCGGGTGATCGAGAGGTCAAGGCTTTTTCTAGAAGCTATTTCACAAAGTTATTGTATCAATTGATTCAAATCTATAATATCAAAATTTCTCTTTCTTTGAGTCATAGCTTATCTACTCTTCTACATCGGATTTTCTCTTATCTTGTACAAGTTCTTTTCTTTCTCTCTTCCACTATTCTTGAGTGATCCAAGACTTGTGATTGAGGAAGCATACAACTACCCAATTTCCTCTTGTGGATTCTTTATATAAGTATGTGATGTATGAGGAGATGAGTGGTGCATTATGGCAAAGACTATATGATATGTATGCAAGTCCGTGGATCCATCTAAGATGTAGACCACATCAATGGTTTCAATGTTGGAACTATGTCCATGAGGGCCATACTCAATGACATTGCTTCATATTGATACACTAAATGACATTACAAATGTACACATGATGTTGCAACCAGATCTTTTAGATGCACATATGCTGATATAATACAATAACAAAATCTCACAAGAACACACACAGAATAGAGAGAGACAAGACTAAACACAAGATTGGGTACAATCTCCCCCCACATACTTTGATGGATGAGTCTATTAGAGTATGTGTACTTATAGGTATTTTCATTACATCTTGAATAGAAGATACATGAGGGTAGTGCTTCAAAAAGTGTGCGTTTACGAAAATATGATTTATTTACAAAACATCACTTCCTAAGCAATCTTCTACTTTACAAAAATATATAAAATACTATCTTTTAAATATCTTCAAAAATATCTTAGTAAATCCATGTGCATTCATGCCCTCATGATTCTTCACCTACTAAATCAAAACACAATCACATTAAAAAACCTCAAGACATTAAAATCCATTTACCATTCCATTATTCCATAAATTATAACATGCCTCCCAGTTGACAAACAATTGACCTCAGTTGATAAGAATAAAATAGATATGAATGGGCAGTCACATGTCCCATCATTGAACAATCATAAGCATAAACCATATAAAAACACATGCATGGAAATTGAAAACTTGAATTTAATGTGACTGTGAATGATATGCAAAAATCAAATGGTCATAATGTGGAGTTAATGATGTCTTATGAATCCATTGAGATTCTTCAAGTGAGTGATTTTTATTTTAACTAAATATCTATGATATTACTTACCAGTGTGTGTATTAGTAACATCATAATCAAGTATTTTCTCTAGAACTAAAATTTCACGATCCTCTTCAAGTAAATGAGGATCATCTAAAATATGAGTGAGTGGTAAAGTTCCTTTAAAGGATTTCAGTAAACTAATATAAAAAGAATTATGTATATTTCAATGAGAAGGTATGTCTAATATAAAAGCATTCTTATTTATTCTTTCAATAATATGGAAAGGTCCATAAAACATGGTGCAAGTTTAGCCTTAGGATCTTGTGAAATGTTTGTCAAACGTCATTTAATTATTCATAACCATACTAAGTCACTTTCATTAAATTTTTTTAGCTACTTGTTTCTTTACATTACACATGTAACAATCTTAACTCTTATTAATGTGCTCATGAACCTCACAAAGTGTAGAAATATGCCCTTATGCAAAAGAATCAACTGTAAGGATATCAGTTTGAGTGACATTCATGGGAGTGGGAAGCTTTCTACCATATACAAGTTCATATGGTGCATGTTGAGTAGTGGCATGTATTGTGTTATTATATGCAAATTATAGTAAAGGAATTTTCTAATCCCAATTACGTGGATTATCTAAAGAATAACAATTTAATGAATCTGAAATAGGACTATTTGTAGCTTCACTTTTCCGATTACTTGTGGGGTGAAATGCAAAGCTAAAGTCTATTTTGGAACCTGAATTTTGAAATAATGCAACTCAAAAATGATTACAAAAACGAACATCTTGATATGATAGAATAACTTTTGGAAAATCATGATGCAAAAAGATACATTTAATAAATAACTTAGTAGCTTGAGGTGCAGATAGAGTGGTTTTACAAGAAATGGAATACGTTTGTTTACTAAACCTATCAACAATTACCCAAATCATATCATTCTGATATGAAGTTGTAGGAAGTTTAGTAATAAAATCTATAGAAATTCATTCCCATGGTCCATTAGGTATGGGAAGTGGCATTAATAATTCAAATGCTTTACCATGATGTCGTTTCACACATTGACACACAATGCAATGGGAAACAAAGTGTGCAATATCGTTTTCCATTTTTGCCAAAAGAAGAATTCTTTACACGTAGAAATAATACTTTGTATGCCCTTATGACCCATATATGGTGAGTCATGCATCTCTATCATAACAAATTCTTTAAAAACGTGTGTGATGCATAACTTGTGTTCGAAATACAAGAATCCATTACAAAAAGTGTAGTGATCCTCATTAGATGGTGTAGAATTATCGAAAGCAATTCATGTTTGTGAAAAATACAAATCAAATGCATAAGCAGGAATCATGTCATGAAATGAATGAATATAAATAACAAAAATATTATTGATTGAAACAATATCTATTTGTGGGGTTGGGAAGCGACTAAGGGCATCAACCACAACATTAGCTTTGCAATATTGATATTGAATTATAGGCTAAAAATTTTGTATGAATGAAGCCCATTTAATGTGTCTTTTGGAAATCAATGGTTAATTTAATAAATGTTTAATAGCATGTTGGTTTGTTCTGATTAGAACTTCAGAACCCATAAGGCAATGCTTCCATATTTTTAAAGCATGCACAAGAGCTAAGAGTTCCTTATCATATGTACTATAATTCTTTTCAGAAGTTTTAAGTTTCCAACTTTCAAATGCAATGGGATGATAATTTTGCATTAATACAAGACCTGTACTTGTAACTACATGGAAGGGTTGTGTAAAATTTGGTAATTGTAAAATAGGTGCATCTGTAACTACATGGAAGGGTTGTGTAAAATTTTTTTCTTCAATAATAATGTGAGAGGAAGTGCTAAATAAGAAAATCCTTGTACAAACTTTCTATAAAAACTATCTAACCCTAGAAAAGAGCATACATCATTCAAAGATTGAGGTACATGCCATTCTTCAATTACTTTAATTTTCTTTGGATCTACCTGAATGAATTGACTAGAAGCAATGTGTCCTAAATACTCTAAGTCTTTTAGGAAAAAAGAGCTCTTTTCAAGATTGGCATAAAGTTTGTTTTTGCATAACAAATTAAAGATTGCTACTAAATGATTCTAATGGTCATTATAATTCTCAATATAGACAATTATATCATCAAAGAAAACAAGAAAAAAAGCTTGCTAATCAAGAAAGATGGTATTCATCATGCATGCAAATGTAGTAGGTGCATTGGTGAGTTAAAAAGGCATTACCACGAATTCCAAGTGACCATTTTGAGTTCTAAAGGTAGTCTTATAAATGTCATTTTGTGTTATTTGTATTTGATGAAACCCAGATTTAAGACCAATTTTGCTAAAGATACGTGCTCCATGAAGTCTATGTAGCAAAAATAGATAGATAGATAGATAGATAGATAGATAGATAGATAGATAGATAGATAGATAGATAGATAGATAGATAGATAGATAGATAGATAGATAGATAGATAGATAGATAGATAGATAAATAGACTCCTTTCTGCCACTTCATTTTGCTCAGGAGTGTACCTTGTAGTTACCTCTCTTTTGATTCCTCTTTCTTGAAGAAAAGAATCAAACTCATGGGAGAAGTATTCTCCCCCTCCATCTGACCTTAGCCTTTTTAGTGATTTACCTGTTTGATTCTCCACAAGAGCCAAATATCTTTTATCCAGATATTGAAGCTTCCTTGCTAGGTCCCCATACATCTGTATGAACCAACTCCAAGAGATCTCCATGCATATAACCTTTCTTCATGAATGGTAACCTGTGAGACTTTCCAAATTGACATGCACTACACTTATAAATCATATGTTGTTTTGACAAATTAGGGAGTCCAAGTACACTTTGGTCCTTGTAGATTTGCTTCAATGACCTTTCACCAATATGTGCTAACCTTTTGTGCCATACTTCCAATTCTGTGAGTGTCTGACTACCATAATTAAAGAGAGCAATGTTTCTAGTGTCCTGTAATTCAAATGTGAACAATCTACCTGTCTTTTCATCTTTTGCAATTCTTCTGAATCCTTGACTTGGATCTTCAACAAATGCTCTTGCTTTTGTGAACCCGACTTGCAACCCTTTCTCTACTATCTGCCCAACACTTTATCAAATTCTTTGTAATGGTAGGGACATAGAGTACCTTACTGAGTAGGTTGATGTTTCCATCAGGTGCTTTGACATTGCCTATTTTCTCCACAGGATGTTTTGTATCATCTCCTGTTTGTACCTCATGCTTATTCCTTGGATCTTCTAAATCTGATAGGAGTGCCACATTTCTTGCCACATGATTTGAACAACCTGAATCTATGTAGAAAACATGCTCATCAGATTTACCTTGTGGCATAGCCATGTTCATGATCAATAATGAATCCTCTTTGTTTGAGTCTTCTGTGTAGTTATTGTAGTCTCTCCTTCCTTTGTAGCCTCCTTGATAGTTTGAATGATTGTAGTTGTTGTAGTTGCCATGGTAGTTGTTGAACCTTCCTCTTGAGTAGCCATAACTTCCTCTGTTGTATCCTCTGCCTCTTTGATTCTTGGAATTCCTAAAGCAATTTTCAGTTGTATGATTAGTTAGTCCACAAATAGAACATGAGTTGGAGTCTTGGGATCTCCCCCTGCCTTGTCTACCTCCTCTTCCTCTACCTCTGCCATGTCTTCTTCCTCTACCTGCATAGTTAGCTTGATATGTACCTGCTTCATCATCCACTTTCTTTGCCTTTCCTTTGTTATCTTTAGACTTGCTTTTATCCGTGTATAAAGCTGAAGATTGATTACCTTTAGAGCTTTCTCCATTTTTTATAAGCTTTGCCTCTTGAGTAAGTAGTTGTCCAATGAGTGTGTTGAAATCAGGTACATGCATGTCCATGTACAAATCCATAGTTGTGGTGAATGCTTCCCACTTGTCATCTGCCTTCAAGCCATTGATGACCTGCCTTACAATTTGCTCTTCATCTATTACCTCTCCAATGCTTCCCAACTGATCCGCTATGTCCTTGAGCTTTGTGACAAAATCAGTCACATTTTGTTTGGGAGCCTTCTTGAGAGTTGTCAAATCTAGCCATAGTTGATGCTTCCTAGCTTTAGTACTTGAAGAAAAGAAAGCTTCAAGTGCATCCCACACTTCCTGAGATGTCTTACAACTTCTAATGTGAGGCAACAAAAAATCTGAGATAGAGTTGAGGAGATAAGACCTTGCAAGTGCATCCTTGGAGCACCATGTGCTCAATCTTTCTTGCTCTTCTTGTGTTGGTTGACTTTTGTTCCTGAAACTTGGCATAACTTCATCTCCAGCCACATAACCATATAAACTTCTACCTTGGAGATAAGCTTCCATCCTTAATGACCAAGCTGAATAATTACCTCTATCCAATTTATCAATTGATGAAGGAAATCCATCTGCCATGTTGTCCAACCTTGCTCTGATACCACTATGAAGAGATGGATAGGTATGTGCTTGAAGATGAAGAGGTGTTGCAAAATCCTTGATCTACACCAGCCAAATGAACTCCATAAGTATATGGTGGGCCCTTTTAGCTTGCCAATGGATGTATTAGACACCCTATGTACCTTGGAAGATCACTCTAAAAAAGATAGATCAAAACAGATAAGTTGGAGTTAGCTCAGAGGTGAAAACTTGCTATTCTTGGTTCATACACCTGTCGAGTGTTTTACATAATTCTCTGAGCACAGCATCAATTAGCTTAATTCCTCTTGGGGAAGTCTAGGTAACTTAAAGAGCTAACTTTCAAGAGTAATCTCATCAAAAATAATGAACCACACACTAAGAATGAGTTTTAACAACTGATGACATCATCACGATTCTCATGGGCTGCTATAGTTTGAGACCAGTGAGCAGAAAAATCAACATAACTCAAAATGTAGGAATCCAATGATTATGAAAATTTGTATGGTTATACTAGACAGTAAGCTGAACCCAACAAGCTTTAAATCACTGAATTTGGATAAGTAACCACTGAGAAAAACTGAGAGTAATGGCAGTGAGTAGTACACTTCACAAGAACATGGAAAGATGAACTCAAATAATCATGAAAATGAAAGTATATTGCTTGTACAATACAATGACTTACTGATACATATGTGTGCCTTGTAATCACACATTGATATGGCATAAAGCTCAGCTCTTGGAGGTCTTCACATAGGTCTCACTAACCACGACTAAAACTGCCATCTATTTATAGTTGAGTTTGGGAGGCTAACTTCCCTCAATCACTCTCCAATCAATCAATGACTGATTTGATTCTCTACCTACCACAAATCACGAATTCGTGGCTCCTCTTTCCATTCTTGATCAAGTGGACTCAACCACTTAAGATTCTCTTACTTTTACATTAAGTAAACTCTTCAAAAGTTACAAGAGGTAGTTCACAAGTGAACTTTACATAGTCTTCATTTTAAGGCTTTTTCTAAGACTTTGTGAGACTCAAGCCAATACTTAGGCTTGTCATAGACTTGCTCCAACATTAAGGGAGCACTCTCACACTTCCAGATTGATAGGTATGGATAACTCGACTAGAGACGATATGGAGGATCCCACAAGCCAAGACCATAGGTATGAAGGAAGATATCTAGATTACAAGAACTCCCTTCAGGGAGATGAAATAGATATAAGTAATAAGTATAAAGGATCTCGTACTACGAGATTACAATAGGACAAGATAGGATGTCCAAGATACAAGAGTAGAACCAAGAACAAGAGTAGAACTCAAACTAGAACTCGAATTAGAACTTGGAGAGGACTTACTTGGTGATCATGACTCCTTGAGCTCCCAAGACTTGCATTGGCAAGACTCAAGATGTATGTGGCCAAGCCCTCATTATATACATGTTGAAGGGCAGTTATCAAACGTAGTTATTGTTGGAATTTGGGGCCCCAGGATCGTTCCAAACTAAAACCTTTTGAGCATTCATACTTAATTAAGTAAGATGATAAGTGAGAGATAGAAAGAAAGAGATCTTGAGACAAGGATAGGGAACGTAAGCTAGATGCTTACTCACTAAAAAATAGATGTCCAAATTACAACATGGGAGTACTACTCAACCATATAAAGTGGTGCACTCACTAATGGAAGAATATCCAAGAAGATGATGATAAAAAATTTAGATTATGTTGAAATAATCTAAGTGTGTGAAGTGAATGAGCAATGAAGCTAACCTTATTCTCACAAAATAGTGTAACAAAATTGTAAATCAACCAACCCTAATTTTGAGATTAGGGTAGAGAAACCCTAAAAACAAAATATAAGGTTAACTCACAAAAGATAGTTACCACCACCTTGTAGAAGACTTCTTGCTCCAAGAGAGTAGCCTCTCCTTCACCAAAACTCCACCTCCAAAGCTTCAAAACACCAAGAGTTGGCTTCATCACCTCCTCTTTGCTTGATGAGTGATGTCTCAACAATGAGACTATGCTCTCTTTATATAGCTTACAAGTACCCTCCAAAAGCATATCATAAAACAATAAAGCTATGATCGTTGTAGCCATGTATGCGAAAAACACCAAAGATTTGAAGTTACGCCCGTCAATTCTTCTTTAGACATCTTCTATAATGTGTACAACTTAAAATATTGCCAAGTAACATGATAGACCATCTTGACATTGTTTCCAAAAATCCCTCCTTCAATGTCATATTGGTACAAGCTTCAGTAACCTGCAAATCTTCTCATGACTGTCTCTAGTCAATGCTTTGGTAAATATATCTGCAACATTCTCACTAGAAGGAACATAAACTAGCTCAATGTGCTTCTTAGCTATCTGCTCTCGAATATAGTGGTAGTGTTCCTCTATATGCTTTGTCCTTACATGATGCACTAGATTCTTAGCTATAGCTATAGCACTCTAGCTATCTGAAAATATCTGAATGGGTTCATGTACTCTTACATCAAGATAACTGAAAATCTTCTGCAACCAAACTGACTCTAGAGTAGTTGTAAATGCTGCACGATATTAACCTTCACACGATGAAGTGGCAATAGTGGGTTGTCTTTTTGAAAGCCATGAGATAAGACAATCTCCAAGATAAAAACAAAATCCACTAGTACTTCTTCTTGTGTCTCTATTACCTGCCCAATCAAAATCTAAAAATCCTTTTAGTAACAAATGTGTAGATTTTGAAAATACCATAGCATAATTTGAAGTTCCCTTCAAATATCGAAAGATCCACTTTACTTCTTTCCAATGTAACACTGTCGGATTCTACATGAACCTTGATACTTGAGAAACTGCAAACTGTATATCAGGACGTGTATTACATAGATATATCAAGCAACCAACTGCTTGACTATATAAAGTAGCATCAAATGACTCTCCATCAGCTACCATCTATAAAGATGCATTTTGATCCATAGGCGTTTGCATAAGTTTAGAATCACTCTACTAAAACCTTTCCAAAAGTTTCTCAATGTACTTGTATTGTGTCATATAGATACACTTATCTCGAAACAAAAACTGAATCCCAAGATAATAATGCAAAATGCCTAAATCATTCACATCAAATGTTTGCTTTAATTGTTCTTTGAGCATCTGCAAATCTTCATCTCTGGGACCTATGACTATAATGTCATCCACAAAAATGATTGCTATAATCATCGTACCTGCTTTCTTTTTTATTTTGAAGATCCATTTTATACCTATAGCCTTCTTTCCCTCTGGTAACTCACATAGCTGCCAAGTTTGATTCTTATGAATAGAATCAATCTCTTCTTGCATAGCTTTTCTCCAAATAGGAATGTTAAGTGCATCTTTAACACATGCAGATTCATCTTCAACTGTCGTAAGTGCCAAAATATCATGAATCTCAAAGTCTTCAGCAAAACTTACATGATCTTTTTGTTGTTGCTGTCTAGTCTGACTTCTTGTTCTTACATGATCTTGTTGTTGTTGTCTAGTCTGACTCCTTGTTCTTCCAGTGAAAGTCTTTTTACCTATATCTTTCCAAGTCTCATATAACCAAGTAGGTGTATCTTTAAATAGTGGTGAAACTCTTTCTGATCCTTCAACTTCCATAGGTTCTGGAACTTGTCCTGCCGAGGTACTAGGACTTTCTGGAACTCTAACTTCTTCCATTTCTAGAATCAAAGTCTCTTGTGGAACTGACTCTGTAGAAGGTTGTGAAATTCCTCTTTCTTCAACTTTTTATTGAATCCTAGGAATTTTAACTCCCTCCGAATATGGCTGAATATGTACATCCAGAATCTTTCTAAAAAATCCATAATCATTTTCACTAATGCACTCTGGAATTTCTGCTTCTTTATCATAAACCTTATTTTCAGCAATATAAACATTACATGAAAGAATAACTTCACATGTCTCTAGAACAAAAAACCTGTATCCTTTACTCTCAACAGGATATCCAATGAAAACAGCTTTCTTTGCCTTTACATCTAGTTTGCCTCGGTCCTTTTTCTCAACATGCACATAAGAAAGTGATCCAAACACTCTGAAGTAACTCACATTAGGTTTTCTACCATAATAAGCTTCATATGGTGTGATTACCTTTAAAGCTTTTGTAGATGACATGTTCAAAATGTGATTAGTTGTATGTACTGAATCAACCCAGAATTTCAGTGAAAGCTTCTTGGATGCCATCATGACTCCGCATCATTTCAACAAGGACTCTATTCTTTCTTTCTGCAACACCATTCTGCTGAGGAGTATAAGCAATAGTAATCTGTCGAGTAATACCTTTCTCATCAAGAAATGTCTGGAACTCTTTTGACAAGTATTCTCCACCTCTATCACTTCTCAGAATCTGGATAGTTTCCTGATTTTCATTTTCAACCATAGCCACAAATTTCTTGAACATAGGAAAGACTTCTGACTTCAACTTAAGACCATAGATCCATGAGTATCTCGTAAAATCATCAACGAATAGAACAAAATACATAAAGCCCTGAATAGAGTTTGCTCTCATAGGTCCATTCACATCTGAATGAATAATCTGCAATTTCCTAGTAGTTGTAATATGACCATGTTTCTTGAAAGGTAGTTTATGCATCTTACCTTCAAGACAACCTTCACATATATCTGAATCATCTGGTAGCTTGAATGAGGGTAAACTCTCAACCATACGTCTCTCTTTGATACTCTTGAGAGCTCCAAAACTAATATGTCCAAATCTTTCATGCCATAGCTTCATATCTTCCACCGGTGATGAAGATTTGACCGCATAGGCCTGACTGATTTTTGACAAAACAAAGATCCCTCCTCTATGCTCACCTTGTAAAATACACTTGTCTTCTTTGTGTGATAAGACCTTACAAAGATCTCTCTCAAATAAAACTTTAAAACCATCACATAAAAATGCAGATATAGATAGCAGATTCTTCTTCATTTTAGGAACATATAGAACATCTGAAATCTGAAAATTACCACCTTCTCTTGACTTTAGGGTTATTGTACCTATACCCACAATATCCAAATCATTGCCATCTACAATAGTAACTCTTCTACCTGAAAAATAGGAAAGAGAAGAAAACACATCTCTGCAACTTGTCATATGCTTTGTAGCACCTGAGTCAAATTTCCAAGGACTTGCTGAAAGAATTTGTAAAGCTACCTAATCAAAAGCTACTTCCTCAATGGTGATACAGGCATAAGAAGCACCTTGAGATTTCCCTTTTTTATCATCTTTTGCAACATTACTTGATGCCTTTTTCTTTTCTGTTGCAATCCTTTTATAACATGATGCTTTTAAATATCGAGGTTTCTTGCAGTAAAAACATATTACTTCCTTCTTCTTAGAAGACTTCTCTTTAGATGTAGTAGAAACAGAATCTGAAGTAGAAGGTGAGAGGGACCTACTTTCCTTCTTGGATTGCTTTTCCTTCTTATCCTTCTTCTTCTTTTTACCCTTTGATGAAGATGGAAGTGCTTCTTCATTCTCTTCCATTCCCTTCAACTGATCTTCATCTTGAAGTAACAAGAACTCTAGCTCTTCAAATGTAACCTCTCTATCTCTTGTGGTAAGGGTAAGAGTGGTTATAAAAGATCGATATGAAATAGGAAGTGAATTAATCAGCATATTTACCATTTCTTCATTTTATATCTCAACTCCTACATTTAGAAGTTGATCTCTCAAGTCAACGAGTCTCGTAATGTGGGTTTGAATTGGCTCACCAACCTTCATCCTTGTATTTGCTAGTTGTCTCCTCAAGTGAGCTTTCCTAGCAGGATTTCTACTCTGAAAAAGATTGTCAAGCTTCAACCAAGCTTGTCTAGAACTTTTGCAAGATCTTATCTGTGGTAGAATATGCTTTTTAACACTCATTGCTATGAATGAAAGTGCTAAAGCATCTCTAGCATCCCACCTTGCCTGATCTTTAGTAGGAGGAACTATACGTAAAGACCTTGTCTTCAATCTCAATTCTAATCTCACTCATCTTAACTAAGTGTGTATGTCAATTATGCTCTGATACCAAGCAATTATGCTCTCATACCAAGTGTTTGAATTTGGGGCCCCAAGATTATTCCAAATTAAAACCTTTTGATCATACACACTTAATTAATTAAGATGATAAGTGAGAGATTGAAAGAAAGAGATCTTGAGACAAGGATAGGGAGCGTAAGCTAGATGCTTACTCACTAAAAAATAGATGTCCAAATTACAACATGGGAGTACCACGCAACCATATAAAGTGGTGCACTCACTAATGGAAGAATATCCAAGAAGCTGATGATACAAAATTTAGATTATGTTGAAATAATCTAAGTGTGTGAAGTGAATGAGCAACGAAGCTAACCTTATTCTCACAAAATAGTGTAACAAAATTGTAAATCAACCAGCCCTAATTTTGAGATTAGAGTAGAGAAACCCTAAAAACAAAAGATAAGGTTAACTCACAAAAGATAATTACCACCACCTTGTAGAAGACTTCTTTCTCCAAGAGAGTAGCCTCTCCTTCACCAAAACTCCACCTCCAAAGCTTCAGAACACCAAGAGATGGCTTGATCACCTCCTCTTTGCTTGATGAGTGATGTCTGAACAATGAGACTATGCTCTCTTTATATAGCTTACAAGTACCCTCCAAAAGCATATAATAAAAACAATAAAGCTACGATCGTTGTAGCCATGTATGCGAAAATCAAACTTAAAAAACAGAAACGTTGCCCACTATCCGTGTGCTTTTCTTTGAATAAGCAAATACACCAAAGATTCTCTTTGCGAACGCTGCTGTCGATGGGTATTGAAACCCACACCATGTGTATAGGAGCGAATTGTCTTAACGAATGCACCCACGTGGATTTCTTGTCTAAGTATCTGACGGAGATACATTTGAAGTTATGTCTGTCGATTCTTCTTGAGACATCTTCTATAATGTGTACAACTTGGAATATTGCCAAGTAACATGCTAGACCATCTTGACATTGTTTCCAACAGTTATTAAGGGCAGTGTGAACTAATGATCTTAGCAATCCAAAACAAGACCTCTGAATGTTAGAATCTAGCAAGTATACAATCAATGTTAGGGTTTTGGCATGTTTCAGATGCAATGGAAGCATTAGTTTCTCAAAATTCTTATCCAATCATGATATATATTAAGAAACATGGAATCTAAGATTCAAGATGGTTTCCTTTGTTCATGACATCACCTCCCCCTTAAGCGACAAGTTCCACAAGGAGCGATCATGTTTTTTGGTCTCGACTTCATTGGATTTTTCTTATGAAATTCTTGAACCTTGATTGGTGCTCTCTAAAGGTTTCCTGGAGGTTCCCAAGTAGGAGCGATGATGTCATAGCCTTTTCAATGAACAAGGTACTCCAATCTTCCTCGAGATATTCTTAAAACTAGGACATGCTTGATTTTGAATTCTTCATGATCATCAATCTTGAAAGGTGGAAGGACTAGGCCCCTCCTCTCTTAATGGTGAAATTTTATATGGTTCCAACATGGACACATGGAAAATTGGATGTATTCTCATGGTACTTAGTAGCTGAATCTTGAAAGTGACTAGATTAATCTCAGTTTAGATGGTGAACAGACCAAATCTCTGATGGTCTAGCTTTGCACAAGGCCTTGAAGTCTAGAAATTCTTTATGAGGAACCAAGCTTTATCGACAATTTAATTTACATAAAGTTTATATTGTTCTTGGGAACTATGGATTTCTTGCTTGAGTTCTTGGTGAGCATCCATGAGATATTGGGCCTTGTCTCTGGCCTTGAAATGATTTGAGAGTTGTATATCCATCTTTGGGTATTGTCCATAATTTGCAAAGAAGGGAGTCTGCTTAGTAGATGTATTAACACTAGTGTTATAGGAAAATTTTGTAAAGAATAAAAGCTCAAAACAATCATTTTGATGATAGTTGATGGTGCAACAAAGATACTATTCTAAGGCTTGATTCACCCGTTCTATTTGTCCATCAATCTATGGATAATTGGCTATACGCAGTTTAACTTGAACACCAAGGAGCTTGCAAAGATAGTTCAAAAAGCTGGATATGAACTATGGACAACAAACACTGACAATATTATCACGCAATTCATAAAGCCTAAAGATGTACCTAAGAAACATTCTAGTAGTGGTTGCACCTATGATTGCCTTGGTAGTTGGAATGAGGTGTGCCATCTTTGTAAATCTATCCACTATAAGAAGAATGGCATCAAATTTATCTGCCCTTGATAGATATGTGATGAAATCCATAGACAATGAAGACCATAGCCTTTTTGGAATAAGTAAAGGCTGCAAGAGGCCATCAGGTTTATGTCATTGTACCTTGGATCTATTGCAAGTTTCATACATTTAGATATATTCTTTGACTTCCTTCCACATTTGAGGCCACCAAAAAATCCCTTGATATGAATTCTAATGTTTATTCACTCAAAAGTGTCCTGTTGCAATGCTATCATAATGTTGTTGAAGTACTTGGACCCTAGGCTGTCAGACATTGATCCACAGGGATCATGACATTGGTCCTAGGGATCAATCTATGTGTGTGAAGGAAAAGAGCTGGCTAGCCAAGGTCCCAAGCTCGGGGGATATCCTAAGGTATTCAGTAGTAATGGGAATAAGTGTTGCATTAGTACATCATACAACGCGTACTCATGCAACACTTATTCCCATTACTACTGAATACCTTAGGGTATCCCTCGAGCTTGGGACCTTGGCTAGCTTGCCCTTGACCTTCACAAATATATATTGATCCCTATGGACCAATGGCCTGATCCCTGTGGATCAATGTCTGACACTGAGATTGATCCATAGGAATCATGACATTGGTCCATAGGGATCAATCTATGTGTGTGAGGGACAAGGGCCAGCTAGCCAAGGTCCCAAGCTCGAGGGATACCCTAAGGTATTCAGTAGTAATGGGAATAAGTGTTGCATGATGTACACATGGCAGCACTAGACTATTCCAGATCATTGTTATTTTTACAATACAAGAGGGTATATATGGATGGGAGGAGATTTACACACACATCATTCAAGTCTTTCTCACATGGGCTTTCCTAGAGGGACATACAAAAGGTTCTTACAAAATAGTAACCCATTATTTTCCTAGAATTCATTTACTTCTTGAAATTTTCCTTCTTGAATTCTACTTGACCTTACAAAATAATTCATCATGTGGTAGAGTCTCAAGAATCGAATGAACCAAGGTTGAATCTTCATGATGGCTTGAAGAGATAGCTACTAGCTATAGGTGTTTAGGCTTGACTAATACATTGTCTTTCTAATCAAAAGCCTCTTCACCTTTCTTTGGTGCAAGTAGGATCTTCTTGACAAGGCATCTAGCTAACATTGTTGGCATCTTGGATGGTATGTGATGACAAAGCCAAACCTAGATAGAAAGTTACTCTATCAAGATTGCCTTCTATTGATAATGCAGGTGATCATAAAATACTCTAAATTTTTGTGATCTATATACATAATCACTTTATGAGATAGTTCTTGTAGATCGTGATGCAAAGTATCAAACACATCCATTATCGCAAGAAGTTCTTTATCATGGATTTCATAATTAATCTATGGAGGGGAGAATTTTCTTGAATGATATGTGACTGGATGTAGGAGTCTATCATCTCCATGTTGGGATAGAACAACTCCCAAGGCAAAGTCTCATCACATTCACGTGGGGTTCCACTGCCACCAAGCACTATCAAAATAAATGGCCCTTCAATTGAAAGAGTCTCATCCTTTGCCCCTCTAGCCTCTCTTCCTCGCAATCCACATCTATTGAGGAACTTGCAGAGAAAGTAGCTCAAAAACTAGGTGTCTCTAGTAAACAAATTCCTAGATTTGCCCCAGTAAAAAGGTGCTATACTTGCGGTGGTGACCATATGGCGAACGCATGTCCCATAATGGCTCAACCCCAAGTGAATCCTAGCAGCCAATATTGCACCATAGAACGGAGATACACAAATCACACAGCACAAGATTGCCCATACAATAAGCAAACAGTTATACAAACCTACCCTCAGCCCTATCCACAACAGGGAAGATACCAGAACCAGTACCCCCCACAGCAATATGGTAGACCGCAACAACCCTATCAACAACCCTACCAGAACTAGCAAAGGCCACAGCCTGTGTTAGCTCAACAACCTCCAACCCCAGCTAATGTGATTCCTGTAAAGTATGCAGCAGCTGAGGAAAATTTGAATAGAGCTATAGTGCCAGTAACACCACTGCTTTCAGAAAGTGACCCAAGCGATCATAGTTTTGATTCTACTCACATTGATAGTCCCCAGGCTTACTACATGCAATCTCCTGAACATGGTGAGTCCTACTATAGTGAAGAGCCAAATGAACCTAGTTGGGAGCCAGAGTACACAAATGTAATGTACACAAACCCTAACTCTAGGCCTCAACCTAGGCAAGTAAGACCCCCATTCCCTAGAGGACCATGCTACAGATGTCAAGGAGATCACCTCATTTGTGATTGCCCTTTACCTCCACCTACACAACCCCAGTCAGTAACAATACAAGGCTTTTGTCAAGACTGTGGGAAGGATCATCTCTTACGAGATTGCCCTAAGAATCCCAATAATATGCCAAAAATAGCTCCAATTAATGTTATTGGCTTAGTTGTAGACTCAACAGGAAGTGTCACTTCCACTGCACCAGTGCAAGTGGTCACTAGGGCCCAGGCTTTGCAACAGAACCCAGGAATAAGTCAAGAGAAGAGTGCAGAGGTTAGTGAAACTGAGAGCATAGCCAAGAAACGATCGAGAGCCTGGAGGGATAGTTGAGAAAGAATGAAAAGACAATGGTCTAAAAAGATGAGCGAGTTAGAAGAAAGCATAAGAGAAACAAAAGCCAAAATTGTTGAACTCACCTCTCAAACAAACTCTCACATACCACCACCACCCTCACTTCCATCACCATCTAACCCACCATCTGTCCACCTACCTCAAACCATCCCACCACCCCCTAGAGTAGGATCAATGTTAGCTGACCCCACTCCTGAAGACATAGACATGATGCTTAAGGCTTATCAAGCCAGAATCCAAGAAGGGCCAAATGTGACAGATCATGACAAGTGCTACCCTAGAGCTGACCTAGAGATAGAGAGAACCAAGCTATGTGCGAAAATGGTCGCATTGGCTCATACCATGTTCGAAGCCAGTCGCCTTTTCAACTACTTAGGCTCAGCTAAGACACAACTGCACTTGGATGGACTCCTAGAGAAGTTAGAGAGCATAATTGCAAGATCTGCCAAGGAAGAAAAAAATCAAGAGAGGGATGAGGCAAGCAAAAGCATAAGCCATCCCCCACAGGAAGCTTATGTGCCCAATTCCACTAGACCAGAAACTTCCTCTTCTATGAATAGGTTCACTCCAGAATTCCTACGAGAAATACAAGAAGACAAATGGGCTAAAGAAAGTGAAGTCCCTCCTCCCATTGAACTTGTGGATGACACGCAGGATCAATTCCCACAAGAGATTCCTTCCATTTATGGAGAGCAAGAGAGCACCCAGCCCCAAGAGAGATTAGACTTTGAGTCTAATTCTTTACAGGAATTACCACATTTCATAGGCCCATGGGAAGCCAAGTCAACCTGTATGAGAGCACCCACCGTCATGGTAAGAAACGAAGACTCAGTCATACCTAGGAATACAGAAGTAGTGAAGAACACTAGAGTGCAGTGCAACCTCACTTTAGAAGAGCTACTCAAAGTTAGGCCAGAGTTATGGAAACATGTAGCCAAACAAGTACCAGAGATAGCAAAACCACGTTCCCAGGTAGGTTCTCAGAGGACAGTGCCAGAAATTCCTCTAGACAAGATATGAGATATGAGTGAAGGTGAAGAAGGAAACACCTATCTTCCCATTACCCATCGGGGGTACACCACCAAGGCAATTCTGGACTCAGGTGCAGGAGTTGCTATTGCTACCACTTCCCTATGAAAGCGGTGGGGCAAGCTAGCACTCAAGCCCACGAGGATGAAATTGCAAATGGCTGATGGCCACATAGAGAGGCCTTTAGGACTACTTGAAGGGATAACTCTCACTACATGTGGTGTAGAGTTTGAGCACACGTTTACTATATGTGACTTCAGCAAAAATCATGCCTATGAGATGATTTTGGGAAGACCATTTATGCGACAGTTGCAAGTGGTACATGATTGGGGAACCAATTCCTTGTATTTGCAACACTTAGGTGTTACGACCAAAGTCAATCTCAAAGATTACACTCATAGAGATGTCCCTCCTATCCAATGGAATCCCATCCATAGAGCTAAAGATGATACAAAATCGGTGCATTCCATAGGATCAGGATCCTCATGGATGCATGAAGACACTCACTTATGGATGTGTAAAGTGGCAGTAGAAGAGGAGAAGAGAGAAAAAGCCAGAGAGATAGGTGCAAAAGAAATACATAGATCCATTCAAGACCCAGCCTATGCACCTGTAGTCTTTCCTGACGAAGAATTTGAACCTCACGGCTGGGCAGACATCCTAGCAACCATGGATGTAGCCATCAATGAAGAAAAATGGACACCTCACTATGGTGAAGATGGCTATGACATTTCAGTCTTCTCCATAGAGCCGATCATGGGAGAAGCAGTGTTAGAAGAGTGCGAACCTAGCCCTGATGCATTTGAGGACGTGTGCGACTCCGATCTAGAGTCAATCATTATGGACCCACCTTTTGCATCAGATGAAGAGTACTTCTATGAAGTAGAATTTCAACCCCAGAGGCATGGAGAGCTTACAAATGACGTAAGGCTAGCCACACATGTGACCCTAAAGGAAGAAGGAAAGAAAAGAAAGAAGAGAGAAGTCACACCAAAAGAGGAAGAATCTTTGTTTGAGGTCCCTGAAAACTTTAAAAAGTATGAGATAGATGACAGGAGAGTCATGATCAGAATGCCTAAACGAGAGGCGCAATCAGGGGAGGCCTATGATAACAAAGAAACCACCAAGAAGATAGTAGTAGCCCTAGAAGACGGAGAGGAGAGATGCACGTACATAGGCCATGACCTAATAGAGGAAGAAGAGCATGCGTTAATAGCCCTGCTAAGAGAATACAGAGATGTATTCACTTGGAGTTACAAGGATTTGAAGGGTGTTGATCCAGACATATGGTCACACACTATCCCCATGACCTCAGATGCTAAACCCTCCAAGCAAAAGCCGTACACATACAATGACAATTATGCTACTAAGATCAAAGAGGAGATAGATAGACTGGTTGAAGCTGGATTCATCTATGAAATTGAGCACACTGAGTGGGTATCCCCCATTGTAGTGGTGCCCAAGAAGAATGGAAAGCTGCGTGTATTGTTTGGGTCTTGAGCCCAAGGAAAAGATGATTACACGAGACTTTATGATGTTCAAAACCCCTCGCAATCGGTCTACTCACCACCCCATAGCGGGTTCCATTGACTTGAATTTCAAACTAATCTTAACTCATTTCCTTGTTAGGAACCTCCGCCTCGCATGGACCCGACAACCCATGGTCTTCTATACCACTCCATGATTGCTTGCACCACGACTTGCAGTACAAAGCAGCCTTAGCTGGTTTCAGTGCCAAGCAATTTTAGCTCACTGACTCAACAGCCGCATTCCCATTCCCGGAACAAGACCCTAATAGGCAAAGATGAACAACCAGCTTGCCCCAGCCTCTAAGGAGTCCAAATGAGCACATGCCTTCCCAACCTTTATGCCCAGCCACATAGAAGAGACGAAAAAGGCATACTTTGACCGTGAAGAACCCTTTACTTAAAAGAATCCAGCGTACCAACAAACAGATTCTGACATTCTTGCTACCTTGCTCATTAACACACTTATAGGGGACGTCTAACTACAGGAGGCCGGATAGATATCTCCTCGAGCTTCAAAGCACCAAGGATCATGTTATTCGGATAAGACTCTGAATATTAAGAGTATGACACCATGGATATTCTGATTCTTAACAATGTCAAACCTTTGAACTAACTGCCGAAGGAAGTTTACTTGTGCAACTTAAAAAACTTGAAGCTCTCCATTTAAGGATGCTGGATACAGACATTGAATCACACAACCCCAGATACAAGTCCAGCTATTTTATTTTCTCTATATGACCAGGCCATTGTCTGCAACATTCATTAAAAGTGGGGTCTGTGAAATATTGGCATGCAATATTCTTATTGCTGCTGTCCTTGATCATATGAGAATATTGTACAGACTAGCCCAGTATGCGCAGTCTATTCAGATGATACAACCCATTGGAATTCTGACATAAGGAAACTTGAATTTCCTATATTCCAGATACTGCTTTGGGAAACATAAATTTCTTCATATCTGAACTCAAATCAAGCTGAAAATAAGTCCTCCCAACTACCTTGAGAAGAAATATTATTTCAAGATCTTCAGCCACACAACCCAATTTGCGAAGCCCTGCCTTTTGCTCCATCCATCTTGTTGCCTGATTTTCTGCAATGTCACCGCAAGAAACACCCATGGTTTTTAAGATTTATATTCTTCACTGGAATTGAGGCATATCTCTAATGGCATTGTTAACATTGGTCCAAACACAGCCTTGACCGAGAAAATAGATCAATACTTTGGAAAGATATAAACATCATAAAACGGAACATATAAACATCATAAAACGGAACAATATGAATTCACAACGGCCTGAGACTTTCAAAGCTTTGGTACATCTTAATATACTCCAAGTGGAGGGGGTGCTTTTCACGAGTTCTTCCCGATATCATTTTACATGATATCTTACTATGCAATGATTGATTAGACATCAACCCTTCACTGCATATGAATTGTTCCTTCTTCGAGAGATCAAATTCTCTCTCACCTAAACTCCCACGGGGCTTAAAAGGTACTATAAATTGAACTGATTGCCGCATATTGACATCAACCTTTGGCAGCATGCACCTTCTGCTAATCTCATGCTGGAACATATAAGAAAATGAATGCTAATTACAGGATTTTCATTTGCTGCTCTATTGCCTCACTGTAAGCATGGATTCCAAGTCGACCGTGATAGAAGAATCCATCGTGAGCTTTTAGGCAACACCTCGACATATGAATCTTCAACCTTAATAGGTATCAATCCTATTGTTCAACCATGGTTCCTGTCAAATGTCTAATAAGCAGTAAACAATACTGATCCAAAATCCTGAATCCTTCCCTTGTTCAATTTCAATGCTCTCTCCTCCCCGGTATCTGTCCTTCTCTATTGTGCTTCTTTTGCATTCAGGGTCGTTGGAGACTATGCTCCATATCGACAAAAACACCACATAACTCCTTCGACAAGGCTTCGTTGACTTGCTGTACGTTCTCTTTCAAGTTTGAGAGGCTATCTAATCCTTGCCTGTTCCCAAGCCAAGAAGCCCCCCCTGTTCACCTATCAGTCACCGAGAGAGTTCCCTCCTTCCTTTCTAGCGGTCCTCTGAAAACTGAAGTCTGCCCCCCCGTACATAGAAGAACCCCCTTCGCTTCTTGGCAGCCGACTTTCCCTTCAACTCTCGGTGTTCTTCACCACACAGAAGGATCGCCTTATCCCCTTGAGTCCCCTTCTTCTTAAGCCTCCAATCCACTCTAAGACCTTGGTGTTTTTTTTTTTTTTTTTTCTTCTTGAAGAGAGCAAGAAAAGAGACTCCGGAAAACCTCACAACTTTGAATCGAACACCAGGAATATCACCACCTGCATGACCCTTCCGACCAAATCCAACAATCATCACTTCATCATTCTCCTCGATATAGTTCAAGCAACCATCATTCGGTACAAAAGCAGCAATCTTCTTTCCATTCTTAACAAGATGGACTCTCACACATTTTCGAAAAGCTGCATCCACTCAAAACAAGTGATGGCATCTTGAACATGCTTAGATCTTTCACAGTCAAAATCCAAATGTTGATAGCATTCCTCTTCGACCAAGGAAGCGCCATGTAATTCCCAAATACTTCATATCAACCATTTGAACAATTCTTCAAGTACCTGCAATCAAACAAATTTTCCTGCCAAATAAAACCACATTAGTGCATAAAAATCAACCATTTTGTGGGCTAACATGTATGCATTAACTTGAAGAAGGTCAATGCAGCCACAATTCGAGATAACTATTCGCTTCCTATCACTGAACATCTCTTAGAAAGAGTAGCAGGCAAGGAAGTGTACAGCTTCCTTGATGGATTTTCGGGCTACAATCAAGTAGCCATAGCCCCAGAAGATCAGCATAAGACGGCTTTTGCCACTGAATGGGGCATTTTTGCCTTTAGAGTAATGCCATTTGGGCTTACCAATGCTCCAACTACCTTCTAGAGGCTGATGTGCCATGTATTTAAAGAGTTCCTGAGGAAGAACTTAGAAGTCTATGTTGATGATCTTTGTGCTCATTCCAACATTAGACAAACCCATATTCCTGAACTCAGACAAATCTTTGACAAATGTAGAGAATATCAAGTTTGCCTGAACCTAGAAAAGTGTGTTTTTATGGTCAGGCAAGGCAAGATTCTAGGACACATAGTGTCAAAGAATGGCATATCCACTGATGAAGAGAAAGTAAGAGCCATAGCGGAGTTACCTAGGCCAAGGAATATCAAGGAAGTACAAGCTTTCATGGGGCATTGTGGTTATTACCGACGGTTTATACACATGTATGCTATCATAGCAAAGCCTCTGTACGGACTTTTGACCAACTTTGAGTGGACTGATGAATGTGAGGACTCCTTCAATGAGCTCAAAAGAAGATTGTGTTCAGCACCAATCTTGACCACACCAAATTGGAATAAGCCTTTCCATGTTCATGTTGATGCATCTAATTATGCTATTGGATGTGTACTTGCACAACCTACGGGTGAAGGTAATATGGATCTTCCAATTGCCTATGCTAGTAGACAATTGAATGCAGCTGAACGAAATTATACCACTACGGAAAGAGAACGATTAGGCATGGTATATGCAGTTAAAAAGTTTAGACATTATTTGCTTGCAAATAAGTTTAAATTTTTTACTGACCATCAGGCACTGCTATATCTCGTAAACAAGCCATGCAATATAGGAAGATTAGTAAGATGGTTTCTCTTGCTAATGGAATATGATTTCGAGGTTGTGGTAAGGAAAGGGAAGACCCACTTAAGAGCAGACCATCTCTCTAGGCTCACATCGGGAGAAGCCGCACAAGGAGTATCAGATGACCTTCCTGATGCTTACTTGTTTAATTTGGAAGTTGTACCTCAGTGGGCTAAGCCATTAGTGCCAGTATTGACATACGGGCCTAACCACCCAGTAATAGCCACATAGGATAGAGAGGTAGTAAAAGCCCAAAAGTACCACATCATGGCTGGAAGTATGTACAAGCACACAGGTCAAGGGATCTTGGCTTGTTGTGTGGAAGAGGATGAGTACGCTAAATGGTTGCAATTGGCACATGTAGGTGCATTAGAGCAACACTACTCAAAACAACAAACCCTACAGACACTAAGGAGACTCGGAGTGCATTGGCCTACTATGGAAGCTGATGTACAGAAGATGTGCAAAGAATGCCCAATCTGTTGCACTAAACCACCTGTGGAACATGCCACTCTTTATCAAGTGTCCATAGTGCCAGATTGGAGTGAACCCCTAGTATCCTTCCTGAGGACGAAAACATTCCCTCAAGATATGACCCTGACGAGACAAAGAAGTCTAGAACAAGAAGCCCTAGAGTACTCACTCATTGGTGATAATCTCTACAAGCATGGTAAGGATGGTTACCTGAGACTATGTGTCCATGAGAGTGAATATCTCAAGATCTTGGAAACTGCTCACCAAGGTGTAGCAGGAGGACACTTTGGACTAGATCGGGTGATCAAGGCAATACTATTTGCGGGCTTCTGGTGGCCGACCCTTCACATGGATGCACATACCTATGTGAAACGGTGTGATGTTTGTCAAAGAACTCAGTATCCTATACGCAAAGATGAGATGCCACTAAAACCTATGATGGGCGGACGTGCATTCTCTAAGTGGGGAATAGACTTTGTAGGTCCTATTAATCCCCCAGCCAAGGGTTCACATGCTGAATACATCATTGTTGCCACAGACTATCTAACAAAATGGGTTGAGGTAAAAGCTACGACAAAGAACGATGCTCAAACGACAGCTAAGTTCTTATTTGAGAATGTATTCACCAGATACGGGTTACCTATAGAGCTAGAAAGTGATAGGGGCACTCACTTCTTGAATGAAGTTATTGAAAATCTGCTCCAAGAATTCTTGGTAGTACATAAGAAGTCTGCCCCCTATCACCCACAAGCTAATGGCCAGGCAGAAATCACCAACAAGATTCTATGCAATGTGCTTACCAAATTGGTGAATAATAAACGCTCTGATTGGGACAAACAGCTACACCATGCTGTTTGGGCATACCGAGTGGCCTATAAAACGGTACTCCAAGCCACACCCTTTCAGATGGTATTTGGCCAAAATGCGGTGCTACCTTTGGACTTCTTGATTCCCACATTGAGAGTAGCACAGGAGCATGAGTGGACGGGCCATGAACTCTCTTCGAGAATTTTTGACCTTGAACGATTAGGTGAAACCAGACTAAGAGTTGCAACAGGAATATATGCAGCTAAGAAACGACAGAAGGCGTACTTTGATGCCCATGTTAAGGATAAAGGATTAAAGGCCGGAGACTTAGTGTTGGTATGTACTCTGAAACAACATGCAAGAAAGCTAGAAAAATGTGGTTACGGACCCATGATCATAAACAGGATTTCAACTAGTGGAGCAGTACAACTGGCCACTTTAGAAGGCAATATTCTCCCTAGCTACATCAGCGGGTGCAGAGTCAAGTTGTATCAGGAACCTCTCACAGAAGGAATGCTCAGTCGACTCAACACTGCTAAGAAACGCAAAGAAGAAGAAAAACGAGTTCGAGAAGAAGCTCAAGCAGAAGCTTTAGAACGCATCAGAAGGATGAAGTTGAGACGGCAGGGTAGAGATCAACCTAGGATAGGTGCCTATGAGGATCCGGGATATCATGTGGCAATGTGTGAAGTCTCAGGAATAAGTTCCCAAAGAATAATAGATCGACGTCCTTTTGTGACTTTAGAGATAGGACAAGGAGTTAGTGCAAAAACAGTGCAAGCATTAATTGACTCAGGTGCAGCCACTAGTGCGGTGAGACTTTCTTACTGTCGAGAATTAAAATTAAAAGTCAATCCTATAGAAGCATATCTCATAGGATTGGGAGGTGTGGAAACCCCTTGCATGGGCGAGGTGGAACTTCCCCTCTCCATTCAAGATGTTCCAATGATAGTTAAGGTACTAGTGTGTCAAGATGAGGATCTCACTGAGCCTCTGGTCTTAGGTCAAGACTGGATCTATGACCATGGAGTCAACTTAAACCTAAGAAGTGGACTTCTTCAGGTATGGGTGAATCAGAGTCGAATTACAGTTGAATTAGATAATGGAGCACTCAAGGAACTAGAAAAGGCACAGACTCCTGGTCCTTCCAGGGGTACACATGAAGTTGACCATGTTGTTCTTGTCCAAAGCTATGTGATGCAAAGGAATGGAGATCTCAATAAAGAAGTCAAGGCCTCGACGGAACTCCCTTCTTTTCCAAAGGCCAGAGGGAGGCAGCAACCAAAAGTAGATCAATCACTGAAGACTACCTATGCTGGAAGCCAAAAGAACGTGCGAAGCAGAATGACTCCGCCATTGAAACAATTGTGGGTGTGAAAAGGAGAGCGGCCTATGACCGTCAAGCGACAACAATCATCTCAACTTCCTATTAGTAATCAGCGACATGATACTAATAAGAAGACTGCCAAAACTTCCTTTAAGAAAGTGAAAACTATCTGGGTACCCAAGAAGTCGATGAAGGCTGGCCCACAATCAAGACAAATTTGGGTGCCTAAGGCTTGCTTGCAGGCTCAACTAGTCCCGCACGAATCACATCATACACGACAGGGTTCACTCACTCAAGGAGCCGTTACCCACTCTTGTTTAATACGCACGAACACACAGTCGCCTAGAAGCACGCACAGACTCACTTGTAAATGGGTCCCAAAAACGCATCATCCCCAAGCAGAATTACTCATAAAACCCTCCAGAGTCTCCACAAAACCAAAACCGAAAGCCATCCATTGTGTTTGGCAACCTAAGATTTGTAATAAACCCCCCGACCCCCATTTGTAAATTCATCTCCATTTGCTAACTACATCACTCATACACTGCATCTTTTCATCTAGCTCCTAGGACTATCCATTCATTAACTACACACACAGTCATCGAGCACTTACTGACCCACTAACCCATTTCTCACCTCATGCTAATGTTGTAACGAGGACAAAAAGTGTTCTATCTTGTCCATTATAATATTAACGCATGATCTATATTCTCACAAAAACAGCAAGCAATAACAATGGCAGAAGCAAGAGGCACGAGTTCCCAGGTAGGGTCTAGCGCACAGATTGTGGACATCGAAACTCTCCTCCTGGAACCACCACTCACCGAGAGGCCTCAAGAACTTTAGGCGATGCATGTTCTCCCTATTCAAGACCCTCCTCACGGACACACTTCTCAGGTGGGGAAACATGCTCATTGGTTTAGTGATGTCGCGGGACCATTGGGTGATGGCACCTATTTCTAGGAGGCAGAAATTGAATTCAATGGCAAATGGGGACGTTACCATTTCTTCACTCGCGAATTTGAAAACTATCAGAATGCAGAAGTAATGCGATCAGTTTGGACCAAAGCGGGATTGGATAGCTACTTCAGAGCACATTTGCCTAAACCAGATTTCCTTCGCTGCTCCTATTTTATCAGTACTATCACTCCTAGCAGAGCCAAGGGAGGCGATAGCACTTTTGTGCTACCCTCACTATTGCCAGGCCACGAACTCAAGAGATTCAAACTGACCCTCAATCTGGTAAGAGCAGCATTGAACATGCAAGGAATGCATATTCCCACTGAGAAAGAAACGATGGTTCCAGGCAAGATGAAGCATAAAGACCTCAACAAATTGAAGGACATGGTGGCAATGACACCTACCATTGCTCTCCACTTACGAACTATTATGCAACATTTTGCTTTTCCCACACAATAACGATTCACTATGCCACCAAAAAAGATATGGTTCAGTTTGTACTTGGCGGAGACAGAGAATCTCACCATCAACATACCGCACTGGGTCATCGATCAAATACACCTAGCCCATCAAGGAATAAGAAACAGAAAAATGTACTTCATGGATGTTGTGCTCTCACAAGAATAATTTACAGGTGCTTAGCGTACGACGTGCCCATCCAAAGAGCACTAGTATGGTCCAGGGCTAAGAGTTCCAAAGACGACTATCAACAGCGGGCCCTCCATCGAAGAAGATGAGAGGGAGAGTTCAATTACCATGCGCTCAACCAAGGGGAGCCACTACCACACCCGAAGTGACTCCTCCACAAACGAGGCGTGTCCGACCATTTACTATTCGCCTACCCAGACCAAGTGCAGAAGGACCCAACCTGGTGTTTCCTTCTATTCCAGCAGACTTGGAATTCCCTCAAGGTTACACCCTTGCTGATCTAACAGATGAAGAAATCACCCGTTTGATCAATGAATCTAACCTGGAGACAAAAGCGGAGCAGACCCAAGAACAACAACCCACGACTACAACTTCAGCCCCGACCCAACCGGGAGTAGTAGAAGTAGAAGACGATGAAGAAGAGACAGAAGAACAAGAAGCACACGAAGAGTATGATCAAGAATATGAAGAACTTTCAGAACTAGCAAGTGCCCCGGCATACTCGGCCCAAATAAAAAGATTATACGAAACTATGAAGCGAGTTCAGGAGCAACACAAGCTGTCGCTCGAAACAGGAAAGATGATCATGAGTCAAATGTTAGCCGAGGAAGGTGTGGATGACATGTTCATCAAATCAATGAACCTGCACGCTAATGCAGTGGGCTTAGATGAGGTTGTTCATGCAGCCATGACTTATATTAATCGATTTGAGAAACGTGTGCCTACCCGTCCCATGCACATCAATGTATCAGAACCATGAGGCAACACACAAACAGAAGAACATCAGGAGGAACCACTCTCACCACCCACCTCACCTCTCACTACACATGTCACCTCACCACCTAGCACCACCACACCCATTTCTGCCATTACCACAGTCGTCATGGGAATTCCTCTCTCTCTTGGAATCCAAGTCGGAGGAGTTACCATGCCCACCTACACAACACTCTTCACAAATATCACATCCACCCCACCCACTGTTCCCATCTTTACAGTCACACACACATTCGACACAATGGAAACATCACCAGCCACAGCACCACTCCCACCCCCCACACAACCTCAATCTCCCATACCCCTCCACCTACCTCACCACTTGACTCCACAGCATTCACAACTCCGTTCCCCTTCCCCATCCCCCCTGCATCTTCATCTTTCCCTGCATCGTTTAATGTAAATAGTATATTCATAGCTTTACATCAATGCGTGTATCAACTTCAGAGTGAGTACCAGGCTCTAGAAGACCATCATCATCAGCTGATGACGAATCATCAACTACAAAGACGGCTTACCAGTATAGAAGAAGAAAATGCAGAACTCAATCAACGCTACACCACTCTCGAGCAAGCTCATCAAACCCTCCTGGAGACACCCCAACCATCACAAGAGTCAGGTTTCAAACAACTCGAAGCCTTACTGGAGGTTTACCAAACAGACAACCTGAGAGTCCGACGAAATCTAACTCTACTCCGAAAACATATGGCTACAACCCTTGAAGAAAACAAACGTTTGCAGAAACAAAACGAAGAAAACCTGGAAGCTGCCATGGAAGGCTCTCCCCATGAAATCGACCCAGAACAATTCAAAGCAGTTCCCTCAGAGACCATGAAAACCATCTTGGAAAGCTATGCGGATTTATTAGAAGCACATGATGATTTGGAGAGGGAACGGGATGAACTACGTATCCAGCTCAGGGAACAGGAGGCTCAACCCAAAGTCATAGAAACAACCTCGACTTCAGAGGAAGTGAAGGCATTGATAGTGCAGGTGGCGGAGCTGCAGAAAAAGCTACTAGAATATGAAAGGCAGCCCTCTCCAGTGGTAGAACCAGAGCCTGAGGATTTGGTACCCATTGAGGTGGACGAAACGTATGAGGAACCATATGTTCCTATGCCGATGCCAGGTGGTCAACAGACCTCAGAAGGAATGGACACCTTAGAAGTTGAAGTACCTGAATGGCTCTAGACACTAGAGAAAACAGCAACAACCCATGAAGATCGAGTGGCAATTCAAATCCAATCAATGGCAAAGTTAGAAGACACAATCATAAAGTCAGAATATTTCCGCAGCATGTCTCATCATAGATGGATTGGCACCAACGACGATCAATATGTGCCATATTGTGTACTCCTTGCAGATTACAACGTAGAGATTCAACGCAGATGTGGCAAACCTCCAACTTTTGCCACACAATTTGGGCCCGATGATATCCCAAAAAGTGCTAAGAAAGGGTCCATTCATCAATCCACCTGGAGGATCCGTCTTCTTGAGACCTACCCAGAGATGGTTCGTACTTGGACTTACATGCCACTTTTTATTAAATACAATCCTTGTTATGTTCCAGTCTTCCGCAGGCGCACCTGGCCAGAGTTTACAATTGCTGTCAAGAACATCAAAGGTTACGCAAAGTGGTTAAACTATGTTTATCTAGCACCTCCACAAGGACCTCCCACTGTAAATTACATGATTTCTACGATCCGTCACTGGGGCACTCAACTACGGAATACCCCCGATGTGATGGCCCAAATGTGCATGAAAATCTTTGAACTAATGCTAATCACATTCAGGACATTCAAGAATATTAAAGACCCCCACTTCTCAGGTGTTGGCTTTCTTACAGGCAACCAAGATTTGGTATACGACATGAGTACCACCCCATCAATAGAGGTAACATATGCTTGGCACACCAGAATAAAGTACCTCCCAGCTTGCTTTAAACAGACATTCGAGGAGATGTTCGTAACAGGGTTCTGGGAATATCACTCAGAAATATTTGTACCCAGGCCCTCACACCTCCACTTATTTGCTGTGGAGAGAACCATCCATTCAGAACAACTGCGGGTGCCACATCCGGACGTACCAGCTTCAGTGAATTGGGATGCATTGTTAACAGATCTAGCACGGGGGCTACGATTAGAAGAACACCACCTCGCTGCCGATGTTTTCCAATATTATGTCCAACGCACTGCTAGACAAGGGTCTGTCAGAGACGACAGACGCGAGAGAGGGGGGGTGTTGGCAGTAGTCAAGGAACTGAAGGAGTTGCAAGACAAGGAAGCCTACGAAGGGAGTCAGAACGAAGAGAAAGCACAGGCAGACACAGTAGTCAAAGAAGATCTGGCAAGTAGGCCATTTCAATTTTTCAGGCATTAAAGAGTTGGGCACACAAGAAGAAGGAGCAAGTAGGGAGCTCCAGGGAATGTATGTCAAAATGCTAGAAGAAATCCCTACAGAAATAGTGATTTTCATCACTAAAAACCATTGTAAATGCCATTTCACATTTTTGTAGCTCCATTTTGTGCAAGCCAAGGAGTCCTTGAGCTTGAGGAGCTTTGGAAGTACCTACCTATCAGTTTTTCACATTTTTTAGACTCCGTTTGAACCTCCAAATAGGGTAGAGAACCTAATTTTTAACTAGGCCGGACACTAGGTCTGGACAAGGCCAAAACCTAGTCAAAAACTATAAATAGAGCTAGAGAGCTCATTTTTGGGGGTTAGCTTGTAATTGATCTAAACTTGTATGAGCTTTTTGAAAGTAATCTAAAGAACTCCATTGCTTCTCACTCTTTGTCTTACTGTGTGTGCGCGTGTGTGTGTATGTGTGTGCATGTTTGTGTGCTTCTCACTCATGCACTTGTGCCTTCACTTGCTCGAGGTCTTCATACCATCCTCATGTCTTCCCGGATTGACATTAAAGGAGGTGCTACTCATCACTGAGCTACACTTGGCTATGGAAGATGGAGTCAAAAATATCAAAAATGGGTACTTACAATGAAATGAAGTGATGAAAATCGAGAGAACTTGGAGAAACTTGTAGGAGGTAGAAAAGTGAGTTGCCAAGTGATGAAGTTTGGTCCAAAAAACCAGCACATGACCAGCCCTTGATGTTTTTTGGAGAGTCTAATATACCTTATGGGCTTGCAATTAATGCAATAAAACTCAATATGTAATTTTGAACATGTATGGAAAATATTTGATCCAAAATAGATGAGTTTGCATAGTGACTAACCAAAAAACTTGTTATTTTGGAATGAAACATTCAACTTCAAATGCTTAGAGAAGCCACCATGATTAAAATTGGCGAAATTCCTTTTTGAGGACTATTATACTTAGGATTGAGTAGCTAAAATGCACAAGATAAGGAATTTACATCAACCAATGTGATTGCAATGATCTTACCATTGATTGGTTGTACCCTCAATTTTTTAGGGTTGTGCAGAGATAGACCTCAAGACCTTTGTGTTGACCTAAGTATCGACTTAGTGACTTGCGGAGAAAGAGACTATACCTCAATCCCCTCACAAGTGCATATAGTGGGGATACACGCTTTTAATTATCAATCCGAAGAGTATGCAAACCTAGCCGAGTGTATGAAGACATGCAATCATGTAATGGTCAATGCAAGTGAACTACTCAAGAATGAAAATGAGGTAAATACTTATCCTAACAAGCTTCAACTGTAGGTCAAGGCGAAACGATACTTGATGCAGCAGCCGTCAGTATTTTGGACTTTTCTCCTAGCTCCGAGCTCCAAACATAGCGAATAGCATATGCGTTTCGAAGCTCTCGAGAAGACGCATCCAATGGCAGTGGTTTCACTCAATTCCGACGCTCCTACTTCAAATTATGACAGAAATACTGAATCGCGAAAATACCTTCCTACGCTTCAGCACTTCCTACACCTCGCACACACCTCTCCTACAGCAAAGAAACACTCTCAAGGATAGACAACACTCACAAGCACTCTTTCCAAGCAATACACATGCATACAAGCTCGCGAAGAAGAAGATGAAGAGGGAAGAAGACACAAATTCGAATTTCTGTGCTCTCTATTCTCACAATGGCAAAAAGTTCTTTACAAAGAGTCACATTTGACTTATATACTAGTGCCCTAAAAATGGTCCTTTCACACAAGTGACCGGCACTTTATTCACTAAAAGCTAATTTCCTACTATTTTACATGGGTAAGCTTCTATTCTTCTGTGGGAATGCATCTAGAGGACTCCTCTAGTGCCTTTACAAAGGGAAATATATTACAAGAATGAATATGTTACAAAAATATGTGGTCCAAATCGGAAAAATTTTGGGACCCTTCTTTTTTTCTCTGCTTTGTGCGCTCTTTAGCTCTGCAACACTCTCCCCCTCTTCGCCTCTATCGTCCCTTGACAGACTTTGCTTCACACACGCGCCCAGTGGTCAGTATTGTCTGATTCTTGATCTTGCATTACGTTTTAGAGGCGCTCTGATTTGTCCTGGTTGCACACATTGGACCTGGTTGATTCGGTTTGCCACGCACGCCATTAGTGCACATATGCGGATGTAGCTCGTAAGCCTTGATCTGAAACCTCTGCAACTCAAGAGGTTGAAGCATCCACATAGGTGATACATGTTGGCCCTGATTCCTTCTTCCAGCTGCGTGCTTTTCCTTGGTGTGTGCGCCCCTGCGGGGCTTCCTGCAGAGATGTATCTTCAGATCTTGCCTTTTAGTGAAGCTGTTTCTTTCGTTGTTTTCTTTTTTTTCTCTTTTTACTCGTCTCGCCCTCGACACTGCCCCCCTCCTGGACTCTGTCGTCCCCGACAGGCTTTTTGTGGCGACGGGTATAGGTTTGAATGACCTGTTGCTCTCTTTGATTTAGCAGATTGGCGTGACATAACATGAACTCCTTCCATTGTCGAGACTTTACTCCATCCTCTGGTGCCTGTCTATGGTCAGCAAAGAAACTTATCTCGTAGGCCACCAGTCGTGCATTCAAGTTGGAGGTCATTTTAATGAAGATCTCTGAATCCATTTCGAAGAAGCCCGTAAAGAATGCTTCTTCAAATGTCTGCATATATGTTGATGGTAGAAACATGAGGCGAGAAAAATAAGCCATAATTGTTAACCGGCTGGGAATAGTAGACAAATCAAAAATTAAAGCCTCTGAGCCCTGCGTAATGCCGATGAAATTCAAAAAGGTATACTGTGCATGTTGGAACACTTTAATCACTGTAAGGAGCATGCTAAATATTTTATTTGTCATTTTTACTGCTAGGTCGGGAACCGTAGCATATCTTGCAAGCCAAAATTCCATGGTTTTGACCATGTATTCCTCTGTCGGTTGTGTTGTCCAATACTTGTGCTTCTGGGACTGAGATTTTTGTTGCAGCAGGCTGCATGGTGTTCATCACCTGTGTACACCTCTGAAAATCTGGTACATATATGGGTAACTTCAAGAATGACTCTATGCCTACTTGTGTCCACACATCCTCAATATGAGGTAACCCTTGTATTATAGTCTTGAAATCTTGGGACATGATAGGAAAGTAATGGTGCGTGTCCATGATTTTAATGGTAGCCATGAAAATTAGCTCCGACACTGGCTGATCGTCCCTGAACCAGTGACCTCTTGCTTTAGTTACTGATTCCATTGGAAGAAGTTGCACCTCTTCTTGCTGTGTTGCTTCGGAATCAGTGGAAGCCATCTGCACTCAATATGGAGTATGAATTAGTATCCATATATTTTTTTCAGAAATCCTCCTCCATATGTTGATTAATAATTCGATGTTGCTCCGAGTGCATGGTGCCGTCCCTTTCCCGTGGGTGTGAGAAGGGTAATACCTGAATTTTTCATGTATTTTTTCTATTTTTTGTTTGCTGAAAGGAAAACATAAAGGTTAGTCCATAGCCGAAGCGGTTAGTAAATTTTTTTGGAGTAATATTTTTATGTATGTACAAGTGCTCTCCTATTTCCAAAGGGAAAATGTGCGTGACTATCCGGAAGTAGAAGAAAGACGTGCCGAATGCTTGGCCTTGTAATGTGGCCCTATCATGCATACTTTGGATCTTGACAACTTCTCATGTGTGCAATTAGAAGTAGTTGCTTGATGTATGCAGCTTGTCTTGTCTTTCGGCACCCAAATTTGCTTCACTTGTATGGAATGTACTGTATTCTCCACCTCTTTGATGAATGTGGTTCTTCTTCGGTAGTACGTCTGCTGATTCTGTTTTGGGAATCTCAAGCTGGTTTGTATTGCATCTGGAGATTCCTTCTTCCTCCAATATGTCCTCTTTCTTGGCTGCTGTGCCTGTTGACCATTTTGATGGTGATAGCCCTTCTGAGGATGTTCCTTGTTTGGGATGGTCGTCTTGTGGATACATGACTTTGGGATCCATATTTTTGTTCGATCAGGTTGTGCAGTTATCAGTTTCTTTGGGATCCATATGCTATTGAGGCGTGGTTGACTGAAGGGTTCGAATTTCTTTGTCTTCTTATTCGATTGCTCCCGCTGATGTTGAAGACTTTTCTGTTGCTGAAGATATGCCTTCTTTTGATCCTTTCTTATCCATGCTAGTGTGGAATGTGGAATAGGGTACACTTTCACAGGTGTAGACTTCAATTCTTGCAGAGGAGTATTCTCTCTTTTGCCTTGTGGTTCACTGGGCTGAATTTCATGTTCAGGTGCACTCTTGTGATTCTCTATACTCAAAGATGGAGTGCACACAGGACTCACGGTATTTTCACATGAAGTACTTGACGATGGGGTTTCTATAGTGCTAGTGAACATACAATCATGACTTTGTTCATTGGGATGAACTTCTGGCTCTATAATAGCGGCTTTGTGTGGTCGTTCGTCTAGCAAACTAAATACCTCACGAGGTCCAATTCTGGCAGAGATGTATCCTAAAGCCAATTGAATGGTTACCTCATACTCATAGATCCAATCTTGTCCTAACACCACATCTTCAAGCAAATCCTGGTCCTGACACACTAAGAGTCTCTGCTCCATAGTGTTGTTTCCCATATGTAAAGGTAAAGTTATCTCACCTATGCATTGAGTAATTTTTCCTCCTATTCCAATTAGTTGTGCCTTCGATGGCCGTATCTCCTCTTTAAGTCTCTGAGACAAAGAAAATCTAATGCAGCTTATTGCTGCTCCTGTGTCTATGAGAGCATCCACTAAGTGGTACTCTTTTCGTACTGCTCCCAGATTCAAGTAAGGCTGTCTTCTTTGTTGTCCTGAGTTCTCAGTGGCTCTAAAATTAGCCATTGGGATGAGTTCTTCTCCTACTCGATATCTCTCGTCTCTTTCTCTCATCCATTCTTTTCGTTTTCTGATACGTTCTAGGGCTTCCTGTCTCGCTTCTTCTCGTATTCGTTCTTCTTCCTTTTTCCTACTTTGAGCTCCTAACAGTCTTGCTAGCATTTGATCAGTCAATGGCTCCATGAATCTTTTCACTCTGCATCCACTGATGTAGTTGGGAAGAATGTTTCCGTCTAGTGTGGCGAGATTGACTGCACCACTAGTAGAGATTCGATTTATAATCAGGGGTCCATATCCACGTTTTTGGAGCTTCTTTGCATGTTGTTTGAGTGTGTATACTAGGACTAAGTCGCCTTCTTTTAGTCCCTTGTCTTTTATGTGTGCGTCATAATAAGCCTTTTGTCTCCGTTTAGCTGCATAAATGCCTGCTACCGCTTGCAATCTAGTCTCGTGCAGCTTTTCAATTTGATCTAATTGCTGAGACAACTCATGACCGTTCCACTCATATTGCTGGGCCACTTTCAATGTAGGTACTAAGAAGTCAATTGGCAAAATTGCATTCTGCCCATACACTAGGTTGAAAGGTGTAGTTCCGATGGCCGTTTTATATGCCACACGGAAGGCCCAAATTGCGTGATGCAATTGTTTGTCCCAATCTGACCTTCCATTATTGACAATCTTTGTCAATACAGTACATAGTACCTTGTTGGAACTTTCAGCTTGCCCATTAGCTTGAGGGTGGTATGGGGCTGATTTTTTATGAATCACAAGAAAGTCATTCATTAGTGACTCAATGACCTCGTTTAAGAAATGCGTTCCTCGATCACTCACTATCTCAATCGGTAGTCCAAAACGTGTGAAAATGTGCTCAAAGAGAAATTTTGCTGTGGTTTGAGCATCATTCTTTCTAGTGGCTTTTGCTTCTACCCACTTAGTCAAGTAGTCGGTGGCGACTATGATGTATTCAGCATGAGATCCTTTGGCCGGTGGATTGATAGGTCCTATGAAGTCAATTCCCCATTTGGTAAATGCTCTGGCACAAACCATCGGTCTTAAAGGCATGTCGTCTCTTCTAATGGGGTATTTCGCTCTCTGGCATGTTTCGCAACTTCTCACATATGTCTCCGCATCCATATGTAGAGTTGGCCACCACAAGCCTGCAAAGAGAATCATCTTGACCGTTCTGTCTGCTGAGAAATGTCCTCCCGCAGCTCCTGCATGTGCCATTTCTAATATAGGAAGATATTCTCCTTCATGCACGCACAATCTGAGTTGATTGTCTTTTCCTCTTCTAAACAATTGTTTCCCCATTATTACATAATCCTTGCTCATTTCTTCTAGGGATCGCTTTCTTGCTAGACTAGCTCCTATTTCGTGCTCTTTCGTTTTGAGGAATCGTACTAATGTTTTACTCCAATTAGGCGCTATGGTCGAAAAGGGTATGGAAACGTGATCCTCTGGGCTAGCTTCTTTGCATTCCACACAATTATTTACATAATCGTGAACGTCTTTGGACATGTCGGGCCAATATACTCCTAATCTTTTTAATTCTCTAATTGTTCTGTGCATCCCTTGATGGGTTTTCCACTTGTTCACATGTGCTTGGTTGATCAGTTGTTTTTGTTCATCCTCCTCTACACATCTGAGTAACACTCCATTTGGTTCCTTGTAATACACACTTCCTGCGACGATGTGTAAGTTCCTTGATTGAATAATTTCTTTTTTGCTATTTCTGTTGATTGAGTGTTGAGGGCCATGCGTAAGTATAGGGGTCAATTTTTCTGCCCACTTCGGACATACTTCTAGATTAAACAGATACGCATCTGGTAAATCATCAGGCACTCCACTTGGTGGCTCTCCGTGTGTTAGCCTGGAAAGGTGGTCTGCTCTCACATGTGTGTTTCCTTTTTTCACTATTACCTCAAAGTCGAACTCCATTAATAACAAGAACCATCGTACCAACCTTCCTGTGTTACATGGTTTATTGACTAAATACAACAAAGCTTGATGGTCTATGAAGAATTTGAACTTGTTGGCTAAGAGGTAATGTCTAAACTTCTTCACTGCATAGACCATTCCTAAACCCTCTCTTTCAGTAGTCGTGTAATTTCTTTCCGCTTGGTTTAGTTGTCTACTCGCATACGCGATTGGATGGTCAAGTTTTCCTTCATCAGCCGGTTGAGCTAGGATACATCCAATGGCATAGTTCGAAGCATCAACATGAATATGAAAAGGCTTGCTCCAGTTGGGTGATTTTAGAATCGGGGCTGTACTCAGCCGCTTTTTAAGCTCGTTGAAAGCCTTCTCACACTCGTCTGTCCAAGTGAACTGAGTCAATAGACCGTATAAGGGCTTAGCTATTATGGCATACATGTGAATAAACCTACGGTAATATCCACAGTGTCCCATAAAGGCTTGTACTTCCTTTGCATTTTTGGGTCTTGGTAAGTCCAATATGACTTTAATCTTATCCTCATCCGTGGATATCCCATTTCTTGAGACTATGTGTCCTAGGATTTTCCCTTGTCGCACCATGAAGACACATTTTTCAGGGTTGAGGCATACTCGATATTGTCGACATTTAGCAAAAATCTTTTCTCATTAAGGGATGTGCTCTGATCGTATAGCTGAATATGTACAAAGGTCATCCACGTATACCTCCATGCTTTTTCTCAAGAATTCTTTGAACACATGACACATCAATCTTTGGAAAGTAGCTGGGGCATTCGTTAAACCAAAAGGCATGACTCTAAAGGCGTATACTCCCCATTCAGTTGCAAATGCAGTCTTATGTTGGTCTTCAGGAGCAATGGCTACCTGATTATACCCTGAAAAGCCATCCAGAAAACTATGAACTTCTTTCCCTGCTACCCTTTCCAAGAGATGGTCAGTGATTGGTAAGGGATAGCTATCCCTTATGGTTGCGGCGTTTACTTTTTTCAGATTGATGCACACTCTTAATTTTCCATTCTTCTTTGGTACAACCACCAAGGGTGACACCCATTCCGTGTGCTCAATTTCGTAGATGAATCCAGCATCTAACAACTTATCTATCTCTTCTTTTATCTTAGCTGAATACACATCATTGTAAGTATAAGGTCTCTGTTTCGAAGGTTTGGCCTCGGATGTCATGGGGATTCTATGCGCACATATGGAGGGATCTACTCCTTTTAAGTCCTTATAAGTCCAAGCGAAGACATCCCGGTATTCTCTTATGAGTCGAATTAACTCTTGCTCTTCTTCCGCTGAGACATCCTGTCCTATGAAAGTACATCGTTCCTCTCCTCCTTCCATGGTTACAACTATTTTTTTGGTTTGTTCTTTATTATCATATGCTATTCCAGGTTGTGCTTCTCTTTTAGGCATTTGAATAGCAATCTTCCTCTCTTCCACTTCGTATTTTTTAAAGTGAGCTGGTACCTCAAATTGGTCTTGAAGCTTGTTATCTTCATCTTCTAACTCCATTTCAACTTCTAATTCTTCTTTTTGTGTGAGATCCTTATGTTGTTCATTGGCAGTGATATCCATGTTGGTGGTACTAATCCCTAGATCCATGGGTTCTGGTTCCATCTCAATGCTCTCGTAGTCCTCCTTCCAGTCTTTCTCGATCACTTCTCCTTCTTCTGCCTCCTGAAGGACTACCATATACAGACTAACGTCATAACCCTCTTCGTCAATACATTCGTTCATGGTTACCACTTCTTCATTTACACAGACATCAAGGGTGGCTAAAATTTCCATCCAACCGTGAGGTTCGAATTCTTCGTCTGGAAATACTTGTGGCATATAAGCTGGATCCTGTACCGATCTCACTACACCTTGTTTCTGCTGCCAATTTTTTCTTCTCTCTTCTTCCTTTTTTGCAGCTTGGCATATCCATAGATGAGTGTCCTCGTTCATCCAGGATTGGTCACTAGAACCTGCACTATGGACCGATTGATCGTCTTCCTCTTTATGGATTTGGTTCCATTGCAGAGGTAGTACATCTTGATATGTGTACGTATGTAGGTTGATCCTAGTAGTGACTCCTGCGTGTTGTAGGTACACTGCATCTTTTCCCCAGTCTTGTACGACTTTTAGCTGTCTCATGAATGGCCTTCCCAAGATCATTTCATAATTGCTTGGCCTTTCAAAGTGACAAATTGCTAAAGTATGTTCGAATTCCACTCCGCACGTAGTGAAGACTACTCGTTCCAACAATCCTAAGGGTCTTTCTGTATGTCCATCTGCCATTTGAATTTTCATGCGTGTTGGTCTCAATGCTGGTTTTCCCCATTTCTCCCAAATCTCTTTGGTAGCAATGCCAACACCAGCTCCTGAATCTAGTATGGCTTTGGTTGTGTAACCCCTATAGGTGATTGGTAGGCATGTATTTCCTTCATCCCCTTCACTAAAGTCTCCTACTTTATCCACTGGAATTCTCACCGTTTTCACTTCGTCATCTACCTCCTTCTTTTCCTCCTTGACTTCCCATTGATTGATCAATTTCTCTTTTAGATGTGGTTTTACCTTTAACAGTTCCTCGAATGTCAAGGTACATGGGATTTTCACCTCTCTAAGACGTTGTATGATCTCCGATGTTTGAACTGATGGATTCGTTTCTCGTCTCTTTATTGATGGAATGCGGTACAATTCTGAGTTGTGCTCGTACTCCCCGATGTAGTTGGGTAGTTCCTTTACATCGTCTTCCACTTCTCCGTCACTTGCATCCATTGGAAAAATTTCTTCTGAATTGAGTTCACGTATTGAACCTTCTATTTCGTTTTCTGCTTCTAACTCTTCAAAGGGCGGTTCCATTTCTTCTATCTTTTTCCACTTGTCCTCTTGAACTCGCGCCCATAAATCCTTAGTCCAATCTCCTTCTGTCTCAGGGACTATGGATCCTTCCTTTCTCTCAATACCAATTTCATCATTCAGATGTCTATTTACGTCAGGCTTTTCCTGAGTGTTTAGGCACTCTTGAAATTTCTCTTCGCCAATTCGGTTGTTTGGTAAAGGTAATGCGGGTTTTTCTAATGTTTGTTGGGCAACTTCTATCAGTTTTTTGCAGATTTCCAATCTTTCTTTCTCTAAGTCGCCTCTCGGATATTCTCTCTCATGTTGTTCTATGGTAGGTCCTGCTTTTATTTTCACCTTGTATGCCTGAATCCACATGGCTAATTCCTCAGGCATTGGGTCTGCTAACACCGATCCTACCTCCTCCCTTTTATTCTCCTTTTTATTTTCTTCTTCCACTTGTGATTCTTCTGTTGATTTCTGTTTACTCTTTTCATTTTCCTTCTTTTGTAATAATTTTTTTTCTTTTATCCTGTCTCTCCTTTGCTTCCATCTTTGGGATCTTTTACTGGCGATACTTTTTTCTGGTTCTTCGGAGTCTTCTACTCTGTGAGGGATGGGTGCATTTCCCTCTTTGTCACTTTGATTATTTTCTTCGGTTTTATCAGGGTTCTCTCTAGCCTTCGCCCTTGTTATGGCTTTTAAAGGTATAGTGTACTCTTTGTCGCTCCCTGATGATTCAATTACTTCTATCACGTTAATCTGCACATTAGAAGTGACTTTGTTGGGATTCTTAGGACAATCTCTGAAAAGATGTTCCTTCCCACAATCGCTACAGTAGCCTTCCCAAATTCTTTGTGGTGGTGGTGGGTTTGGCAATGTACATTCTCTAATATAGTGGTCACCTCCACATCTGTAGCATGGTCCTCTGGGTACAGGCTGTCTATTCATTGGTCGAGGTGGCATGGTTGCTCTAGGAGCTGTGTACATTAAGGGTACATAATCTTGCTCGTAATTGTATGAACTCTCTGGTGTCTCCATGCCATAAGCATATGGGTCATATTGTTGCCCATATTCCATTATTGAGCTCTCATAACCAGGGTATGTTCCTTGACTAGATTCGTAAAATGAGTCATATGGTTCACTGCTAGTCAAAGGTGTGGCTGGCACTATAGCCCTTTCTAGGTTTTCCTCTGGTTGCGCTATCTTAACTGGGACAACGTTCTGAGGGTGGGGCGGTTGTTGTCCTAGCACTGGTTGAGGTTGCGTATATCCCTGATATGCGTATGGTCGTGATATTGGTGCCTGCGGCTGATATGAGGGATATCTAAAGGCTTCTCCTCCCTGCTGGTTCTGCGGGTATCCATATGGTCTCACATAAGGTTGGGTGGTTCTGGGTTGCCTATTGTAAGGGCAGTTCTCGGTGCTATGGTTTGTGTATCTCTGCTCAATATTGCAATATTGTAGAGGTCCGGGGACAGAGGGTCTATAAGGAGCATAGGCAGGTGGTGGGACCACTCCCCTAGTACACAAATGAGAAGGATGATCTCCTCCGCACTGCATACATCTTCTAAGCATAGGCATTCTCATAGGATTGGTGGGATAATTCCTCTGTCCTTGAATATTCAGTTTTTTTGCTAACAAGTCGGCAATTTCCTCTGCATTGTTTTTGGGGTTTGATGTGCTACATGTTGACTCTTCGCTTTTCACACTACCTTGGGGTATCCTCAAATCTTCTGCAAGGTTATCTTCTAGGTCTATACATTCCTTCATGCACTCTTGCAAGGTTTGAACTCTCTTCACGTACACTAATGATCTCAAGGTTCCGTTCAACAGTCCTTCCAAGAACAATGATACCATTTTGTTTTGTGTTGGTCTCTCTTCTACAGGACATCTATCCACATACTGCTTGAATCTCCTGGCTGCCAATCTTACTGACTCGGTAGGGACTTGTTTGAAGCTGTGGATTAATGACGAAGAATTGTTTTTAATTCCAGATTTGGTAAATTCTTCAATCATTTCTTGATACACCTGATCCATGTTCTGAAAGGTGTTTGGATCCAATGGCTGAAACCAAGCCAAAGCTGTGTCTGACAAGGTAAGGCCAAAGGATTCATATTGAATCATGAAGTCATCTACCTGCTCGGCTCTAACTACTTGTTTAAATTCTGCTATGTGATTATAGGGTTCACTAGAGCCATCGTAATGATTTCTCATGCACTTGGCCACTTGGATCGGCCTTAGTCTCCTTCCTGCCTCAGGTTGTCTAGGCATTACAGGGTAGTTGGGTCTTCCTATTGGTATGCCTGGTCCTCGTACTACCTGTGGTCTGACTGGAGCATGCACTCCATGTCTTGGATCTATAGCTGGTTGTGGCCGGTAGTTAGGATTAGTGGCAGGCATTGCGAATTGTACATGTGGTCTGATGGGAATCTGTGTTTGTTGAGTTTGTTATGTTTGTCCCGATTGCTGAATTGAATCATTTCGAGATGTTCCATGCGGATTCCGTGAAGTAGTGGCTTGGTCCCTTGGGGGGAATACTGGGATGTTCTGATATTTCAACTCAGCTCTCTCTAGTTCTGTTATTGGCCAATATCTTCTGTGATTTTTATCCAAATAGGTGATGATGGTGGGGAACTCAGGGTCTTGTAACTCATAGATGGTGACTGGATTAGGAGCAGCTTCCCATATAGAGGAATGGGCTCTGAGCAAGTGCTCCATTCCATTGATCAAATACACATCTATCAGAGTATCATCTTGGGGAATTAGGTCTCCTCTCCAAAGTTTAGTAATTGTTGATCTCCCTCTAGGAGTAGTTACTTGTTCTTCGGTTCCATATCCATTTAAGCTCGAAGCATTATTTTCCTCACCACGCTCATTAATGATTTCAGGGTGTTCTGTGACCACGTATTGAATGTCTTGTTTGTCCATGTGCAGTCCTCCTATGTACTTAACTGCTGGTCTAGGCACTATGTAGGCCTCTGAAGCCTTCCTCAGTCTGGCCACTGATCTGTTTAGACCATCCAAATAGATAGGGATCTCATTGTGGTTGGTGCTCATGTATTCTAAGGAAGTTCTGTATTCTCCCTCAATGATGGACATCTGGCCAATCATGGGCACAGTGTTTTGCATATCCTCTGAAGCCATGGGGATTTCTCCTTCTGACTTACTGGAGGTCTCAGAGTAGTGTGAACGGTTACTTGGTTCGGCTACACTCCCTACGGAAGAAATTACACTTCTTCGGCTTCCTAGGGTTCTTCCGGATCTCAGGTTCATTCACTTAAGAGCTCTGATCCAATCTTGTCCACCTCTAGCCTCTAGAATTCTAAGTTATGGCTTAGAAGTCTAGGAAAAAAATTAGGCTGGAAAGTGACTGAAAGAAAATTTCAAGTCACGATACTTGACCCCTAAAATCCACGATACACGATATCTCTCAAAACGATCGCTGACTGACACGATACTTGGACGAAACGATCGCTGGAAAACGATCTCCGCCCAGGCGATACTTGATGGACACGATACACGATACCTGAGTTTGAAACGATACTCGATACCTGAGTTCAGACGATACACGATACACGATACTTCCCCAAACGATCTTCGGCAAAACGATCTCTGGACTCAACGATATTTGGTCAACACGATACACGATCGATGATACTTGGTTCAAAACGATACGCGATCGCTGGTAAGTATCGCGATCTCTGAGACGCGATACACGATACTTGACCAAAACGATACACGATCTCTGTCTCTACGATACTTGGTCAAACGATACACGATACTTCACAAGTATCGCGATCTTCAGGCCACGATACACGATATTTGGTGCAGACGATACTTGATACACGATACTCGACCAAACGATCGACGATCTTTGGCAAGTATCGCGATCTCTAGGACACGATATCCGATACTTGGCCAACACGATATCTGACCGAAACGATACCGATCTTTGACCTCAACGATCGACGATCTTTGGCAAGTATCGCGATCTCTGGAACACGATACTTGAGCCAACGATACACGATCTTTGGGCACAAACGATCTCTGATCGAGACGATACCGATATTCGGGAAATATCGCGATACTCAACCACAGGAGTTCCACGATACTTGACAAGTATCGTGATACTCGACCGCGGGAGCAAAGACGATACTTGACCCAATTTCAAGTTTTGACAAAAATTTTTAAGTTTTTGATTCAATGCACTTGTGTTATGCACTCTCCTCCCCCTTCTCCACTTTCTGGATCACTCAAAACTCACCTTTTCACCTCAGTACAACCCAAACGATCTCTGACGCAGGTCGTTTCAGACTAAAAATGATTTTTTGAATGGTGTAACAGGATTATGACTTGCTAGGCTCACCTCTGATGCACTTTCAACTCCTTTCTCACTTCCCCTTGCCTTGTAAAGCTCCAGCTCGCCTGAAAACTCGCCCACGATCTCTGCAAGCTCTCACGATACCCGACTGCTCTCTCCACGATACTTGTTCAACAAGTGATTTGAAAATGAAATTTTTTTGGCTTTTATACTTGGAAAATTCTAGCTTACAAAAAGGAAAATTTTTTGAACAAAACTAAAGCCTACTCTAATGATTTAGACCACTCTCTACTCACTCCTACTCTCTTCCCTAATCTATCAACTCACTACACACACTCCAAGAATGAGAAGTAGCAAGTGCGGCTGAAAATGACTTACCAAAGAAGAGAAGATTTCCGCTCCTCCAAGTTCTTCAAATCAAAAAGCTACTTACCATCACACGAATGCCTCGGTTTGATTCGTCACTCCCCGGCAACGGCGCCAAAAAGTGTGTTGACCTAAGTATCGACTTAGTGACTTGCGGAGAAAGAGACTATACCTCAATCCCCTCACAAGTGCATATAGTGGGGATACACGCTTTTAATTATCAATCCGAAGAGTATGCAAACCTAGCCGAGTGTATGAAGACATGCAATCATGTAATGGTCAATGCAAGTGAACTACTCAAGAATGAAAATGAGGTAAATACTTATCCTAACAAGCTTCAACTGTAGGTCAAGGCGAAACGATACTTGGTGCAGCAGCCGTCAGTATTTTGGACTTTTCTCCTAGCTCCGAGCTCCAAACATAGCGAATAGCATATGCGTTTCGAAGCTCTCGAGAAGACGCATCCAATGGCAGTGGTTTCACTCAATTCCGACGCTCCTACTTCAAGTTATGACAGAAATAATGAATCGCGAAAATACCTTCCTATGCTTCAGCACTTCCTACACCGCGCACACACCTCTCCTACAGCAAAGAAACACTCTCAAGGATAGACAACACTCACAAGCACTCTTTCCAAGCAAAACACATGCATACAAGCTCGCGAAGAAGAAGATGAAGAGGGAAGAAGACACAAATTCGAATTTCTGTGCTCTCTATTCTCACAATGGCAAAAAGTTCTTTACAAAGAGTCACATTTGACTTATATACTAGTGCCCTAAAAATGGTCCTTTCACACAAGTGACCGGCACTTTATTCACTAAAAGCTAATTTCCTACTATTTTAGATGGGTAAGCTTCTATTCTTCTGTGGGAATGCATCTAGAGGACTCCTCTACTGCTTTTACAAAGGGAAATATATTACAAGAATGAATATGTTACAAAAATATGTGGTCCAAATCGGAAAAATTTTGGGGCCCTTCTTTTTTTCTCTGCTTTGTGCGCTCTTTAGCTCTGCAACAACCTTAAAATTATGATTGCTCCAAATATACTGAACACAATGCTCTCCAAAGTTGTAGACATAAATTGTATAGTAATGACTTTCTAATGAATGTTCAATCATCAAATTTGAAGCTCTGTAGAGAGAGAACTAGCCTCTACAACATAACTATAGTTGGAGAAGATGATGAAGAGAGTGAACACGAAGATCTAACTTAATGTACAAAGAAGTGTAGAGATTGAAGATCCAAAATGTATTTGTATTGATATAACTTAATTTACAAAGACTCTTGGATGCCCCCATGACTCTTTACATGAGGTCTTTGAATTCGAATCGAAGCAAGATAGTTTGGTATGATGAATGGGATCAATCTCCTACTATCTAGGAAAAGATGAAATCAAATCTAACAACTTGTTTGTAGATGAATTGATTTATTGATTGAACATCAAGTTCAACTACCTAAAACTTGTGGATTTTGAGTCTTTACTTTATCCTTTTACAAGTGTAAAAACTCTAGGATTTTACAATAAGAGATCATTCAAGATCCTTATGAAATACCATAAATGAGCATAAGTAAAAAACTCTTCAATGGAAATATTTGAAACAATCAAATGATGTTTATGATGTAGATCATATCCACCTCAAGCATAGTTTAAGCTTGATGATCCAACAAAAATCATTGTTTGTTGAATGATTAATTTGAAAAAATGATTGGGCCTATTCCTTGTCAGATATGTGTTGACTACTTTGTCTACTTAATCCTATGCCTGAACCTTGTCTCTCTTGATGTGCTTATTGCCTAAGGCTTCCTTGCCTGCTAGGTCCTCCTTGGTTGCTAACAAATGCCCACTAGGGAAGTAAACTAGACTACGATTCAAGCAGCAAAGGATGTTTATATATTTAGGTAGTGATGTGTGTGAACACACTAGGATTGTCGAGGCACTTTTTCCCCTCTTTATGAGGTTTTTTTCCTGTGGCTTGTATATACGCTGATAACCCTAATGGGTTACTTATCTTTGTACATTCTCTTGGTAAAACATTTAGTACTGTGTGTTATGCTCCAAGCTTCTTCTTCTTCCTAATGCTATTCGCGTGCTTCCATAGACCTCAAACTCCAACAACTGGTATGAGAGCAGGTCGCCATTTCATCGAGGGCATCGTCGACACCCCCCAGTCATAGTCTCAAAATCGCATGAAATTTGGTGTTGAAATTGCGATTTGAGCTCGTTTCGGCCTCTGAACGCACTACCATAGTGCTTGTGTAGACAATTTTGTCTTTTTGTGCCAAAGCTATATACTGGTTTTGGTTTGCCAGTATAAGCATCTCAAAGTCTGCTATACGTTTCACAGAACTCGAGAGGGTAGTTTTGTTCAAATTTTTTAGATACATTCATTTTTCTGCATTAGGGTATTTTAGCTACTAGCCATGGTTGAAAGGAGTGATGTATTCCATATGTTGGTTGTTGAAGTATTTTTCAGCCCTATGGCTTTGTGTGGAAAGGGCATGAAAACCAAGTGTGTAGGTTGAAAAAGGCATTATATGGTTTGACGCAAGCACTATGTGCTTGGTATGAAAAAATACATGCCTACCTGATTGCACATGGTTTTGAGAACATTCCAACTGAGAGCACCTTATATGTTAAGTGTGCAAATGATGTGCTTTTGATCATTGTTGTCTATGTTGATGACATGATGCTCAATGGTCCTATGAAAAGCATATTGCTAATTTTAAGGCTGACTTACATACCTCATTTGAGATGTCAAATTTGGGGCATTTGCATCATTATTTGGGCATTTATTTTATGCAAGTTGATGGTGCAATATCTTTGTGCCAAACAAAATATATTAACACATTATTGCAGCATTTTGGTCTTGAAGACTGTAAACCTATTACTGCTCCTATGGAGACAGGTTTAAAGGTGGGTCTTCATGATGCTGGAGATGCATTTGATGTTGTTCTCTATGAATAAGTTATTGGATGCTTGATTTACTTATGCATTGCTCGACCGGATATTCAGTTTGTTGTGTCACATATGAGCAGGTTTATGCATTGCCCAGGTGTCAAGCATTGGCATGAACTTAAGCACATCTTTCACTACTTGAGTGATACCCGGCTACTTGGATTATTTTATCCCAAGGGGGGATCACTACCCCCATATTTAAATGCTTTTTTTTTACTCTAGCTAGGCTGGTTGCTATGACACATGTGTGTCCACTAGTGGCTTTTGCTTCATGCTTAGTACCTCACATATCTTGATTGAGCAAGAAGTAGCCTACTGTGGCCACTTCCAATTGTGAGGATGACTATAGGGTAGCTTTCACAGCGATTGTTGAGTGTATGTGGCTCAGACACCTTATGGCTGATTTAGGTGTTGGTCAGTCTTCTGCCACCACCATCTTCACTCACAGTCAGTGCGCATTGGCAATTGCAAGGAACCCTATGTTCCATGCTCACACTAAGCACATTGAGGTGCATTATCATTATGTTAGGGAGAGGTTCTCCACTGGAGAAATCAGTTTGGCATATGTGCCCACACACAAGAACATTGCAGACCTTTTCACAAAGACTCTACCTAGGGAGAAGTTTGAAGCTTTCTGCAAAGCTTTAGGTGTACTTCCTTTTGTCGATTGATTCCACATAGCATGGCACTTCCTTATACATGAGTGCCAACTCCTTGTTCACTATATCATTCCTAGGGGGGATTTGTTGATATATTTAGGTAGTGATGTGCGTGAACCCACTAGGTCCATCGAGATAACTTTTTTCCCTATTTAAGAGTTTTTTCCCTCGGCTTGTAAATTCGCCTATTACCCTAATGTGTTACTTATCTATGTACATTCTCTTGGTAATACATTCAGTATTGTGTGTTGTGCTCCAAGCTTCTTCTTCTTCCTTGTGTTGTTCACGTGCTTTTGCACACCTCAAACTCCAACAAAGGGTAGAAGTGCATTGTATACTACCTCAAAGTATGAGAATTCAAGCTCACATTGTAGGAGTTTAAAAAACCCATGAAAATCCCAATCCAAAATTATGTTTGGTAGTATGAAGACGTACACATGCCAATGGATAAGCAAGAAGATACTCAAGTGAGCAATAGACAAACATACACATGCATAAGAGAGCAAAAGTACTCAAAGTTGCTCCGATAAGCTCTTTTCAATGTAAGATTTGTTCCTTGCAGAAAGGTTGAAAAAGAGATAAAAAGAGTAGGGTAAATGAGTGGATAAGGTGGATATTAAGAAAACTATGCAACCTTCTATTTTTCAAACATACAAGAGAGGACGTTTTTGTACATTCTCCAAGATGATTGAGGAGAATAAGTGCTTTGCTCTAGAAACAAAAAATTTCATCATTCTAAGAGATTTACCACAATTGAGAGGGCTCAACAAGCCTCCATACATGTGTGTTGATTTACTACTTGTCTCCTTCATAAAAGATAAAGAGAAATGATCTTGCAACCATATATGTTTCTTTCATCTTCTCTAGGCTAAATGAGAAAGTCTTAGGCCCAAAGCAGGATCTAAGGTCCATAGGGTAAGGAGCTATCCCCAAGTGGAAATCCTTATTTTCATTAACCATAAGGCAAGATAAGGTGCAAAGATGGTCTTTTTAGGATGCAAGCAAGTAGAGAAGTCATTAGTCTCCAAGAAACGCTCATTAAAGGATATTTGTGACTAGGGTCTTTTAGGAAGAGAGATTGCTTGGTTACAAGATTAGGCCCTAAGTGATCGCATTCCTTTCCATCAACCATAGGAGGTAGTGCCACTCCATGTTTTCCCTACCAACCATTTTTTTAGAGAATATGTTGGAATTAGGAAAATACATGGCCAATGAAGTCCTTATTTAGGTGAAGTGTTGTATTTATGCAGAAATTAAATATAAAATTGAAGATTTGAAGGCTAGAAGAGTAAGAAATCCCAAATGATTTCCTTGTTAACCCACAATTAGGGAAATCACACCAATCGATATGAGCCCAAAACAAAAGAGAGTTGATGAATATTTTAACACACAAAAGGATCAATTTGTTAAGTCATCTAAACTAAGAAATAATCAAAAGGACCATTACAATAACAGAAAAGGAGTATAAAGCTTCCAATGATTTCCTTAAGTCACATCTCTAGAGAAATTTCCCTTGAATATTGGGCTAAAATAGGTAAGAACATTGAGCTTGGTTGCTATAGCATTGCCATAGCCATAAGGAGGTGTTGGCTAACATTTTTTCAAACATGTGGGTCAATTTCAAGGACAAAATTTCCCAACAATTTCCTTAAATAGCCAGGGAAATTGGTTGGCATAAAATGATAAGAAGAGAAGATCTTGCCTATTCCAAGAAACCCAAATTTTGAGACATAAGTGTTGAACTGATCTGAGTCCAACATCAAGTCAAGGAACCTTCATTCACCATCTAGAAGAAAGATGATTTCCTTGATCTATTTGAATATGGTTGCCAAATTAAGGGAAATATTGAACCTAATTGACATCCTTTAGAAGTTTCATTATACTAGAATTCCTAGGGAGAAGTTATCAAAGTGTTCTAGTCAATAAAAGCTTTATATATATATATATATATATATATATATATATATATATATATATATATATATATATATATATATATATATATATATACATATACATATATATATACACACACACACACACATACACGCACACACCAATACACACACACACATACATATATATATATATATATATATATATATATATATATATATATATATATATATATATATATATATATATATATATATACACACATATAGATATGTGTGTGTGTGTGTTAATGTATGTGTATGTATCAATGTATATAATATATTGAATGTATACAATATCAATCATCATAAGAATCGTCTATATCATGATCATCACTCTCATGTGATGTATCAAAAGAGGCATGGCTAGAGGGGTTTGTAGCCTATGATGATCAATATCATCCCTCTTGTGTCTGTCTATCCATCTCTTCCATAATGTCCTTTCCATAATACTTCTATATTACATATAATAAACATGAATAAATAAAATTATATAAACATCAATAAAAATTAAATAAATTATATCAACGTTTATAATACTCGCAAGTCACGACATCATTTGAATGATCTCTTATGTTCTTATGCAAAGTGGGATATCCACAATAAGTAGTGTATTGTATTTCTTCTTTTGTAGCAGTAGGGCCATAATCCTTACACTACATTTGAACAAATGAAAAAATTTTATGATTATTGATTTAAATAAAATAAAAAATATAATTTCAATAATACGTATACTTACAAATGTTGCAACAAAACCATCACGCCCCATATGACTTAACCAAAATGTATGAACTCTTTAAATTCTTTCCATTAGGGGAAAAAGTGAGCCCTTTTTGAGCCTTGTAAGGATCCCTAATGTTTCAGGATTAAAATTGCTAATTTAGGATTAAAAGGGACGTTCTACATTTAAAAAATCATATTGAATCTCTTAAATTCAAAGGCTTAAAGGAAAAATTTTATGACCCTTGGATTAAGAGTATGAATGGCTAGTATGAATTCGAACTGTGCCAAAGATATGTTCAAGATTCTCATGTGAGAGGTTTGGGAGCATAATAGTGAGAGAGTGTGTGGGAGAGGACAAAACAGAGAGGTGATCATGTGGCAAGATTTTGGCCTTTAGATCATGCTAGAGTGGATGGTTCTCCACAATTTTAGCTCATGTATTTGCATGGGTAGTAGTCGACACCGGATCTAAACTAAAATCCAATGGCCATGGCTTAAAGATGCCTTCAAGCTTTTTCAATTGTCTTCAATCCTTTAAATCTTGCCTAGCTCTAATGGCTTAGAATTATAGCTGCCACTTTTGGACTATTTGAATTAGAATAATCCAATGGAGAGGTCAATTGGATGGATGCCATTATTGAGTGCATTTGAATCCTATATTCAATAGCAAGCATAAGATATATCTATGATCCAAGGGCCTACAATAAGAGTTTACTTGACTTTTAGGAATTCATGCCTTCTGTTAGATCTATTGGATGTGTAAAAGTGCGAGAGTCACATGAGAAGAACACACAAGGAGCACAAATGCAGCAAGGCACACGGAGAAGACGGATGGTTGGAATAGCTCTCTCTATTGACAATGAACTCAACTGAAGTAAGAGTTTAATAATATCCCTAAGTACAAAGTACCACCACATATGAGTGTATCAAGTATGTGGTAACATGGGGAAAAAACCTCTAGCCAGCAATAGAGTAAAAAGTGTCCATGTATAGAGAAAAGGTTCACATCAAGCTACTCGAGGAACACATAAGTGTAGCAAACCCCCCTAGAGCGAATGATGTGAACACATACAGGGAGTGATAGATCAGCCCCCACAAGATAATAATTCTAAAGCTTTGTAAAAAGCTTCAAACTTTTCTCGTGGAAGAGCTTTGGTGAATATGTCTGCCACATTATCTTGTGTAGGCACATATACCAAATCAATATCTCCTGCATGAAGGCACTCTCTCACATAGTGATAATGCACCTCAATATGTTTGGTGTGTGCATGAAACATTGGGTTTCGTGCAACAACCAATGCACTTTGACTATCAATGAGAATATGCATAGCAGCATCAATCTCCATGCAAGTATCCATCAATAGGTGTCTCAGACATATACACTCCATTGTAGCTATGAAAACTACCCTGTACTCAGCTTCACAACTCGATGTCACCACTGTAGGTTGCTCCTTAATCAACCAAGATATGCATGAGCCTCCAAGGAAAAAGCAATTACCACTAGTGGACAAGCGAGTATCATAATAACTAGCCCAGTCACTATCTTTAAAAGCATGCAAGCATGGCTGAATATCTCAACCATAAAAGAGACCTAAGCTCAAATTGCCTCTGAGATATATAAACACATATTTCACAGCTTGCCAATGCTTAGTGTCAAGGATATGCATGAATCAACTCAACTGGGAAACTACATTTTTGCATGCATATATAAGACATCCCATAGCTTTTTGATAAAGAGAAGTGTCAAATGCATCACTAGAATCCTCAACTAAGAACCCAAATCCTGTCTCAACTAATGTGGAAACTGTCTTGCAATCCTCAAAGTCAAAATGCTAAAGTAGTTTTTCAACATAATTTGCTTGATGTATAACAATTCCCCCCTCAATGGATGTTGAGATATCAAGCTCAACATGTGATGATCTAGGATGACACGTATCATTTTTTCACTTCTCTGACATATATAGTGGTCACGCCGGTATATGTCAGGGACACTTCATTGAGATTTATTGGATTCATCTACCGAGAGTGATGGCACATTTGTTTCTTGCCAAACCACTCATTTGTGGACATTAGGTTTTTCCTTATGTACTAGTCTTTATATATTGCAGTAGTTGTATTCTTGTTTTGAGGTCATTCTTGTACATTCCTTTTTATGTAATAGAAGAAGAAGAAGAATATCATTCTTCCTTGCCTCAATTTGAGTGTGTACTTCTCTTTGATTCTGAGAGTGTGTGTGTATGTGTGAGCTCTCTTCCTTATCTCCTTCCTTGTGGCATGGTATCAGAGCCAGTGTGGCTGTAGAGAGCTCATGGAGAAGGCCAATGGTGAAGATTATGCGAGACAGCGTGGAGAAAGCACAATTCACAAACGACCTCAGATTGCTATAAAAATTGGTGTGAAGGTAGAAGACCTCAAAAATTTTCCATGAGTTAGCCCTTTAGGGTCACTTGTTTTTGTCAGATCAAAGTTCCAGAGCCATCTCGACCTCTGTTTTGAGCCCACAAGGTGGGATCCATAGAAAAACTAGGTCAGTTTCAAGAACTGTAACTTGTGTCATGTTCAACAACACTCATATGTTCCAGATCCATAATTTCAAGCGATTTCCTGTACTGTTGATACACGGAAACTGTGTTTTTGTGAGGTCGATTTGTCACGTCATAGTGTGATAGTGTTCAAGCAAAAGTGCTACTTGTAATGTTTTTGTAGTGTTGTGAATAGTTGCAGAAATGGCAAACGCAGATGGAATGAGTCAGCTTATGAGCGATAAGCTCAACAAGAACAACTTCCATGCTTGGAGATTCAGAATGATGAATTTCCTAATGGGTAAAGGCTATTGGAAGTACATCGAAGGAGAGAACAAAAATGCTCCACATTTACTAGAGAGGAATCGGACTGCAGACCAGTTAAGAGCATATGAAGAATGGAATCAAGGAGCACAAAAGGTAATGTATTGGCTATCTATTAGCATATAGGATAGCATGATTGGGCACATACAGGATGCCAAGACTCCGAAAGAGGCTTGGAACAGTTTGGTCACATTGTATGAGATCAATAAAAAGGCACGGAAATTGCAACTCAAGAACGAGCTGCATACCTTAGAGAAAAAGAGCATGTTGGTAAGTGATTATACCCTGAAAATCAAAAGCATATGTGAGTCACTTGCATCTATTGGAGTGAATGTAGATGATGATGATAAGGTGGAAGTATGCCTTCATGGTTTAGGAGTTGCATATAAGCAGTTCAGAACTTCTATACAGACTAGGGAAAATATTCCAAATTTTGTTGATTTCATATCTATGCTGATTATTGAAGAAAAGAATCTTGGTGAGGATTCAAACTCCCAAGGAAAAACCAGTTCTGAGCAGGTATTCTACTCTGGAAGAGGAAGAGGCAGACGTAGAGGCTTCAGAAGTGGAAAAGGACACAATAACCAAGACCAAGGTCAACAACAAAATCATGCAAGAGGAAGAGTACAGTTTCGAGGCAAGGGGAGCCAAAGAGGCCGCAGAAATCTTCAAAAAAATGATTCAGGTAATGACAGTAAAGGATGCTGGAACTGTGGTAAACCTAGACACTTTGAACGTGATTGCAGGTTGAAGAATCAAAATAACAGAAGGCAACAAAATAACTATTCATCCACAAGTGCAGATGATTCTGAGAAGTTGTTCATGATTCAACATCATATGATGAATACAACGTCTACTGATAACTCAAAATTGAATGGCAATGTTTGGTATGTTGATTCTAGTGCTTCAAATCACATGACCAGTCATGCGGAATGGTTTAGTAGTTTATAAAAATTGTCAGTTCATGGATATGTTCAAACAGGTGATGACACATCATATCCTATCGAGCATACAAGAAATATAGCATTGTCTATGGAGGATGGAAAGGTAAAACATCTTGCTAATGTGCTGTAGGTTCCAAATATAACAAAGAATCTGGTTTCTGTTGGACAATGGTTGATCAAGGATTACAAGTTAGGTTCAAGGTTGTATGTAGAAGAGTACAGACAAGGTGGACGATTGATTGCCAAAGAAAACAAAGTGGGTAGGATGTTCACCTTAAATGTGAAAATTTCTAAAATGAATGCAACCATGTTTGCAAAAGGTGCAGGAGTTATTGTTGATATAGAGATCTCGCACAAACAAATTGGACATGCAAATATGCAAAGGCTGAAATTGATGCAGTCAAAGGAGATTGTCAATGGACTACCAAATTTTAAGGTTGCAGAAATGCAAAAGGTATGTGTAGCATGTCAATTTGGTAAACAGTCAAGATCATTGTTTCCACATGACAAGCATGTCAGTGAGAATGTGCTAGAAATAGTACATAGAGATGTTTGGGGTCTTGCAAAGACCACATCTATGGGTGGTTGCAGGTTTTATGTTACTTTCATTGATGACCATAGACGAAAAGTATGGTTATATTTCATGAAAGAGAAGAGTGAGGTGTTCACTCACTTCTAGAATTTTAAGGCTATGGTGGAAAAGTAGACAGGAAAGTATATTCAAACATTAAGGTCTGATGGAGGAGGTGAATACATGTCAAATGAGTTCAGCAATTTTCTAAAAAGTCATGGAATTCAACGTCAATTTTCATGCAAGTACACACCACAACATAATGGTGTTGCTCGACTAAAAATAGAAATTGAATAAATAGCAAGAGCCTTGATGGCTGAGAAGAACGTGCCTCAGTATTATTGGGCAGAAGTTTTTCATATTGTTGTATACATCATGAACAGAACTCTGACTATTGCTGTACATCAAGTTACACCTGAAGAGAAGTTTACAGGTAAAAAGCCAAACTTATCACATCTGAAAGTTTTTGGTTGTATTGCATATGTACATGTTCTAGATGAGTTGAGGATGAAGCTTGATCCAAAAGCAGAAAAATGTGTCTTTATTGGATACTCCCTTGAGCAAAAGGGATATAAATGGTATAACCCACTTACACGACAGGTGAAGGTGAGTAGAGATGTGGTATTTGATGAAATGTCAAGCTTCTATGCAGATGCCAAAGAAGGACTGAATCTTGAAACAAATGACAAAGAAAATGCTAAAAAATCAAGTGTAGAGTCTCAAGTTTTAAGTGGACCAGATGCATCACCAAGCAATAGTTCCAACTCAAATCCATGGAGTGGAAGATTGCGTGGAAATTTCCGTCTAGTAAATTCATCAAATACATCCAAGAAAGGTAAAGAAAAGCTTTCTGCTGGTCATAAACCATGTGCAGGTTTTGAAGACATTGATGGAGATTCAAGTGGTTCAGAAAAGAGTCTTGATGAGGACTTGGATTGCCCTCTGTGAAGACTTTAGGAGTAAGAAAGGCACATGCAGATGATATAAGGAGAAGTGACCCAGGATCAAGAAGATCTAGGAGGATGCAGAATTCAATGCAACCATTGACGTATGACAGCTATATGGCTCGTCATCGTGCCTACATGACAAAGGTAATACAAGATGTTGAACCTCTCAAGATGCAATTGGAAATGCAGATTGGGAAAAAGCTATGGATGAGGAGATGGCTGCACTTTATGGAAACGATACATGGAAGTTGGATCCATTACCACAAGGAAAGAAACCCATAGGTTGCAAGTGGGTTTACAAGGTAAAGCACAATGCTGATGGTAGCATAAGCAGGTATAAATTACGGTTGGTAGCAAAAGGATATGCACAAACTTATGGCATTGATTATGAGGAAACATTCATCCCTGTAGCTAAAATGTCTACTTTCAAAACACGTGTTGCATTAGCTATAGCAAAAGGATGGACTTTACATTAGATGGATGTGAAGAATGCTTTCCTACATGGTGAGTTGCAAGAAGAAGTATACATGGACCAGCCACAAGGATATGAAGATTCAAAGCATCCAGAATATGTTTGCAAGTTGCAAAAGGATTTGTATGGGTTGAAGCAAGCACCTCGTGCATGGCATTCAAGGATTGTTGATTACTTGACCACCATTGGATTTTCTATGTGTGATGTAGATCATTCACTATATGCAAGGAAGGGTGATGATGGCATCACAATTGTGGCTGTTGATGTTGATGACTTGATTGTAGCTGGTGATATTGAAGAAAGCATTAAAGAGGTAAAGCAACTCCTTATGCAAGAATTTGACATGAAAGATCTTGTTGTGATGTGCTACTTCTTGGGCATTGAGTTTATACATACAGAAACATATATATGGATGTTGCAAAGACAATATGCCTTGAATATGCTACAAAAGTATGGTATGGCTGATTGTAAGCCAATTTCTATGCCATTAGATCAGAAATTGAAGTTGGATATTACATCAGGTGAAGCATTGGAAAGTGCTACTATGTACAGGAAAATTGTGGGAAGTCTTATATATCTCACAATTACAAGGCCTGATCTAAGCTATATTGTTGGACTTGAAAGTCAATTTATGCAGGTTCCAGGAAGCCACATTTGGATGTTGTGAGGTGCACTCTACGTTATATGAGTGCTACTATTGATTATGCTTTGTTTTATGAAGTTGGTGTAGATTTGCAGGTTCATGGATACACCGATGCAGATTGGGCTGGTAGTACTCCAGATAGAAGATCTACTAGTGGATTTCTATTCTCACTTGGAGGTGCAGCTATTACATGGAGCAGTAAGAAGCAACCCACCGTTGCTTTATCAAGTATAGAGGGTGAGTATAGAGGTGCTGCAATGGAAGCATGTGAGGCATCATGGCTGGAGATGCTGCTTGCAGATTTAGGTGTGGAAGTGCAAAAGCCTATCACCATTTATTGTGATAATCTTAGCAGCATACAACTAGCATGGAACCCTGTTCTTCATGCTAGAACAAAGCATATCGAGGTACATTATCACTTCCTCAGAGAGAAGGTATTAGCAAGTGATATTGATCTTGTTTATGTGAGAACAGATGAGCAGTTTGTTGATATTTTCACTAAAGCACTTGGAGCAGAGAAGCTGAAGAAGTTTTGTAAGATGCTTGGACTACAAGACATGGCGTTGAGCTTGAGGGGGAGTGTTGAGATATCAAGCTCAACATGTGATGATCCAGGATGACACGTATCATTTTTTCATTTCTCTAACATATAATGGTCATGCTGGTATATGTCAAGGACACTTCATTGAGCTTTATTAGATTCATCTATCGAGAGTGATGGCACATTTGTTTCTTGCTAGCTCACTCATTTGTGGACATTAGGTTTTTCCTTATGTACTGGTCTTTATATATTGCAGTAGTTGTATTCTGGTTTTTTAGGTCATTCTTGTACATTCATTTTTATGTAATAAAAGAAGAAGAAGAAGAAGAAGAAGATCATTCTTCCTTGCCTCAATCTGAGTGTGTGCTTCTCTTTGATTATGAGAGTGTGAGTGAGAGCTCTCTTCCTTATCTCTTTCCTCGTGACAACTGATGCAAAATAGATGCTAAGATAGTAGCTCAAAAGACCAAGAATGCAACCTTCACATGCATGATTTTCAAAGGAGTCGTGTCAGTGAACCAATAACCATGTCCTTCTTTTGCATGTAAAGCAAACTATTGAAGTTCAAGTGACCAAAATGAGCATGCCAAAGCTCCATTTCATCCATGGAAGAAGTATGAGAAACCACGACATTCGAGGCAGCCCTCTTCTATGTATCCATGCGATACAAACCATTACATAATGTACCAGACATCACGATAATATCACCATTGCTGAAATCATGAACCATACACTTATCATCAACAAAGTGTACATGAAGTACAGCTTTGGCAATCAACGGAACTAAAATTAAGTTCTTCTTTATACTGGGTACATACAATGCATTTTTCAAGAGAATCACACCTCCATTTGTAGCGGTAAGCTCAATTTCTCCTAATCCAATGATAGGATAAGAGGCATTGTTTGCACACACCACATGTCCTCCTTTGGGTGCATCTTTCAAAGATGCAGAAAATCTTTTGCATGATGTTATGTGCTTTGAAGCACCACTATCAAAGAACCAATCCGAATCAACCTCACTCACAACCATACATTTAGAATGCAAAGATGCATCATAATGACATGTAACAACACATGCCCAAAAATCTTGAGCCATGTTAGCTTCATCATTCTTTGAATTTGCTGAATTTTTAGCAATAGACATGTCGGATTCCTTCTTCCACTTAGCAAGCTTTCTACACTCAACAATAGTATGATCAACCTTCTGACAATATTTGCATCTCTTCTTATTTTGCAAATTAGCATTGTTAGAGGAATAAATGGAAGAGGAATGTTGAGGCTTTGGTTTTGATGAACCCAAAGCTAAACCATACTTCCTTTCCCCTTTTGTGAGATAGCAAGTGCTTGCATTCCCTCAATCAAACCACTCCTATTCACTCTAGATTGCTCTTCTTGCAAAAGAAGAGACACAACCTCATCAAATGCATACATATTGGGATTCTCTTTTGCAACCAAAAGGAGTGTAGTAGCAAAGCTTTGAAAAGATTCTTGAAATCCTTTTTATAATTTAGAGATGAGTGATGCATCCAGAATAATCATCTATGTTTGCCAATTGCTCTTTCAAATCTTTGATGTGTGTCACATACACATCCATAGACTCATTTTCATCCATACATACATCCTCAAGTTGCTTCCTCAAGTATGCAACACATGCTTCATTACGCACAACATACAAAGAAGCAAGAGTGTCCCATGCCTGTCTTGATGTAGAACATGATCGAATGTGTGGAAATATATGATGCTTCACACAAAGCACAATCAATGCATGAGCTTGAGCATCTTTTCCATCCCATCTAAGCTACTCCTGTGTAGATGGACAAGGAGTAACCAGTGTACTTGAAGAAGAAGCTCCATCTGTGACAGTAGACTATGAACTAGAAGAACCTCCGGGTCTTTGATCTATAATTGCCACTATGTTCCAAAGTTGTTTTGCAACAAGAACATGCTTCATCATGTAACACCACATTGGATAGTTGGTCCCATTAACCTTATCTTCAGCTTGAAGCATGCCAAACAAGTCATTGCTACCCAACATTTCACTAAAGAACAAGAATGTGACAAAATCTTTACTTCAATGAATGCTAAAATTTCAGCTCACAAACCATCACTTTGATGGCGATTTTGACTGCATGAATGGCTTTGAATGGGGGCAAAACTCTAGTGTAACTAGTGGAAATGTTTCTTGGCTATTTAAATTTATCGCTCTATGCTCCAAAGTCGATTTGCATTGTTAAAAGTGTGTGTGCACCGTGACGTGAAAAACCAAAACTTGAGAAAGTGTTGAGCCTACTTTGATACCATTGTTGGGTGTCTGTAGAAGTGCATGAGGCACATGAGAAGCACACACAAGGAGCAAAAATGCAGCAAGGCACATGGAGAAAATGGATGGATAGAATAGCTCTCTCTATTGATGATGAACTGAACTGAAGTAAGAGCTTAATAATATCCCTAATTACAAAGTACCACCACATATGAGTGTATCAAGTATGTGGTAACATGGGGAAAAAACCTCCAACCAACACTAGAGTAAAAAGTGCCCATGTATAGGGAAAAGGTTCACATCAAAGCTACTCGAGGAACACATAAGTGTAACAAGAACTTCAAGGTCGTCAAGGGTTGTGATTTATCTTGTGATGTAAGAAACCACCGTCCTTTAGAAACCCATAAGATTAGGGTAGTTTTCCAAGCTTTGAATACAAGGAAATAAGGGAAGCCTAGTCCTACACTAGGGATCAAGGGACTAGACTGTGGCCACTACCCTCTTCTCATTGGTGGACCACTAACCAACCCTTAATCTAAAATGCCTAAAAAAGATTCATTTTTTTCCCTCATGGTTCTTTTTATAGTAGTTTTGATGGATAATCTCCAAAAGAACAAGTTATACTTGATGTTAGAGCAACTCTATATCAAGAATAACTCAAAACGTCTACCAATTTGGAGGATCAATACCAGATTATCAAAATTTTGAACTAACTGTGAAGAGAGTCATCTCTCAGAAAAGTCTGCCGCACATAACTCACTCATTGACTAATCAAATGTGTAAAGTTTTTTATGAACATATATATAATGTGTCATCCATAGATTTCACACCTTCTCCAAGCTAAATCATCTCAAAAAAATTATTAGATCTTGAGAAATGATCTAACGAATTCACCTATGTCTAAAATTGTACTTCTCTACAGTTGACTTTGACACCTGTAACTTTTAATGCATAGTTCTCTCAAACCTCAACCCCTTTATTCAAATGCTTTTAGACATAGGTAGCTTACCTTCCAACTTAAAGAATGAGTTCTTGCTTGCTCAAAACTTTACACTGTGGAAGGAGAACTGACCAAAACATTAGCATCAAATTTTGTGTCTGTTCCAACTTCACTTCTTCACATTTACATATGTAAATGTTCCTACTCTCAATTCTCTTAGCCTGATCACAATTAGGATCTGAAAACTTGTACATAGGTCAATCAACTATAAACTTAGACTTCTACAAAAGCATTTCACAAAAGATTAAACACAAAAGGAGTACTCAGCAAAAGATCGGGTGGAATTTTTCTTCTATTCAGAAAACTTTACATATGAATGATGAGAGAAATCTTTCTCACTTCTAAAGTGTCTAATGACTCTTACAACTTCTAATTCTTCTCATCCCATGCTCTCTCATACTTGCCCTGACTTTCTACTTGTATATATAGGCATATATGTACAAGCTCATGATCATAACAAAGGTATAAGTGAGCTAATTATAAATTAATGTATATTTGTATACAAGTCTTCATTTCTTGAGTATGCTCTATCTTCAATCTTCATTTGTTGATCTTTTCTTCATCCTTTGACTTCAAGTATTTATCCGAAACATCAATTACTGGTTGACTTGCACCAATAGCTCCCCCTCAATCATCAATTCAGGTTTTCTCTATCTTCTTTATACCTGCCATGTCTTTAAATCTTTGTAGCTTTGGTCCATCCAAGCTTTTGGTTAGCATATCTCCAATCTCATCTTTTGTTGAAGTATGTATGACTTCAATCTCCTTATCAATCAGCTTCTCTCTTAAGAAGTGATACTCAATCTCAATGTGTTTAGTCCTAGCATGAAAAATAGGGTTAGCAGCTAGATACAATGAACTCATATTATCTCCATGAATAGTGGGTGTACTCTCATTGATGTCAAAACTCTTCATGAGAGTCTTCAACCATATGACTTCCTTTGCAGCTTCAACCATACCTTTATACTCTACCTCTATAGATGATAAAGCAGCTGTATGTTGCTTCTAAGAACACCAACAGATTAACTTATCTCCCACATAACACAAGTATCCATATGTTGATCTCCTATCATCAGATTACCTGCCCAATCTATATCACTATATATCTTGATGTTTGTATCTGATGTAAAACCATAATACAAACCTTCCTTGAGTGTACCCTTAATGTATCTCAACACTCTTTGTCCTACAACCCAATGTTCTTTTCTAGGACAATGCATGAATTGAGACAACACTCCAACTGCATATGATAAATCAGGCCTAGTTAATGTAGCATAGATTAGACTATGAACCAGACTTTGATATAACTTCATATCCTTGAATTCTTCTCCTCCATATCTGCTCAATTTGTGATTCACCTCCATTGGAGTAGGTGCTACCCTGCAATCTTCCATATTAAACTTTATCAACAAGTTCTTCAAATACCTATCTTGAGTCACATATACTCCATGTTGAGTATATGAGATCTCCATGCCCAAGAAATATGACAAGTCTCCCAAGTCACTAATCTTGAACTCTTTCTCCATTTGTTTCTTGACACTTTGTATACCCTTCTCATTTGTACCTGTAAGAATTATGTCATCAACATATATGCACATGTAATTTAACCCATCATCACTTGCTTTGACAAGCAAGCTACTATCTCCTTTAGATACTTGAAAACCAAGTTCTTTCAAGAACTTTACAAGTATATAGTTCCATGCCCTTTGGGCCTACTTCAAACCATACAAAGCTCTCTTGAGCTTACATACATATTGTGAATACCTTTTATCTCTCAACCCTTGTGGTTGTTCCATGAAAACATCATTTGAAATATAACCATTAAGAAAAGCATTCTTCACATCTAATTGACATAATCTCCAACCTTTACATGCATCAATGGCTATGAGTGTCCTGATGGTTGCCATTTTTTCCACAGGACTATAGGTCTCATCATAGTCTATACAATATGTGTGAGCATAACCTTTCACAACAAGTCTAGCTTTATACCTAGACACACTTCCATCTGCATACCTCTTTGTCTTGTAAACCCATTTGCATCAAATGATCTTCTGACTATTTGGTTTAGGAACCAAATCCCATGCCTCATTCTCCATCAATGCATCATACTCTTCCTGCATAGCTTTCTCCCAATTTTCCTTACCTTTTGCCTCTTCATATGTAAAAGGGTCTTCATCTGTTTTCACCATGTAAGCATAATCTTTAGTAGTCAAAAAAGAAGTTTCATAACTATACCTTGTAGGTTGCCATTTGTGTCTTGATGACCTTCTGAGTTCTCCACTTCTTGAAGTTTCTGGTTCATCACATTCTGGATCAAACCTGGGCACTTCTTCAACTTCCCCTTGTACTTCATTGCTCTCATCTTCATCAAATATCTGAACCTTTGATTTACCTTTCTTCTGATTCAAAACTTCTTCATCAACTGCATGATTATTGATGTACCTACATACCAAGTACCTTGCTCATCAAATGTAACATCTTTTGATACAAGGAATTGCTTTGTGGATGAACTCTAGAATCTATATCCCATCTTCTTATCATCATATCCAATGAACAAATACTTTTCAATTTTAGGTTCCAATCTATGCCTCAATTGAGATGGCACATATGCATAAGCCAAACATCCAAACACTTTGCAATGATCTAAGGTAGGTCTCTTACCCCACCAAGCTTCGTATGGTGTCATACCCTACAAAGCTTTACATGGTAACCTATTAACCAAATATGTAGCTGTATTTATAGCCTCAGCCCACAAATAATTTGGACAATTTTTCTCCTTCATCATTGATCTTGCAAACTCAAGAAGAGTTCTATTTCTCCTTTCTGCTACACCATTTTGTTGAGGAGAGTACCTGCAAGTAACTTCCCTTTTTATACCTGCATTCCATAAGTAATCACTGAACTCATGAGAGAAATACTCTCCCCCTCCATCTGACCTTAGTCTTGTTTGACTTTTGATTCTTTCTGCATACACATGATAATGTTTAAATGTACTGAATACCTCTTATTTATCTTTGATCACATATATAGTGATCCACCTGGTAGCATCATCAACATAAATCACATAGTATCTTGAACCATTAATACTGAAATCCTTTGATGGTCCCCACACATCTGTATGTACCAACTCAAGCTTCTCTGAATACATGAAACCATGCTTAGAATATGATTGCTTATGAGCCTTACCTAATTGACATGCCTCACATCTATATGTTATATGTTAACCTGCAACATTAGGCAATCCAATCACTGAACCATTGTTAACCATATCCTTAATATCTCTTTCATTGAAATGTCCAGCTCTTTTATGCCAAAGATCTAACTCAAAGATCTTATGTTCTCCATAAGTGAACAAGGCATGACCAACATTACCTTGAATCTTCAATGTGAAGAGTCTTCCTTCTTTCTTCCCTGAAACAATTTGTTTATACCCATTGCTAGGCTCTTCCACAAAAACTCCATCATTAGTGAACCTTACTTCATAACCGTTTTCAACAATTTGTCCTACACTTATCAGATTCGTTGGAATTGTAGGAACATACAAGACCTTACTCAGAAGAGTACTTCCATCCTTGGCCTTCACTGATCCAATTGACTTCACATTGTGCTTTGTATTATCACCTGTTTAAACTACATGATTAGTTACCTTATTCTCCAAATCAATCATCAAGGCTATATTACCACTTAGGTGATTGCTACACCCTGAGTCATTGTAGAAGACTCTTTGGTCTTCACTTTGCCTTTCACAAGTTGCACTCATAATCAAGGTTGAATCCTCCTTCTGATCTGAAGCATAATTGTAGTAGGTATTATTGTAGGATTGACTTTGGAATCCTCTACCTGCATTCCTTCCAAAATAACCTCTACCTTTGAAATTACTTCTTTGGTTTCTGCCACCTCTTCCTCTTGAATTAAAATTTCTGATTATATCCTCCATTATTCTGATTATTATGCCAACAATCATGAGCTAAATGATTTGTCTTACCACAAATCTAGCAAGCTTTGGCTCCATCTTTATTGCTTCTGCCTCTTCCTCTACCTTTGCCACCTCCTCTTCCTCTTAGGAAGTTGGCTTGGCTAGTTGTACCTTCTTCATTTAATTATCGCTTGCCTTTGCTATTCTTCTCTTATCCTTTGAATACATTGCTTGACCTCCACTCTTATCACCATCACCTTTGACATCATGCTCAAAAGTTAGCATGTGTCTTAGCAACTAATTTAAATCAGGAGTGAAATGATCTAGTGACAATTCAGTAGACAAAATGAATGGCTTCCATTTCTCATCTCCTCTCAAACCTCTGAGGATTTGCCTTACCAATTTATCCTCCTCAATATCTTCATCAACTGCTCCTAATGCATCTACAATGTCCTTCATCCTTGTTACATAATCAGAAATGGATTGAGAGGCCTTCTTCTTAAAAATCGTAAACTATGCCCACAAAGATGCCTTCCTTGAATTTGTAGTGTTTTGGAAACGCTCCTCCAAAGCATTCCATATATCACTTGCACTTTCAAGACCTCTATTATGAGGTAGCAAGTAGTCATTAACTCCCATTTAAATAATGCTCCTTGCTTGAGCATCCTTCTTCATCCAAGTCTTTAGATTTAAGAGTTCATCCCTAGATGGAACACTAGGATCTCTAAATTGTGGTTTTTCCTCTTCACCTATGATGTAACCTATCCGGTATTTTCTCATGATATGATCTTCCATCCTCATTGACAAAGTTGGATAGTTTTCTCTATCCAGTTTCTCTATCTAAAGAGAATCTCCCATCCTTTCTTCACCTCTGTATTAAATTCTTCAAGCTTTATGAGGAATAAGTGTACCTTTACTTCGAATGAAGTTCACTTTGATCTTCTTGATAGCTTCAGACCTCCTTCTCAAGATTTCTCTTTAAAATTTCACTTTTTGAACCTTCAACTATTTATTTCTGTATGATTGTAGCAGTCGGGGTCCTCCTTTCTTCTATTTTGATGATTCCTGTGCTGATACCACTGATGGAGAGTGTTAATATCCAAAAGAACAAGTTATACTTGATGTTAGAGCAACTTTATATCAAGAATAACTCAAAACCTCTACCAATTTGGAGGATCAGTACCAGATTATCAAAATTTTGAACTAATTGTGAAGAGAGTCATTTCTCAGATAAGTCTACTACACATAACTCACTCATTGACTGATCAAATGTGTAAAGTTTCTAATGAAAATTTGTACACAATGTTGCCTATAGATTACACACCTTCTCTAATTTAAAGCATCTCAAAAGATTTAGTAGAACTTAAGAATTGATCTAACAAATTCACCTATGTCTAAAACTGTACTTCTCTACAGTCGACTTTGACACCTGTAACTTTTAATGCATACTTCTCTCAAAGTTCAACCCCTTTATTCAAATGCTTTTAGCCATAGGTAGCTTACCTTCCAACTTAAAGAATGAGTGGTTGCTTACTCAAAACTTTACACTATGGAAGGAGAACTGACCAAAACATTAGCATCAAATTTTGCACCTGTTGCAACTTCACTTCTTCACATTAACACATGTAAATGTTCCTACCTTTGTAGATGATAAAGCAATTGTATGTTGCTTCTTAGAACACCAAGAGATTAACTTATCTCCCACATAACACAAGTATCCATATGTTGATCTCATATCATTAGATTACCTACCCAATCTGTATAACTATATATTTTGATGTTTGGATATGATGTAAAACCATAATACATACCTTCCTTGAGTGTACCCTTAATGTATCTCAACACTCTTTGTCCCGCAACCCAATGTTCTTTTCTAGGACAATACATGAAATGAGGCAACACTCCAACTGCATATGACAAATCAGACCTAGTTAATGTAGCATAGATTAGACTACCAACCAGACTTTGATATAACTTCATATCCTTGAATTATTCTCCTCCATATCTGCTCAATTTGTGATTCACCTCCATTGGAGTAGGTACTACCCTACAATCTTCCATTTTTAAACTTTATCAACAAGTTCTTCAAATACCTTTCTTGAGTCACATATACTCCATGTTGAGTATACGAGATCTCCATGCCCAAGAAATATGACAAGTCTCCCAAGTCATTAATCTTCAACTCTTTCTCCATTTGTTTCTTAAGACTTTGTATACCCTTCTCATTTGTACCCGTAAGAATTATGTCATCAACATATATGCACATGTAAATGAACACATCATCACTTGCTTTGACAAGCAAGCTACTATCTGCTTTAGATACTTGAAAACCAAGTTCTTTCAAGAACTTTACAAGTCTATAGTTCCATGCCCTTGGGGTCTTCTTCAAATCATACAAAGCTCTCTTGAGCTTACATACATATTCTGAATACTTTTTATCTCTGAACCCTTGTGGTTGTTCCATGAAAACATCATCTAAAATATAACCATTAAGAGAAGCATTCTTCACATCTAATTGACATAATCTCCAACCTTTACATGCTACAATGGCTATGAGTGTCCTGGAGGTTGTCATCTTTTCCACAGGACTATAGGTCTTATCATAGTCTATACCATATGTCTGAGCATACCCTTTCACAACAAGTCTAGCTTTATACTTAGACACACTTCCATCTGCATACCTCTTTGTCTTGTAAACCCATTTGCATCCAATGATCTTCTCACTATTTGGTTTAGGAACCAAATACCATGTCTCATTCTCCATCAATGCATCATACTCTCCCTGCATAGCTTTCTCCCAATTTTCCTTACTTTTTGCCTCTTCATATGTAAAAGGATCTTCATGTGCTTTCACCCTGTAAGCATAATCTTTAGTAGTCAAAAAACAAGTGTCATTGCTATACCTCGTAGGTTTCCATTTGTGCCTTGATGACCTTCTGAGTTCTCCACTTCTTGAAGTTTCTGGTTCATCACATTCTGGATCAAACCTGGGCACTTCTTCAACTTCACCTTGTACTTCATTGCTCACTTCTTCATCAAATATCTGAACCTTTGATTTACCTTTCTTTTGATTCAAAACTTCTTCATCACCTGCATGATTATTGATTGTACCTGCATACCAAGTACCTTGCTCATCAAATGTAACATCTTTTGATACAAGGAATTGCTTTGTGGATGGAATCGACAACCTATATCCCATCTGCTTATCATCGTATCCAATGAACACATACTTTTTAGTTTTGGGTTGCAATTTATGCCTCAATTGAGATGGCACATATGCATAATCCAAACATCCAACACTTTGCAATGATCTAAGGTAGGTCTCTTACCCCACCAAGCTTTGTACGGTGTCACCCTCTACAAAGCTTTACATGGTATCCTATTAACCAAATATGTAGTTGTGTTTACAGCCTCATCCCACAAATAATTTGGATAATTTTTCTCCTTCACAAGAGTTCTATTTCTCGTTTCTGCTACCATTTTGTTGAGGAGAGTACTTGCAAGTAACTTCCCTTTTTATACATGCATTCCATAAGTAATCACTGAACTCATGAGAGAAATACTCTCCCCCTCCATCTGACCTTAGTCTTGTTTGACTTCTGATTCTTTCTGCATACACATGATAATGTTTAAATGTATTGAATACCTCTGATTTATGTTTGATCAAATATATAGTGATCCACGTGGTAGCATCATCAACATAAATCACATAGTATCTTGAACCATTAATACTGAAATCCTTTGATGGTCCCCGCACATCTGTATGTTCCAGCTCCAGCTTCTCTGGATACATAAAACCATGCTTAGAATATGATTGCTTATGAGCCTTACCTAATTGACATGCCTCACATCTATATGTGATATGTTGACCTGCAACATTAGGCAATCCAATCACTGAACCATTGTTAACCATATCCTTAATACCTCTTTCATTGAAATGGTCAAGTCTTTTATGCCAAAGATCTAACTCAGAAATCTTATGTTCTCCATAAGTGAACAAGGCATGACCAACATAACCTTGAATCTTCAATGTGAAGAGTCTTCCTTCTTTCTTCCCTGAAACAATTTGTTTATACCCATTGCTAGGGTCTTATCAAATTCTTTGAAATTGTAGGAACATACAAGACCTTACTCAAAAGACTACTTCCATCCTTGGCCTTCACTGATCCAATTGACTTCACATTGTGCTTTGTATTATCACTTGTTTGAACTACATGATTAGTTATCATATTCTCCAAATCAGTCATCAAGGCTATATTACCACTCAGGTGATTGCTACACCTTGAGTCAATGTAGACTCTTTGGTCTTCACTTTGCCTTTTACAAGTTGCATTCATAATCAAGGTTGAATCCTCCTTGTTATCTAAAGCATAATTGTAGTAGGTATTATTGTAAGATTGACTTTGGAATCCTCTATCTGCATTTCTTCTAAATTAACCTCTACTACCTCTACCTTTGAAATTACCTCTTTGGTTTCTGCCACCTCTTCCTCTTGAATTAAAATTCAGATTATATCCTCCATTATTTTGATTATTATGCCAACAATCATGAGCTAAATGATTTGTCTTACCACAAATCCAGCAAGCTTTGGCTCCATCTTTATTGATTCTGCCTCTTCCTCTACCTTTGTCACCTCCTCTTCCTCTTAGGAAGTTGGCTTGGATAGTTGTACCTTCTTCTTCATTTAATTGTTGCTTGCCTTTGCTATTCTTCTTCTTATCCTTTGAATACATTGCTTGACCTGCACTCTTATCACCATCACCTTTGACATCATGCTCAAAAGTTAGCATGTGTCCTAGCAACTGAATTAAATCAAGAGTGAAATGATCTAGTGACAATTCAGTAGACAAAATGAATGGCTTCCATTTCTCATCTCCTCCTAAACCTGTGAGGATTTGCCTTACCAATTTATCCTCCTCAATATCTTCATCAACTTCTCCTAATGCATCTGCAATGTCCTTCATCCTTGTTACATAATGAGAAATGGATTGAGAGGCCTTCTTCTTGAATGTGGTAAACTATGCCCACAAAGATGCCTTCCTTGACTTTGTAGTGTTTTGGAAATGCTCCTTCAAAGCATTCCATATATCACTTGCACTTTCAAGACGTCTAATATGAGGTAGCAAGTAGTCATTGACTCCCTGTAGATAATACTCCTTGCTTGAGCATCCTTCTTCATCCAAGTCTTCATATTTGAGAGTTCATCCCTAGCTAGAACACGAGGATCTCTGAATTGTGATTTTTCCTCTTCACCTATGATGTAACCTATCAGCTCTTTGTGCATGAGATGAGTTTCCATCCTCATTGACCAAGCTTGATAGTTTTCTCTATCCTCTATCTGAAGAGAATCTCCCATCCTTTCTGAGAAAGTCTAAGTCTATAGCGGATTGACCTCTATACAAGATTTAAGATCCTAATTATGATCAGGTTGAGAGAATTGAGATTAGGAACATTTACATGCGTAAATGTGAAGAAGTGAAGTTGCAACTGGCGCAAAATTTGATGCTAATGTTTTGGTCAATTATCCTTCCACAATGTAAAGTTTTGAGCAAGCAAGCACTCATTCTTTAATTTGGAAGGTAAGCTACCTATGGCTAAAAGCATTTGAATAAATGGGTTGAAGTTTGAGAGAACTATGCATTAAAAGTTACAGGTGTCAAAGTCAATTGTAGAGAAGTACAATTTTAGACATAGGTGAATTTGTTAGATCATTTCTCAAGATCTACTGAATCTTTTAAGATGATTTAACTTAGACAAGGTGCATAATATATAGGCAACACCTTGTACAAATTTTGATCAGAAACTTTACACATTTGATCAGTCAATGAGTGAGTTATGTGCAGCAGACTTTTCTAAGAAATGACAGTTAGTTCAAAATTTTGATAATCTAGTATTGATCCTCCAAATTGGTAGAGGTTTTGAGTTATTCTTGATATAGAGGTGCTCTAACATCAAGTATAACTTTTTCTTTTGGAGATTAACACTCTCCATTAGTGGTATTAGAGCAGGAATCATCAAAATAGAAGAAAGGAGGACCCCGACTATTGTAATCATACAAAAATCAACAATTGAAGGTTCAAAAAGTGAAAGTTTAAAGAGAAAGCTTGAGAAGGAGGTCTGAAGCTATCAAGAAGATCAAAAGGAATTTTGTTTGAAGTAAAGGTACACTTATTCCTCATAAAGCTTGAAGCATTTCACAAAAGATTAACACAGAAGGAGTACTAAGCAAAAGATCGGGTGCAATTTTTCTTCTATTCAGAAAACTTTACATCTGAATGATGAGAGAGATCTTTCTCACCTCTAAAGTGTCTAATGACTCTTACAACTTCTAATTCTTCTAATCCCATGCTCTCTCATACTTTCCATGACTTTCAACTTGTATATATAGGCATATATGTACAAGCTCATGATTATAACAAAGGTATAAGTGAGCTAATTACAAATTAATGGACATATGTATACAAGTCTTCATTTCCTGAGTATGCTCTATCTTCAATCTTCATTTGTTGATCTTTTCTTCATCCTTTGACTTCAAGTCTTTATCCAAAACATCAATTGTTGGTTGACTTGCACCAAAAGCTCCCCTTAAATCATCAATTGAGGTTTTCTCTATCTTCTTTATACTTGCCATGTCTTTAAATCTTTGTAGCTTTGGTCCATCCAAGCTTTTGGTTAGCATATCTGCAATCTGATCTTTTTTTGAAGTATGTATGACTTCAATCTCCTTATCAATCACCTTCTCTCTTAAGAAGTGATACTGAATCTCAATGTGTTTAGTCCTAGCAGGAAAAACAGGGTAAGCAGCTAGATACAATGAACTCATATTATCTCCATGAATAGTGGGTGTACTCTCAATGATGTCAAAACTCTTCATGAGAGTCTTCAACCATATGACTTCCTTTGCAGCTTCAACCATACATCTATACTCTGCCTCTGTAGATGATAAAGCAATTGTATGTTGCTTCTTAGAACACCAAGAGATTAACTTATCTCCCACATAACACAAGTATCCATATGTTGATCTCCTATCATCAGGATTACCTGCCCAATCTGTATCACTATATATCTTGATGTTTGTATGTGATGTAAAATCATAATACAAACCTTCCTTGAGTGTATCCTTAATGTATCTCAACACTCTTTGTCCTGTAACCCAATGTTCTTTTCTAGGACAATGCATGAATTGAGACAACACTCCAACTGCATATGACAAATTAGGCCTAGTTAATGTAGCATAGATTAGACTACCAACTAGACTTTGGTATAACTTCATATCCTTGAATTCTTCTCCTCCATATCTGCTCAATTTGTGATTCACCTCCATTGGAGTAGGTGCTACCCTCCAATCTTCCATTTTAAACTTTATCAACAAGTTCTTCAAATACCTTTCTCGAGTCAAATATACTCCATGTTGAGTATATGAGATCTACATGCCGAAGAAATATGACAAGTCTCCCAAGTCATTAATATTGAACTCTTTATCCATTTGTTTCTTGAGACTTTGTATACCCTTCTCATTTGTACCCGTAAGAATTATGTCATCAACATATATGCACATGTAAATGAACCCATCATCACTTGCTTTGACAAGCAAGCTACTATCTACTTTGGTAAGAAATTTCGGATCATACTTTTTTTTTTATTTATTGTTGTCTCATACTTCAAAGTTATTGTTATGCAAGTTTTGATAATGTGTGTGTGTGTGTCTGTGTGTTTGTGTCTATATGTGTGTGTGTTTGTGAATGTATGTATGTATGTCTTGTGTAGGGGAGTATTTGGCCTTGCATGGTCACAAGAGGCTTCTCCAAGTTAGGCTATACATGATTCAAGTCAAACCACACAACGCTCACGTTAACAAATTCCTTGAAAAGACATGTAATCATTGAGCAAATGTAAATCACACTCACACCCACATGTAAAGCCTATTAATATCCACACACAACATGACCAACTTCAACCACACAATGAAGTGCGTGAACAATAAATCATTTATTATATTTCAAATAGAGGCCATAAGGTTTAGGCCAAGGGACCCAAAATAAGAGAAATGACTCTCCTTATGTAGAAGAGAGGGGAAGCATGTGGTCAAAAGACTACATGTAGTTATATAATTCCAAAAGGAATCTTTCTAAATACAAAAGAGGAGTGGGCTTTGCATGTATTCTAATAAGATCTCTGATAGCCTCTTAGTCCAAGGGAAAAGATGCCCACAAACGCAATTGATTTGCTTGAATCACTTAGATTTGGCCTATTTGCACTCCTCTAAGCCTACAATCATACCCAAAGACAACCGTCAAGGAGAGAGAGAAGACCTGCATACATACATACTCTGATACCCACTCCCAAAGTTGACTCTTGTCCTCTCACTTTTGCACTTGCTTCCTTTCACCCCCACACACACACACCCACTTATACACCTACAAGACACACACTTATACTCAGACTCTTCCACCCTTTCCCTTCACTCTCTCCTTTCTCTTTTTGTTCTCACTTCCTTGCCACCTTTCTCCTCTTCTCTCCTCCTTGCACACCTTTTGACTCACACACCCCTAAACACCCATGCTCTCACCCTCTTGTTCTTTCCCATACCCTTCCTTGCCCTCTTCTTACTTCTCCTCAACCCTTCCTACACTCTTTCTCTTACACTCTCCTTGCCTCCTTGTCTCACTTACACCCTATCCCTCTCACTCCCACAGTCACTCTTACCACACACACTCTCTTCTCCCATTCCCCTTTTTTTCCGTGTTGAACATAGCCCTTACAATACAGCGACCCGGATTTCATCTGCTATAAAACTTCATGACTAGTACTCAAGTATGTGACACCCTCCCTCAAAGTGGCCATTGCTGCAGGTCGGACTCCCTCCCAAAATGCTTTTACTCATAGCCCAACGAAATCCCCAAGAACGTTAAGGGACACAGGTGACTGCTGGAACCCCTCTATGCTCTCATTCATGGACACTAAAAACAACAAATTCTCTATGATAGTGCACCAACTCCTGCTCTTCCGTTTTCTGATCAAACGACCAAAGGCGATTCCCACCACATTTCATATTCATGAACTTTGGTAATCTCGAGCCCCTTTCCATTTATGGAAACACATCGACATTATAATTGAGCTGAGCAGACTATGCGCACAGAGTTGTCTACATGCAATAAGTTGTAACGCAGAATGTGCGTGTCAATATCCAGATAGAAAATATTTCATCTAGTTTGATTACATCATGGAATCATTCCGTGTCCGAAGCTGTGGCATTCACTTAGTAACCTTCATAATACATAAATTTCTAGCGTGTGGGCATATCAATTCTAAAGAAGAGCTCACAATTAGTACATTACTATCTTATTTCAGAACCCAATGAATGACTGAAACAAAATACCAAGTTGTCAAATACCATTATGATCTCCATTCTTCAATTCGATTATTTGTGAGCGGACACAACTGCACCATCCTCCAACCTTTGTATATATCCTGGAATCTTCCGCAAGCCTTTTTACTTTGTGTCACGAATGCCCTCCTCAGGTCATCCCTTCAGATCTTCAATGAGGTTGACACTTGCACAGGTTTTGGACCCACCAACAATTGGAATCGAGTAGAAGAACCGCCATTGCCTCCTTCTGCTACACTCCCCAGAACCTGCTCTACAGTCGTAGAAGTCTCATTCCTCTCCGCAGACGTACCGATCAGCTTCTCTCACTCTTCTCTTTTTCGCCCACACCTGATGCTTTTTTGGAAAAGTACCAAGAATTGCAATGCTCCGGAACAAATGTTTGCTTCAACTCCCAACAGAGGCCGCCCTCATACTCCTTTTTCCTTCTTTCTGCAGCACCTCTCCACTTGGGGTCAATTTCAATAAGCAAATAAAAGCGTCACACTGCCGATCAATATTCTCGAGCTCCCCTCTATGGTATGCACAGCCCAAAAATAGGGGTTCCCCTTCCAATGGCCTCGTTCGTTAATCTTGCTGCCACTCATGCACCAGAGTTGTGGGCCTCCCTCAGATGATCAACCTTATCCCTCCACTTGTGGTTCCCTCGACACCTTTCCCCAACAAGGTAGAATAGCCGCCCAGCCAGCTGCTTGCAGAGAAGCCCTCCCCGCTATTCTCGTCGACTTCCTCTGCCAAAAAATTGATCCCTCCTTTGAGTATTGAAACTTTTCCCCCCTTCGAGGTTGTTTTTTGTGCAGACCTCCTCCACTGAAGATGAACCACTGCCCACATAATCCCCAAAAAAAACCTCCCCTCCTGTCACCACCTTCAGGCGTCCTCTTTCCACTCTCCCTCTCTGTCAGAATTCAATTCCCCTACAGCAGTCCACCTCTCTCCTTCAATGCACAACAGAAAAGCCGTCCTTTTTTGGAGGTACCCCCCCCCAAAAAACACACGCCTCCTCCCTCCTTTTCTGTTGCTATTTTTGTTTTCTCTGAACCATGCCCTTTTCTGTTTCTCCCGTCAGAGCCGTTGCAGCCACCAATGCAAAAAAAACAAAGAAAAGTCATGGGGGCCAAGGTCCAACCAACTTTTCCAGTACCAAATCTCTGAACACTGAAGAGGACAACTAAGATGATGGAGGCAATCACCACCAGCCAATCATTGCTGATATGGTTCTTGTTTTAATCAAGACCATCAACAGAAAAAAAAAAAGCATTGAAATTGCAAGATTCAATATGCCATCTCCTATGAGCATGTAGGTGCCAAGAAGCGTTAACAATAGAAGAAATTTTGGCCCATAGTAGCTCTCTTCTAGCAACCTTTTAATCCAGTTTGCTACGGTTTTCACATCAGTATGGTATCTGCAATATGTGGTTAGCTCATGGTCTGTTGGGTGCTCATTAGGAATAGTTTTCATCTTTATGTGGCAGCATATCAATGAGTATAGAGCAAAAGAGCCTCCCTCTCCACTATCATTTGCTCGCATGACAATGAACGTATACTTGAGCAGGGGCAGCAAGAATAGCGCGTAAGTAATGAGAGCAAGAACTCTCATAATATCTTCTCTATCTGCAAATCCTTCCGGAAAAATACTTTTATACACATACAAGGAAGAAGCTCCAAGGTCTCCCTAAACAACCCCCGGACTTTGGAATGCATATCGAATAGTAGCAAGTGTTGGTACGAATTTTTTTCCGCATCTGGAAGTCCTTTGACATGCCATGCTGCCATTTTGACGGACCGGGAGTTCCACAATACAGGAGAGTCGAGCCTCTTTATGTGCTGCGAAAAGGCCTTCTTCATAAACGTGGAAGAGCAAATCCATGTCTCGATGGCAACAATGCACCCTAGATAATTCCCATCAATCACCTAATCACCCTTGAAGTACCTGAAATCAATTATATTCTTCTGCCAAACAGAAACATATTAGTGCATCAAAACCAGCCAATTCCCGGGCTAACATACTTCCCTCTTCTTATTTGCGAAGTCGTCCTCGACGAGCCACTCTTGCTGCAATATAAACCAAACAACCATGAACATGTCAATTTACAATTGGTTCGCATACCTTTTCACCGAGCCATCATTCCAAGTGGACCTGCACTCACTGAAACTATTAGTGCTAAAAAAATCACTCATAAATACATACAAATCAGTCACTTTCAAATGATCCAAGAACATGCCCATATATGAAACTCCAATTCTACATACATCAAATTGCTCATGCATTCCATTATGAACATAGTCTCAACCACAATAACACTACACATACAACTGACATTGCAGAAAACAAAAAAGAAAATACCGAAATAAACAATGATAAATGAAATGATTTCAAGAGGACATGCAGAATACCCAAAATGCACATCCCATTATCGCACCTACTATTCGCTATGTACACCTATTGCATGACCAGACACTTCCAAAGAATCCCCATCGTCGTCCTACAAAAGCTATCAAGACTCGAGTACAAGTCAAGACCTACATAAAAAACCTAGAGTGTCCCACATACTAGAAAAACCCTCAGATAGAGCACACAAGTTATAAAGCAAGACCGTTGCATTACCTCGCTAAAGCCTCATCCATAAGTACATATAGAATATCCGTGCCTTCAAGAATGTTGATTCAAAGTGAGCTGATCTGTCGCAAGCCACATATACCAATCACACAAGCAAATAACGTTCCCTTCCAGGCGATCTTCGCCCTCTCCTCTCTCTCTCTCCCCCTCAGGAGTGGGGAATAACTTCATGTGTAAATTTTTATTTATTTTCACACGTTGGCCTACATTGACATTGGATGCGATTCGTGGACCTGACCACCCGATCAGGTTGATTCCACCCATCTACCAATGCAATGCAGCGCACAACACACAAACACACAATGATAACACATAACATATCTCAGCTAGCCCATAACGAAGCTGGATGCGACTCATGGTCGTGACCGCCCGGCCACAATGGCTCCACTTACCTACCAACCCGTTATGGCGCGTAGCTAAGACACAAACATATACCTCCCAAGCCTATGGCGAAACTAGCTGCGGCATCCACCCACCTACTAGCCCACCATAGCGCATTGGTAGGATCACAACAACACACATTCTTTTTCTTTTCTTTCTCTTCGTTTTGTTTTTTTTTTTTCTAGTTAATTAATTCACCCAAGTCCTGAGAATTAGGGAGAGGAAGAAAGGGACTTTCCCACTTTTCCCACACATGCATGCAAACATATACACTCTAGCCTTTGACAGATCAACCACCTCTTCACTCCATTCTCTCAATTACAGACACTACATATGTATTCATCGAGTTGACTTTTCACTAGGTAACTACAGCCGGCTATGCCTTAGTCCCTCGTATACCTATCCTTAGATATTCTAGAATGTGAGTCTCCGGGATGTCTCATGTAGTCTCACATCGTACTCGCATCCCAACAACTTCCCTAGGGTGACTCAGGCTCAACTTCAGGAGCTCCGTCATCACTTCCTATCGTTAACACATCTGCCCATGCCCAAGTGATATCGTTTTCCTCGTTAGGCATTTCCCTCGAAGGATCGAAATAGTAATATCGATCTCCCGCCCATCCTACATGTCGAGTCAGGTATTCCTCAAAACACTCAATGTAAAATGCAACACCCAAACCCTGGTTTATAAAGCATACCAACCAATGCGCTTCCTCTACATCATATTCCATCTCAAAGTCGTCGACATCTATGTCCATGCGGGCGAATGTTTGGTCCGAGAAATATATCCTTAGCTCGTACAAATAGAGTTGCGTTATTTGGTCTGCCATTTTGTTACTTAGCTCCTAACAGTCTCTGCATAACACAAAAAAATATTAGAAGTCCAAAATTCTTGAGCTAGCACAGGATAATATTTATGGCAACAAAAATCATAACTAACATATGTGCATATATATCTATATAACTATACATGTATGTACAAGGAGTCTACTACGTCCTTTCGTTGGATCTCGTCTGGCTTCTCCCGTCCTAATGTTACTTGAAATACGGTTTAACTCGAAGCGCGTTAACCTTCACGGGAGCACATTCTTCTCCTAAATCTTGAATTTGCATGGAACCATTGGAGTTGAGTTCCACCACCTTAAACGGTCCTGCCCATCTTGTCTGTAACTTCCCCGGGAATTTATAATATTTACTATCATAGACTAGCACCAAATCCCCTTTTTGAATCGCATAGGTCTTGAGATTCTTATCATGCCTCTCCTTACGTCTCTTTTGAATAGCTTCCAAACTTTGTTGTGCAATGAGTCTCTTTTCTTCCAGCTTAACCAGTTGTATGTACCTTTCCTTCAATGACTCTTCCTTGCCCAACCTGGCTTCGATGGCCACTCTTAATGTTGGGACTTCTTTTTCGATGGGAAAGATGGCTTCCTCGCCATATACTAGGGAGAACGGAGTGCTCTTAGTCATCACTCGGTAGGATGTTCTATACGCCCATAAAGCTTCCAAAAGTCTCTCATCCCAGTCTCGCCTATGCACAGCTACTGTCTTTGTCAGAATCTGTTCAAGGACCTTGTTGGTGACCTCCACTTGTCCATTTGCCCTCGGGTAATATGGAGTGCTTTTCCTATGTTTGATTTTATATAAGTCCATTAATTCTTCAATCAGTTCGTTGACAAAGTGCGTTCCTCTATCACTCACTATTTCCAACGGGCATCCGAATCGGGTGATAATTTGTTCGTACAAAAATTTAGCAACATCCACAGCTCAGTCAGTCTTCAGAGCTTTGGCTTCTACCCACTTGGTAACATAGTCAGTACAGACCAAGATATACCTATTGGATCTTCGACGTGAGGGAGGATCAATAGGCCCCACAAAATCAATTCCCCACTTCTCAAAGGGCTTAAGAGCGAGCACCGGCGTGAGAGGAGCTGCATGTGCTAATGTGGGTTTGCCCATTCGTTGTCATTTGTCGCATTTCTTACAGTATGTGTGTGAGTCTTTGAACAGCGTTGGCCACCAATACCCAGCCAATAAAATCTTTCTTGCCGTCAATTCACCAGCAAAATGTCCACCGCAGGGTTCGTCATGCAATGCCCTCAAAACTAGGGCTGCTTCTTCTTCCTCGAGACACCTTCGATAAATGCTTTCATGTACAAAATATCGATAGAGCTGCCCACCAATGATGCTATGGTGCTTTGCCAATGCTAACAGTTTTTGCTTCTCTCTCTTGTTTGCTCCTGGCGGATATTTAGTAGTGCACAAGAAATTCACCAAGTCGGCATACCAAGGTACTTTAGCATCAACCTGGAATAGATGCCCATCAGGAGCATCGTCGGGCACACCAGAGATTGGCTCCTCATTAACAATTCGAGATAAATGGTCAGCCAATATATGCGCTTTGTCTGGTTTGGTTACCACTGTGAATTGAAATTCTTGGAGAAGTAGCATCCACCTCATCAGTCACCCTGACAGCTCGGGTTTATTAATGATATACTTAAGAGCTTCATGATCCACAAAAATTGTGAAATGCTTTCCCATCAAGTAATGCCGATACTTGTTCACCGCAAAGATCATCGAGAGGCATTCCTTCTCTGTAGTCGTGTAGTTCCTCTCAGTGCTATTCAAGTTGCGACTTGCATAATAAATAGGGTGGTCCAACTTTTTTTCATCGGCTTGACATAGTACTGCTCCAACCGCAGTATGAGAAGCGTCGGTATGCACATGGAATTCTTTCGTCCAGTCGGGTGCTACCAAAATCGGTGCATTTATCAATCTCTCCTTGATAGAGTCGAATGCAACTTGACACTCTCCAGTCCATTGGTATTGTTGGTCCTTCCTCAAAAGATTCGTCAGTGGTGCCGCTAAGGATCTCAAAGTCATCGAGGAATATCTCCATCCAATCCTGCAAATAGTCTTGATATGCAGCTATCATTGCTCTCTAGAATGTGGTCGGTGCATTGCATAATCCAAATGGCATCACACGATATGCGTACGTACCCCATTCTGTGGTGAAAGTAGTTTTTGATTGATCTTCTTCATGGATTTGGATCTGGTTGTACCCACTGAAACCATCCAAAAATGAGTACAATTTATGGCCAGCCACTCTGTCCAAGATTTGATCAGTGAATGGCAAAGGGAAGTGATCCTTTTTTGTGCGCTCGTTCAACTTACGATAATCTATGCAAATACGGATTTTCTTATTTTTCTTCGGAACAACTACAATTGGTGATACCCACTCGCTGGATGCGATGGGATATATGAATCCTGCTTCTAATAACTTAGTCAATTCCAGCTTGATCAATTCCGAGTAGACTGGATTTGTCCGCCTAAGTCGTTGACATATTGGTCGGGTGCCTTCTTCCAAATCTATATAATGTTGGCAGATTCGGGGATCAATTCCTCTCAGATCACTATATGACCATGCAAAGGCCTTGCTGAAAATTTTTAGTGCCAATTTAATGCAATCTCGTACTCCATCTGGTAGCTCTGACCCCACACTCAAGAACTTTCCTGGAAAAACTTCCCATTTTTCAAACTGGGCTTCTCGCGAATATTCTTTATTCCTTGATGACACTGTGATTGGAACGTGCTCTCCAATCACGCATGCATGGTTGGCCAGTAAATCATTGTTTTGTTCTTTTTCAACCGCACCCAATTTCTTAAGTTCAGCTTTTGCAATGGCTTCCTGCACTTTAGTTTTACTTTCCGCTTCCTTTTTCGATTCTCGATTTCTCTTTAGAATCTCTGCTTCTAGCATTCTAACTCTTTCTCTCAACTGTTGCACTTCCATTGTCGGAGCTAACTCCAGTTCTAGCTCTTCTTTTGAAGTTCCCTTCTCCAGGGATTGAGTAGCTTTGTTTTTACTTGCGTCTATACTCAACATGTAGCACTCAAATTCTCTCGTATGTGTCAACCATCTCAGCAATTCGTGATCAGAATCATCGTTATAGAGCAATGGATTTTGATATTCTCCCATCTTCGTGTCTTGATTCTTAAAGAGCTGCAAGTTGAACCTGTCTTGAAGCAGATTCTTGTAGGTGTCCATGTTCAAGGAAAACCTAGCTCCTCGTGCAATTTCGTGCCTTGCTTTCTCCTTTTCTTTCTTTTCCATCTCATCGACTATTATTGTTTTCTTCTTGTTGCTCGAGGGTGGGGATACTTGTATTTGAATCCGATCAGACTTTGGCCCTATTGAAATAAAACCTGTGCGCCAGTCATGCACACATTCGGCTTGCACCAGCCATGGCCGTCCAAGTAAGATCGAGAAGGTAGCCTCTGAGGTCCTTGGTCTTACTATCAGATAATCAACTTTAAACTCTAAACCGCCCACAACTGTGCTTACATCCTTCAAAAGACCCGCAGGCTTCACTTGTGTTTGATCTGCCATTCTCAAGGACATCGGCGTTTCTTCCATGTGGTTGAGGCCCAAAGCTTTCATCATGAACTCAGTCATAAGGTTGGCTGCGGCTCCACTATCTAACTGAGCACCGGGGACTGCATATCCTTTAATCTCGACCGTCACAGCTGGAGCATTCGAATTGATTTGCGTCGTAATACTTTGAATGATTCCTTGGACATCTTTATCTTGTCTCTTTTTCTCTCGAGCTTTCCTCGGCTTCTTAATATATTCGTTGTAGAATTGTTTCCTATAGGCAGGTGAACACTTCAGCAATGTGCTAATGTCTAGCGTGACTTCTGTGTCAGCCAACAGTTTTACGATATCCACTTCCCCTAAACTTTGTCCTTCTTTCCTACATCTCGGAGTCCTTAATCTTTCGGGGAATGGCGCTATGCCCGGCACAAACTCCTTGGTCACTGGTGGAAGAATCTCAATCTCTTCCCCATCCTCAAGCTCTTGCTGCTCAGCAAATCCTCCAACTTGGTTTTCTACCTCTTCACGCTCAACAATCTTCTCTTGACTCCCTTCTTCACCTTCGCCTCCTGGATTTTTCTTCGAATACTCTTGAGTCCTTGTGACTACTGCCACAGTTGGATCTTTATGTGGTTTCTTGGCCTCGTAAGCATCCACAAAGTGCATTGACGAGCTAGAGCCTTCTTGAGGGTTCGGTGTCTTGAACACTACTCCGATCGTAGGAATGTGCTCTTGAGCTCTCGTTGTGGAATGCATCTGAGTGTCAACATAATTCGAGGACCCTACTAGTCCTTTTTCCTTGCCGGCGGCGGCTCTTCGTTTTGGACAATCTTCATCAAAGTGGCCCTCTCCACTACAGTACCTACATAGTGGGGTATAATCAATTGGTTTCTTTTCGTTTGGACATCTAGATTGAGTATGGCCAAAGCCATGACATCTTCAGCACTGGATTGGACCATCTCTTCTTTGATCACGTGCGGCTCCTCTTGGATAGTCTCCTCCTTGACCCTGAGCACCATATCCATAAGTAGGTCTGTTTTCCCAACGAGATGTAGGTGGGACACTTTGAGCGGGCAATCCCGTGTAAGGTCTTTCTCTTGTATCTCCCGATTTCATGGTCCTCTCTTCATAGGCTCTCTTGTTGTAACATCGGTCCTCTATGTGATTTGTTCTTCCACAAAAAGTGCAACGCATTCTAGGTGGTGATCTATCTGTGAATACTCTTGAGACTGTAGGGCATTCTGAAGCCAAATGGCCGTAACCATGGCACTTTCCACACCATGTATTTGATCGAAACACTTGATTGGGGTTTGTAGTCACCTCTGGTTTTACTGTGTATGTTTCTTGGGTCATTGTGGCAGCTTTTATAGCTTGTGTGACCAACTCCAATATTCGCTCTTCAGTTAGCACAGGCTTTACCTCGCCTAGCGTGCTAGTGGCAGCTACAAAAGCTGGAGTCATTAATGCGGGACTTCCTTGGCCAGGATCTTTGATCGGTATGTTTCCTAGGCCTCCCATTGGCTCGTATAAGAGCTCCATCTTCCTCTGTTGACATAATTGTACTTCCTCCCAAAGCCTTGTTTGTTCCTTAGCATCCATTAAAGTTGCAGGTCTTGTCAGGCTGATGTGCTGCTGTGCCGTAGGATCTCTCAATCCTGAAATGAATCTTCTTTTCAATGTCTCATCGTTCGGGGCATTCGCGCCCATCTTTCTTACCAACGTTTCCATTCTCTGAATGTAGTTATCAATGCTCTCATTGACTCCCTGTCGCAGGTAATCCATCTGTTGTGCCAATCTATCTTGGAAGCCTTGTCGTCGAAACTTTGCCAAGAAGGCTTCCTTGAGCATTTGATAAGTTCCACGCTCTTGTGGTGTCAGATTCCCATACCAATTGGCTGCCTCATCACGGAGAATAGCCGGAAAAATTCTCAACCTTTGACCCTGGTCAACTACCTCATTGGCCTCACAAGTAACCTCAAACAGTTGGATAAAACCATCTGGATCTTCGTCCCAAGCTCCTGAGAACTTGGTGAAATCCCCCAAGTGAACCGAAATCCGCTGAGCCATTTCGAACAGAGGTGTGATGTCAATATCACTTCGATCCCAAAAATTTAATGCACGCGGCTTCAGGATCCCTCCTTCAAACTTTCGCACTTGATTCGCGACTCTCCTACGAGAATACACGTTTTTGGCAGATTTCCTTGAGCCAGTCGAGGTTGACTCAACTTGCGATTCCCACCTCTTCCTTTCTCTTTCAAGGGCTCTTCTCTGAGCGCGTTCCTCTCTTTGAGTTTGTGTTGCTCCTGAGAATGAGCTCCCCTCACTCATGTACTAGATCTGGAGTCCGCAAGCTCGGCCAACATGTGGCGCTAGGCGAACCTATGGCACTCTCTTATAGAGACGTGCCAAGCTTTTCCCGGCAAACGCACCAAAATGATAGCCTCTTAGTCCAAGGGAAAAGATGCCCACAAACGCAATTGATTTGCCTGAATCACTTAGATTTGGCCTATTTGCACTCCTCTAAGCCTACAATCATACCCAAAGACAACCGCCAAGGAGAGAGAGAAGACCTGCATACATACATACTCTGATACCCACTCCCAGAGTTGACTCTTGTCCTCTCACTTTTGCACTTGCTTCCTTTCACCCCCACACACACACACCCACTTATACACCTACAAGACACACACTTATACTCAGACTCTTCCACCCTTTCCCTTCACTCTCTCCTTTCTCTTTTTGTTCTCACTTCCTTGCCACCTTTCTCCTCTTCTCTCCTCCTTGCACACCTTTTGACTCACACACCCCTCAACCCCCATGCTCTCACCCTCTTGTTCTTTCCCATATCCTTCCTTACCCTCTTCTTACTTCTCCTCAACCCTTCCTACACTCTTTCTCTTACACTCTCCTTGCCTCCTTGTCTCACTTACACCCTATCCCTCTCACTCCCACAGTCACTCTTACCACACACACTCTCTTCTCCCATTCCCCTTTTTTTCCGTGTTGAACATAGCCCTTACAATACAGCGACCCGGATTTCATCTGCTATAAAACTTCATGACTAGTACTCAGTATGTGACACCCTCCCTCAAAGTGGCCATTGCTGCAGGTCGGACTCCCTCCCAAAATGCCTTTACTCATAGCCCAACGAAATCCCCAAGAACGTTAAGGGACACAGGTGACTGTTGGAACCCCTCTATGCTCTCATTCATGGACACTAAAAACAACAAATTCTCTACGATAGTGCACCAACTCCTGCTCTTCCGTTTTCTGATCAAACAACCAAAGGCGATTCCCACCACATTTCATATTCATGAACTTTGGTAATCTCGAGCCCCTTTCCATTTATGGAAACACATCGACATTATAATTGAGCTGAGCAGACTATGCGCACAGAGTTGTCTACATGCAATAAGTTGTAACGCAGAGTGTGCGCTGTCATAGAGATTCTCATCTCTACTCTCGCTTCTTCTTGCTTCAAATCAAAACATTCTTTGGAACAAAAGCTCAAGATGAAAAGCTCTTGTGGAATTGTATCTGTGTGATGCACAGAGGCTCAAGCATTGAAAGTCACACAAAAAAAAAAAAAATTGGACTTTGAATCACATCGAAGTGGGTTGACTATAGATTTATTATCAATGCTCAAAGAATCTCGCAGTTCATCCAAAGAGAAAAAGATTAAATGATCGAAGTTTAGTGAAGCCGTTTTTCCATCACTAAATTGAGAATATTATAATTGAGTATATTATATTTGCGATTTGTTTTGGCATAAAGGGAGAGGTCAGTCGCTGCAAAAGGATTGGAAGCGCTCAGTTCATGGTAAAAAGGATGAAAAGTTGAATCCTATTTAGTGAAAAAGAGAGGCAGAGGAATAAAGACCAATAAAAAGAATAGATGGCGCTCAAAGTTAACAAAAAGTGGGAAAAGCTACGTGCGTAAAAATTCTGAGAAAGCATATGTGATCATGGGGGCAATTCGGAGGAGCTCTCTGGAGTGAAGACGCTGATAAGGTGGATAATACACAGAACAGAGTGGTGTTTGTAAGGGAGCTCATGGATTCTGTACGTAACTATTCACGAGGTGCGGCTCCTCGATAGTGGTGATCACAGAGTTTTTCTTCGAAGGTTTACGCATGCAGTAGGGAAGGCCATTCACACGACTACATGGTGATCGATGCTCTAAGAGGAAGAGAGACTGAAGTAACCGGAAGATGGGCGCGCTGCTGATCTGAAGAGGACAGTGCGGTGATAGCTCTCTTGGAAGGGGGCAATCATATATTCTGATGAGAGATGGGGAGAACGATTGATACAGGAACTCAGGGATCAACTCAACACTCTTCATCTGGAAAAACCAATGATATCAAGACCGCTGCAAAATGCTGGTGAAAAATGGAAATAAGCACACAACGTTGGTGAAGAAGGAAACATCGATTAGGTCTGTCTGATTTCAAAACATCTACCTTGCGCTAACTGTTGGATATTTTGATGTGTCTATATCTAGAGTGTTGTGACTGATTTCCTAAAGTGCATTAATTGATTTACTCCGACCAGATTGATTCTCTGAAGACCTATGCTGCATGTTCCATTTACTTTTCTGTTTCGTCTCACGTTATTTATGCAACTTTAATAACTCAATCATCTGACGCATTCCAACTGGTTCAATACTATTATGAAGTTTTCATATAATATGTCTTGAACTTTTCCGTGATAAATAAGTAATACAGGTTGCGCTGTTAATGACAATTTCAAGCATAATGATTTGAGATTATGGTTAGGGTAATGATTTTTAAACTGCGCCTATTGTTTGTATTCTACATATGATTTTGCGTTGGCCATATGCATTCTGCTATACATATGATATCCTCCTATAATTTACTAAACTTTGAAGCGAAGTTGAAGACAAAATCTACATTAGTATCTGCGAAGAATTCAATATAGTTTAATAAATTTGTTTCCTCATAATATCGATTGTTTAAGAACTCATAATCTTTTTGAGCTTGCGCTAACATGCTTTTCTTCAAACTATCGAATTCACTGTGTTTTCATTCAACTGAAATTTACGAACAACGTTTATGAAGAATAAGAATAGGACGAACTCAAATTTTGATATTTGTCATCACGTTGATTTTTGTGCAAGAGATTAATATAAAGAATACAAATAGAGTAAATTGGCGATTGTAAATCTGTTAACGAACTGCTTTCTCAAGGTCAGTTTCAGCAACTTCTGAGAGAAAACACAGAAAGTGTCCCATCCATAGGCACATCTGGTTCTGGAAGGCAGTACTCGTACTATCTTCTACAGGTCCATCAACAAAAAGTTCAAGTCTGTGAGTGCCAATTTTCTTTCTAGATCGATCAATATCTTCGTTCGACAATGATACTTTAAATATAATCTAAGGGATCAATATTGAATTTAAAACTTTAAATGCAGTTTAAGTACCCCTCATCAGTTTCATTGTTTTAATTGTCTCACTACACATACTCTGTGCTTACTGTGAAGCTACAGAGGAATTAGATTAGACATTATATGTCATCACTTTTATCGTATTAACGAAGACTACGCATTTAAAAGGCTAACAACGTAGAGAATGCTTATATAATAAATGATGAAAAATACATGATTTAATATGCATATGCTCACGCTAAGAAGGCACGGAGTTTAACATAAAAGCTCTATATGAGAAATATTGATAAGAAATGCGAAATACGTTGAATGTTGAATTTGAATTATTTGAAATCATTGTGACATGTACATCATTGACATGCATTGTTGAATTATTTGAAATCATGGTGATCTACTATTTTACCTTTGGCTGAAATTGGTAAGAATCTCTGATTTGAATCTAATAGCGTGATTTCATGAACACTTGTCTTTGTAGCTAAAGAGCTAAAAAAGTGGTTCACCTTCGTACTTTTGGCTATATACATTAAACATGAAACAATTAGTTGTTTTTGTTTCCTAAGTGTTGTCAACTAGTAATATATGATATCTTTTAACTTACAAAGGTTCGATAAACTATGCTTTTGCTTTATCTATGCTTTTGTAGATACTATAGCACTTGAAAACTTAATGTTAGATGCATTCATGATAATGTTATGTTTCTTATCCAGAACCATGCGAAGCAAAATGTGTGATTCTGAATGCTAATAAATTAATCATTGATTTGCATGTTATTCACTTACGAGTTGATCAATTCGTTTTATCTTCTGAAATGAACATACTCCTAATGTCTTTCGTCCGTGTTTGTGCAAGTACTTGAGTTGATTAGATACATCTTCTTTGAGTCTTCATATCACCTTAGTTGCTCCAAGCACCCAGCGTGCGCCGTATTTTTGGCGGTCGCCCTGATCCACCGACCGTCGCTTTCGCGCCGACAGCGCGTCAATATCTAGATAGAAAATGTTTCATCTAGTTTGATTACATCATGGACTCATTCCGTGTCCGAAGGTGTGGCATTCACTTAGTAACCTTCATAATACATAAATTTCTAGCGTGTGGGCATATCAATTCTAAAGAAGAGCTCACAATCAGTACATTACTATCTTATTTCAGAACCCAATGAATGACTGAAACAAAATACCAAGTTGTCAAATACCATTATGATCTCCATTCTTCAATTCGATTATTTGTGAGCGGACAGAACTGCACCATCCTCCAACCTTTGTATATATCCTGGAATCTTCCGCAAGCCTTTTTACTTTGTGTCACGAATGCCCTCCTCAGGTCATCCCTTCAGATCTTCAATGAGGTTGACACTTGCACAGGTTTTGGACCCACCAACAATTGGAATCGAGCAGAAGAACCGCCATTGCCTCCTTCTGCTACACTCCCCAGAACCTGCTCCACAGTCGTAGAAGTCTCATTCCTCTCCGCAGACGTACCGATCAGCTTCTCTCACTCTTCTCTTTTTCGCCCACACCTGATGCTTTTTTGGAAAAGTACCAAGAATTGCAATGCTCCGGAACAAATGTTTGCTTCAACTCCCAACAGAGGCCGCCCTCATACTCCTTTTTCCTTCTTTCTGCAGCACCTCTCCACTTGGGGTCAATTTCAATAAGCAAATAAAAGCGTCACACTGCCGATCAATATTCCCGAGCTCCCCTCTATGGTATGCACAGCCCAAAAATAGGGGTTCCCCTTCCAATGGCCTCGTTCGTTAATCTTGCTACCACTCATGCACCAGAGTTGCAGGCCTCCCTCAGATGATCAACCTTATCCCTCCACTTGTGGTTCCCTCGACACCTTTCCCCAGCAAGGTAGAATAGCCACCCAGCCAGCTGCTTGCAGAGAAGCCCTCCCCGCTATTCTCGTCGACTTCCTCTGCCAAAAAATTGATCCCTCCTTTGAGTACTGAAACTTTCCCCTCCTTCGAGGTTGTTTTTTGTGCAGACCTCCTCCACTGAAGATGAACCACTGCCCACATAATCCCCAAAAAAAACCTCCCCTCATGTCGCCACCTTCAGGCATCCTCTTTTTTTTTTTTTTTTTTTTTTTAATGGAGGTTCGACCGAGGCCTACTCCCCCTGACTTTAATTTGAAAGAGAAACAATTGTACAATGAAGGGCATAGTACCCATGGGACCCCCTTATCCCACAAGAACAGGGGCAGACAGGGTGAACGGTCCGAAGGCCCATACATCGATGTGAACGGCCCGGAGGCCCAGCTGGTTTAACGCCCGAAGGCCGGAATTCGCGCCCGAAGGCGGATACACTGTCCCGCAGCGCAGGGGGGTTGAACCCTCGCCCCCGCCTCAAGAGGCGAGGGACCCAACCAGTCCTCTTTCCACTCTCCCTCTCTGTCAGAATTCAATTCCCCTGCAGCAGTCCACCTCTCTCCTTCAATGCACAACAGAAAAGCCGCCCTTTTTTGGAGGTACCCCCCCCCAAAAAACACACGCCTCCTCCCTCCTTTTCTGTTGCTATTTTTGTTTTCTCTGAATCATGCCCTTTTCTGTTTCTCCCGTCAGAGCCGTTGCAGCCACCAATGCAAAAAAAACAAAGAAAAGTCATGGGGGCCAAGGTCCAACCAACTTTTCCAGTACCAAATCTCTGAACACTGAAGAGGACAACTAAGATGATGGAGGCAATCACCACCAGCCAATCATTGCTGATATGGTTCTTGTTTTAATCAAGACCATCAACAGAAAAAAAAAAAAAAAGCATTGAAATTGCAAGATTCAATATGCCATCTCCTATGAGCATGTAGGTGCCAAGAAGCGTTAACAATAGAAGAAATTTTGGCCCATAGTAGCTCTCTTCTAGCAACCTTTTAATCCAGTTTGCTACGGTTTTCACATGAGTATGGTATCTGCAATATGTGGTTAGCTCATGGTCTGTTGGGTGCTCATTAGGAATAGTTTTCATCTTTATGTGGCAACATATCAATGAGTATAGAGCAAAAGAGCCTCCCTCTCCACTATCATTTGCTCGCATGACAATGAACGTATACTTGAGCAGGGGCAGCAAGAATAGCGCGTAAGTAATGAGAGCAAGAACTCTCATAATATCTTCTCTATCTGCAAATCCTTCCGGAAAAATACTTTTATACACATACAAGGGAGAAGCTCCAAGGTCTCCCTAAACAACCCCCGGACTTTGGAATGCATATCGAATAGTAACAAGTGTTGGTACGAATTTTTTTCCGCATCTGGAAGTCCTTTGACATGCCATGCTTCCATTTTGACGGACCGGGAGTTCCACAATACAGGAGAGTCAAGCCTCTTTATGTGCTGCGAAAAGGCCTTCTTCATAAACGTGGAAGAGCAAATCCATGTCTCGATGGCAACAATGCACCCTAGATAATTCCCATCAATCACCTAATCACCCTTGAAGTACCTGAAATCAATTATATTCTTCTGCCAAACAGAAACATATTAGTGCATCAAAACCAGCCAATTCCCGGGCTAACAATCTCATATCTTCGAATAGCAAAAGGAAAGGTTTTTCTAAAAAATGAAGTAACTACTTTCTAAGAGGGCGATTTCATATGTCTACTTCAAAAGAGAATTAAGGGTTAGCTTCCATGGAGAAATACATACATAGTGGAATTTTGGGAGCCACCACCAAAGCCATTACATCTTCAAAGGTCGTCTAACTATAGCCATCCATGCATATGCTCCACGCAGCTCCACGAAAATCTCCCCCTCTTAGGCTTTGTCGTCTGTAGCAATGATGCCAAATTTGTTTCTCGGGGGAGTATTTACTCTAATCAAATTACATGAAAGAAATAGGCTTCTCCAATTGAGCAAATATAAAGCACCCTCACAGTCACATGTAAACCGTAGCTAATGTCTATGCACAACATGAACAACTCCATCCACATAAGTGAGTGAAAAATAAATGACACTTTGATTATATTCCAAATAGAGGTCAAAAGGCCTAGGGGAAGGGACCCCAATACAAGGAATTCCTCTCCTCATATTGTGGAACCGTGAAAAGAGCACGCCATCAAAAGACCACATGTGGAAAATAAAAAAAGGAATCTAATTCGAATAAAATTGAATATTTTTGGATCTTTGTATTTTCTAAAAGAAGAAGTAATCACTTTCTAAGAATTGGGTTTCATGTGCATATTTCAAGACAAAATTAAGAGCTAGTTTCCATGCAGAACCTCATACATAGTCAATTTGTTAGAGCCACCACCAAGTCCCCTACATCTTCAAAGGTCCTCTGATTGTAGCCATCCATGCCTTTGCTCCATGTAGATCCATCAAATACTCACCCTCTCCTAGGCTTTGTCATCCCTAATAAAGTTAAGAGAAAAGAGATAAGGCTGCAAGAACTTTGTACAAGTGCAACAAACCTACAAATAAAAAGTCGATGGAAACCAAGGCACTAAAATTGCCTCATATGATCAATACATCCCCAAAAAATAGCTCCTCACTGTTTTGGGATATCTTCATGTTGAAAAGATAAGCCTCTAGTGTAGGTCCTGATACAACCCCACAAGTGGCAAGTTAATGAACGCACAACTAAAAACTACATACATGCCAAAACCTATATAATAGAGAAAAAAATGATCTATCAATATTTCAATATGGAAGGAAATGGATCACCTTCCGAATGGAGCTTCAAAACTGAAAATATGTTTGGATTGTTAGGATCCAAGGATTTGTAACATATGCATCAATGAGCATCTCCTTGAAATATAAAAAAGGGTAGACACAAGGGAAACATGAATTCCAATAATAATGCACCTTGTGTGAATGTGTGGCTCTCTAATTACCAAATGAACCCTTTTAGTGCATGAAAATCTAGTGAAATAAGACCATCACCTCTCCTCAAATGATGAGCCTAAAGATGCTCTCATAAACATAAATAACAAAGCCCTCAAACATATGAAATGTGCATGCTTACCTTACATGGATGAGCTTAATTAAAGTCTAAATTCCACTTGTTAACAAAGGTAGGATAAATGAAGTATAAATCAGAGTTCCTAAACCTAAACATGAAGATTCAAGAGAGATGAATGTGCTAGCGTATCATTAATGTTGAAGAAACACTCACGAATTTGATAAACAGACATAAGAAAAGGAAAAAGAAGGAAGCAGAATCAGAGAAAATCAAAAGCCTTAGTGGAGGGACAAATCCACGACCGTTATGTATAGTACAGAATCTCCCAGAATCAGAATACGGTACACCAAATCAAATTGTACATAGAGAGAACGTGCAAAGGAATAACAGAAGGGAAGTGCGAACAAGAACGTGCTTAAGAAGAGCGTGTAGTATAAATAAGAGCACATATAGAAGAGAAGAAGAGCGAGAGGAGAATAGAGATAGAGAGAGAGACGAAATATAGCAGATGCGCAGAGACGCAGAGTTATAGAAGAAGATGCCATAGATCGCGTATGTAGAAGAAGACACCAGAGATCGCGTATGTAAAGATGAATAACAGAAACCTGAAACGTCAGGTATTCATCTGAGAGAGATGGTAATAAGAAACTACTCAGTATAGGAGAGTTTCCGTAGCTTGAGCAAGAAGAGGCCAAGCTCACTTGTACACATCTTCTCTAATAGAAAACACATGTTCATGTGGATGTTTGTGCGTATTGTTTGTGTGCAGAAGAAACAGAGTATGTTTTAAAGTTAGTTAACAGTTAACGTTTTCTCAGTAACCGCATTCTCGATCAGTTGCAGTTCTTACTGTAAAAGTATTTTCGGTAGAAGAACGAAGTAGATCTCGCAGAGTAATGCGAAGTTTTGTGTGAGAGATAGCTCATTCTGTAGCTAGACATCTCTACTTTCATTTGATCAAAGTTTTCGGTGGAAAAGATATCCACACATAGTACAAAGTCTGACCGGAAAGAGGCTGTCTGAACTAGTGGAGTTTTCCTTAAACTTCAGAAAGTGTTCAGTAAGTTAAGGAAGCTTTTGCGTCACTTCCTTACTTCATGTATGTTTACTTGAAGTAATTATAAAAGATTTGAAGTTCATTCCGGTACAATTCCGGTACGATTACGGTGTCAGTCTAGTGACAGTCTGGAGAAGTTTCGGTGAAATTCTTCAGTGAATTTAGAAGCGCAGTCTTATATGTTGAGCGCTAGACTTCGCTAAGCTATTGATTGATTACAGAGGTGTTCTGAATCACTTTAGCTTAGTTCTTCTTGGGCGTGGCGATTTCCGCAGGCTTACTAAGGTTCAGCCTTCGTCGCGTCGACAAGGAGTGGTATCAGAGTAAAGAAAGTATACCACTTTTCCGCAACAGTGGTATCAGAGCCAGAGCTAGGCGTATCTAACCAGAGCCAGAGCCAGGCATATCTAATCAAAGCCCAAAGTATTCACCATTATTGGAACAAGAGCCGGTTAACCACAACGAGTGGAGCCAGAACGAGAAAGATTCTGAAGAGCAGAAAGATTCACAAAAGCTCACCGGAAGTAACAGAAACAAGAAGATCATGGCAGACCACGTTACTATTGATAAGCTGGACAGAGATAATTATCCCGCATGGGTAATGCGCATGGAAGCCTTACTTATGAGTAAGGACTTAATGATGTACGTAACCCGAGAAGAAAAGAAGCCGACCTTTGAAGATGATAGTCAACCGGAAAGAGAAGAATTAGAAGCCTTGAAGTTGTGGCAGAAGAAAGATGCAACGGCAAGAGCCTACATCTATAATACCGTAACAGATCATCTACTACCACATATCAGAGGTCTGGAGAAAGCAGAGGACATATGGAGTGCATTGGAAGATCATTTCCAAAATACTACAAAAGCCAGGAAGGCTAGCTTATGGTCTGAATTTACGACATTCAAAAAGAAGTCGAGTCAAAGCATAAGTGACTATGTCACTAAAATGAAGGATCTAGCAGATAGTCTTGGATCCATAAATGAAGAAGTCGAAGATCATAGATTGATAGCGCAAGTGCTCACAGGGTTGAGAGGAGATGAAAGGTGGAAACCCTTCGTACTATCAACTGAACTTTCTTCAAATCATTTTGTGCCAGATTTAAATCAGTTGCTTGGTTTGATGCTCACATATGAGCAAGACCTGAAAGGAGATGCAGATAAAGGACAAAGCTCTGCAATGTACATGAAGAACAAAAAGAAAGACAAAGGTAAGACAAAAGACGAAGAAGAGTCGAGTTCTCAGGCCTATTACGCAAGAGGTAAAGGCACTGGCAGAGGAAGAGCAAGAGGCTTTGGAAGAGGAAGAAGTAACCAGAATACCAACAAGAAGGCTTGCTGGATCTGTGGACTCAGTAATCACTTGGCTCATGATTGCTGGCACAATCAACAAGGATCAAATCAAAATCAAAACAGTAATAGCAGAGGCAGAAGCGGAAGATATCAAAGAGGAAGACAAAATCAAAGAGGAGGCTATGGTAGAGGTGGAGTAAGAAGTTGGGGACAGAATCAATCCTACAACACCACCTACAACAACTACGCAAACGACACGCAGAATGAAAGTCATACATCGTTGATGATGAACTCTATCAGCACATCGGAAAACGAAGACCTAAAGGTATTTTACATTGATTCTGGATGCTCTAATCATCTGTCAGGAAATATAGAACTAATGTCAAAACTAGAAAAAGGTAGTTCTAGTCACACTGTTCAAACAGGTGACAATACGAGACATAGCGTACACTCAATTGGAAAAGTCAAATGCAAGAGTGGAGCAGATTTGCTAACCAATGTTTTGTATGTTCCAACCATACCGAAAAATTTGATTAGCGTGGGACAGATAGTTGAGAAAGGTTTTCAGGTCAGATTTACAAATAAAGGTGTATTTGTAGAAGATCCCGAGAACGGATACAATCAGATCGTTTCTGGGAAGAAAGAAGGAAGACTCTTTACTTTAAGAGTACAAGGGAACATTGGCCAAGCGTTGCTCACACATGGAGAAAAGGTAATTACAGAACTTGATCTCTGGCATAAGAGATTGGGTCATTTCAATGAAAAAGGAATTAAAGCTATGACGAATCAGTCAGTATTGGGATTACCAAATATACAGAATCAACATATGATTCATAAGTGCAAAGCATGTCAGTTTGGAAAAGCCCACAGGTTACCTTTCCAGAAGAAAGGATTCAAACATGATGAAGTACTCGAACTTATTCATACAGATGTGTGGGGGCCAACGAAAGAAGGATCAATCAGCGGATCAAGGTACTATGTTTTATTCATTGATGATGCAACAAGGTGGATAACTCTTTATGTGTTGAAAGAGAAGTCAGAAGTATTTGGAGCTTTCAAGCATTTTCATGCATATGCTGAAAGACTTACCGGACGAAAACTTAAAAGACTGAGGTCTGATGGAGGGGGAGAATACTTCTCCCGAGAATTCAATGACTATCTTTGGAATGCAGGTATTAAAAGAGAAATAACCTGCAGATATACACCACAACAAAATGGAGTAGCAGAAAGAAGGAACCGAGTTCTAGTCGAGTTCGCACGAGCTATGCTAAACGAAAAGGATTGTCCAAATTATCTTTGGGCTGAAGCTGTAAACACAGCTACATACTTGGTAAACAGATTACCATGTATAGCATTGGAAGGAATGACCCCTTATGAAGCATGGTGGGGAAAGAAGCCAACACTTGATCACTGCAAAGTGTTTGGATCAGTAGTGTATGCTTATGTACCGTCTCAACTCAGACATAAGCTTGAACCGAAAGCAGAGAAATATGTGTTCGTTGGATATGATGAAAAGCAGATGGGTTACAGGTTATGGAATCCTCTAACCAAACAATTTACGGTGTCCAGAGATGTTATGTTTGATGAACAGAAAAGTTGGTATGTAGATCAAAGTCATACGACTGAAGAATTCGAAGAAGAAATAAAAAGAAGAGAGAAAGGGAAATCAATTGTTCAGGTAAACAGAGATGAAAATCATATGCAGGCAAGTACGTCCAGGAACGGATCAGGAATGAGAAATGAAGACGATGAAGAAGTGTATTCAGATACACATGAAGAGTTTGAACCAAGAAGGTCAAACAGGAACAGAATACAACCAGAAAGGTACTCGTATGATACGTCATACATAACTCAGAAAGACTATGCATATATGGTCAAAGATGATGAAGAACCACAGAGCTATGATGAAGCAAAAGGCAAGAAACAATGGGAAGAAGCAATGGAAGAAGAAATCAGCGCACTGGAGGAGAACAAGACATGGGAACTTGTTCCGAAACCAAATGGTAAGAAAGTAATCGGAAATAAATGGGTGTTCAAAATAAAGAAATTTGCAGATGGAAGGATAGCCAGACACAAAGCAAGGCTGGTGGTCAAAGGCTATGCTCAGACGCATGGCATAGATTATGACGAAATGTTTAGTCCGGTGGCAAGGATGTCAACCATAAGAACAGTAATCGCTGTAGCTGCATCAAAAGGATGGAAGCTAAGTCAGCTAGATATAAAGAACGCATTTCTGAATGGATACATTTCTGATGAAGTATACATGGAACAACTTGAAGGGTTCGAAAGTTCCAGATACCCAAACTTTGTTTGCAGGCTGAGAAAAGCACTTTATGGACTGAAGCAAGCTCCAAGAGCTTGGAATTACAGACTTGTGAAATATCTAAACGAACTTGGATACCAAAGTTCGAAAGCAGACGCAAGTCTACTCATAAAAAGAACAGAAGAAGGTATGATCTACATTTGTATTTATGTAGACGACTTAATAATCACAGGAACATCAGATGAAGGAATTACAGAAGTAAAGAAACTACTCGAAAGAGAGTTCAAGATCAGTGACCTAGGAAAGTTGTCATACTTTCTAGGAATGGAAATCACATACACAAATCATGGTGTATATGTGACACAAGAAGGGTATCTCCTAAACTTATTGAAGAAGTTTAATATGGAGAACTGTAGAGAAGCTTCAACATCGCTTGAAGTAAATCATAAACTCAGCAAATACAGTGGAGCAGAGTTTAAAGATATGAAGAAATATCAGTCATTAGTAGGAAGTTTAATTTATGCTACACTAACAAGACCGGATCTTAGTTATGCAGTAGGAGTTCTCTCACAGTTTATGCATTGTCCGACAGATCAACATTGGGTTGCAGGACAGAGAGTTCTTAGATATATTAAAAGAACTGTAAAAGAAGGATTATATTATCCTTTTACGTCCGACATAAAACTCAGAGCATACAGTGACTCAGACTGGGCTGGAAGTCAAGATGACAGAAGGTCAACACACGGGTATATGATTATACCTAGGAGATAAGCTGGTAAGCTGGTGTTCGAAGAAGCAACACACAGTGGCTTTATCGTCAACAGAAGAAGAATATAAAGGACTTGTAGAAGCAGCTAAAGAACTAATATGGATGCAGACCTTGTTCAAAAGCATGGGTATTGATCAAGGTATACCTATCATACATGGAGATAATATGAGTTCGTTATATCTTGCAGCAAACCCAGTATTTCATGCAAGAACAAAGCACATAGAAATTCAGTATCATTTCCTGAGGGAAAAGGTAATGGAGAAAGAAATAGAAATAGTATACACTCCGACAAAAGATCAGATTGCACATATGCTAACAAAGAGTTTGGATGGAACGAAGACAAACAGATTCAAAGAAATGGAAGGTATAAAAGAAAGAAAGATATATGAGAGATCAGAAGATGTCAAATTAGTGATTGAGGGGGAGCTGTTGAAGAAACACTCACGAATTTGACAAACAGACATAAGAAAAGGAAAAAGAAGGAAGCAGAATCAAAGAAAATCAAAAGCCTTAGTGGAGGGATGTGTACTTGAGCCGCAATGACTCAAGGACTTGCACCAATGAGACTATACCTCAATTGCAATACAAGTGCATATAGCGGAGTCCTTTGCACACATTTAATTATCAATCCGAAGGAATGACTTACCAAGTGTATGAAGACATTTGCACACGTGATAGAAAATGAAGTGAGTTAACTATCCAAGCAAGAGAAAAGACCAATACTACCCACACCTACTGATAAACTGGAAGTGTTGCCGCAAACCTACTTTCAGCAGAGTTTTGGTTTTTTGAGGTTTTCTCCCAGCCCAGAACTCCGAACATAGGCAATAGGGTACTCGTTTCGAAGCTCTCGACAAGACAAATCCAACGGTGGTGGTTTCACTCAATTCTGACCACTCTGCTGCAAGTTATGGCAGAAACAGTGAATTACGGGAACTACTAACACCCGCGTTTTTGCTTCTCCTAGCTTACACACGCACTACAGCCACTCAAAACAAGGGGGAAGGGGTAGACAACAGTCCTACACTTGCATTTCAAGCATCACACACACATACATGAGCAAAATGAAGATCAAAATCAGCAAGGAAGAGGCAAACTCGAAATTTCAGAAGTGCTCTTCTTCACAATGACAAGAAGTCCTTTACAATGAGTCACTTTTGACTTATATACTAGTGCCCTAAGTTTGGTCCTTTCACACAAGAGACCGGCACTTTATTCACTAAATTGCTAACTTCCTACTAATGTACATGGGTAATTCACTAATCTTCTGAGGGGATGCATCTAGAGGACTCCTCTAGTGCATTTACAACGGAAATTATATACAAAAGTGGTTATGTTACAAAAAATTGTGTGTCCAAATCGGAAAAATTTTGGGGCCCGTCTTTTTTCTCTGCTTTCTGCGCTCTTTAGCTCTGCAACACTCTCCCCCTCTTCGTCTCTGTCGTCCCTTGACAGACTTTGCTTCGCGAACGCGTCCCGTGGGTAGTGTTGTCTGCTTCTTGATCTTGCATTACGTTTTAGAGGCGCTTCAGCTTTTCCACTGCACGCTCCCCTTGGTCAGTGTTGTCTGCAGTTAAACAGACATGCAGATTCGATGGCCTTCTTGATTCAAGCTCTACAACTCGAGAGCCTGATGTAGTTGTCGTGCCTGTTGACTCGGGTTGCCACGCACGCCACCAGTGACTAGGAATGTGCTGTTCTTAGTCACCCTCTTCAACTTTTCAGCCTCTACCCCTTTCTAACTTTTGGTCCTACTCTGATGTTTGAAAAGTCCACTACTCGGGACCCTGGGGTTTAGCTTTGTAGCTTGGTGCGTGCCCCTGCGGGGCTCTGTGCAGAGATGGGTGTTGCGCCCCTGCGGGGCTTCCTGCAGAGAGTGGTCCTTGATCATTTGATGTTTTATCTTTTACTGCGCACTTTTGGACTTGGACCTTCTTCTTCTTTTCTTTTTGCTTGATTGTCCCTCTACACGTCCCTCCTCCTGAACTCTGTCGTCCTCGACAGGCTTTCTGAGGCGACGCGTGTATGTTTGGATGGCTGTTTGCTCTCGTTGGTTCAGCAGATTTGCATGACATATCATAAATTCCTTCCATTGCTTTGACTTCACTCCGTCTTCTGGTGCCTGTCTGTGATCAGCGAAGAAGCTAGTTTCATAGGCCACCAGTCTTGCATTTAAATTTGAAGTCATCTTCACAAAAATTTCTGAATCAATTTCAAAGAAGCCTGTGAAGAATGCTTCTTCGAATGTCTGCATATACGTCGATGGCAAAAACATGAGACGAGAATAATATGCCATGATAGTTAGTCGGCTGGGAATAGTAGATAAATCAAAAATTAATGCTTCTGAGCCCTGCGTAATGCCGATGAAATTTAAAAATGTGTACTTAGCATGCTGGAACACCTTCAAAACTGTAATAAGCATGCTGAATATTTTGTTGGTCATCTTGACGGCTAAGTCCGGAACTGTAGCATATCTTGCAATCCAAAATTCCATTGTTTTGACCATATATTCTTCTGTCGGTAGGTAGTTATGTGGCGGACTAGGTAATAATGGATAATTGAGCCACTGGTTATTAATATTGCCTTGGCGCTGTCCTTCCCAAAATTGCGTCCAAGATCGTCTGCGGGGTACAGGACAAAAAGATGGATTGACTTGAAGTGCATATGGAGATGCTTCCCACTGTACCCGCAATGTAGGGTTCTTTTCCAAAAGCTTTCGTCTCCATATCGGATCTGCTCTCTCGAACTCCTCTTGAGTGTAATTGAACGTGTCATGTTTAAAGTGGAGGTTGTGGTCCGGATCCTTATTCGTTGCAGACTTTATATACATCCGTGTTTGTTCTTTAAGTAGGCCGTATGGTACGTTGAATGGCTTCAAAATTTGATCCAATTGTTTATGCTCAATCTGAGCCTCTTTCATTATCTGAATTATTTGATCTTCAAATTCAGCAGTGAGCTGGGACACCAGTAGTGCCCTTTCTGGTCTGCTCAATTCTGCAATGTCGCGTGTGTTAGGTTCTAGTGGAACCTCCTTTTCCACCCTTATTGGAGAATGATACAAGGGGGGAGAGAGAGGACGTACCTCTTCCTCCACAGTAGCCTTGGTTTCTGGAGGAACTACTGGTGTCCCTTGTTTCTCTTTTAGCTCAATCTACTCCTGCAGCTGTTTAATGATGTCATCTTTATTCTTTAATTCTGCTTCAGCCTTGGCAATCGTCTCCTGATGTTTGATCAATTCTTGAGCAACTATATTCATGTGATCTGTGTCTTCCTTGCACTGTCTGAAATAATCATTTTCAGCTTTTTTCCATTTCTTGCGTAGAGCTGCAGTGTCGTTCATATACCGTTGCTCCCAGTCAGCAATGACGGCCTGCTCCTGTTTGAGCTGATCTGCCATCTTTGTAATCTTTTCTTCCAATTCTTTCATGTCTGTTTTTGAATCGGCAGTCTCTGTCGGTTGTTGATCACTGAGGAGAGCTGTCATGAGCTCCTTGTTTCTGTTCCTTAAGTGGTCAGCTTCCTCCATACTCACCTTGAGCTGTGATTCGAGGATCTTACTACGAGCATGGATCCTTGTTTTCTCTTTTTCTGTCATATCTAATTTCTTCGTGAGCTCCAAAATTTGTTCTTTTAGTTGGTCATTTTCCTTTTCTAATATCTGGCATTGTGTTTTGGTCTTCTTTATTTCCTCATGTTTCTTTAAGGCTTGAGCTTCTGCTTTTGATAACCTATTAGCCAGATCCACACCTTCTTTTTGAAGCTCCTGCTTTTCACGCATGGCCTGATCGTAATCTTCATCAGCATCAAGCATTAACTGTTGAGTGTCTAGTGCAGTTCGAATCATATCCTGCACCACAGGCTTGAGCTGAGCTATATCGACGTTTAGCCATGTCCTTGGTATACTTGGGGTTTCCCCTGTGTGTACATCTTTCCCTTTGTCCACATGAATAGTTTCGTTATGTGTTTGTCGGACTTGTAGTTGTACATTCAGTTCTTCGTTGTTTTTACCTTGATCCTTAGATTTCGTGGCACTTCCTTGAAACGTGACGTCCATGGGGGATGGTTCTGCCACAACCCTTAGTGGAGTGAAGGGTTCTTCATCATATCCTTCTTCTTGAGGCTTATCCTCTGATAGCACTAATTGTTCCTCATTATCAGATTTACCTTCTTTGATATGGGTAGTGGAGGCGTCTTTTGATTGAACAGGTTGTTGCCTTTCTTCTTCTTCCGGCTGTTTAGTAGCATTTGTGTCTACCTCTTTTGTCTGATCCTGTTCTTTGTGTCCGTCTTGGGTTGCGCCATAGTCCACTTCATTTAATTCCTCCCACTGTCCATCATCTTTTGATTCGCTTTGAATATCGACATTAAGCAATGAAGTGTCTGGTTCTTCTTGTTTCTCCGAGACCGAACTAGAATTATCCAAGCCTATTTCTTTATATCTATGAACTTTTGTGAGCTTGGCTTTCTGATCTGTTGCTTGTTGTGATTGCTTATAGTGGTGACCTTGCACTGGCAAATTAACTTGCCCTTCTGTATATTGATGTGTCTCTTCAAGAGCTTCTGTCAAGTCTTTTTCCGTTATTTCTTTTCTTTTCTCAATCGTGGCCTTGGGGACAACATGGACCCTCTTCCGAATTTGTGTGTCCTCTTCCTGTAACTCGAGTTCTCTGAGTCTTTTTGTGCCTCTCATTCTGGGTTGAGAGCTTGGTTCCGCCATCTCCACAATGGTTGTCTTTTTCTTTTTCTTAGGGACAGTTGCTACTTTGGCATATTGAGCTAAACCTGTTGATGAGGGCATTTCTTGTAGATGCTCCCTGATGCCTAGCGCATGGTATATCAGAATGGTCAGTGCAATACTTCCATTGAGGAACTTCTTGTTTTTCCATTGCTTCTTTGCTTCGAACAATCTTTCCTGCACATATGGGGTCAGATTAATTTGATTCCCGATTTGTTTGATGGCATGCGACAGTAATTGCACGATGATTTTTTGTGGGGCCGTGTATCGGTGCATGTTAGGAAAGCAGAAATGCTGGTGAATTAGCCTGACCGCCTCCTCGATGTCCACCCGATTAATTTCGGTGAATGTCCTAGTTTTGGCACCTCGGCTTTCTTCCTTCACCACTGTAATCCCATCTTTCTCCCATCCAAAAGCTTCCTTGATCAGTTCATGGGTGAACTGAATAATTACCCATTCTCCAACTTTGTCCATTACTCTAGCTTCTGGTACCAACGGGTCATGTAATGCTGGTTGTAATGTATTCATCACCTGTGTACATCTTTGGAAATCTGGTTTGTAAATGGGCAACTCGAAATACTTGAGAATCCCTGCTTTCGTCATGATATCCTGTATAGATGGCATCCCATGCAGTATTCGAAAATCCTGGGACAGAATAGTAAATTGATGATCGGTGTCCATAATCTTGATTGTTGCAAGGAAGATTGATTCCCCGTCAGGTTGATCTTCCCGGAACCAATGTCCCTTCGCCTTTGTAATACTTTGGGGTGGGAAATCCATGGCTTCTTCAGGTATGGTTGCTTCAGAATCTTGAGAAGACATCTGCACTCGTAAGTGAAGTATATTAGTTTCATACCAAAGAATGCAGTAGTGTGGTACATTTCTGAGTATCCTCGTTCTGCACTCCGTTCCCATAACCCCATAGTTGAGATCTCTTACCACCTTTTTAGTTTCTTTTTCATTTTCCTGAAAGAGAACAACTGTTAGCATAGCCGAAGCTTTTATTTATTTACACTGTAGATCCATTCCTATTTGAGTTCAAGCTGAGAGCTACTCTCCCTCGGAGAATGTGCACCACTAATCTTGTTTGGAGCATCATGTGCCAAATGCGTGGCCGTGTAATGTCGCCCTATTATGCATACTTTAGGTGCATTGTGTACTTCATGAGTGCAATTGGGATTGTCAAATGGTGAAGTTTTTCTTTGCACTTTCTTCGGCCTCCATATCTGAGTCGTGGTCACCCTTTTGATACATGTTCTTTTGTTGCGTCCTTGATTGGCTGGTATTGGTTTGATCTGACTCGGAGCACCAAAATTTGTGCCTAGGGTTCGCTGTTGAGATTGCTTGGGTCTGCTGCTTCGTCTTTCTTGAAAAGAGGTAGGTTCTTGGGTCGTCCCAGCTTTCTTTGCATTCCGAGCAGCCTTCTTGTGAATCCATATCTGTTGTCGGCCTCTCTGAGCTTCGAGTAAGGGTTTCGGAACCCAAATTTGCACTACTTTTTCCATAGACTTGGTTACTCCTCTTGCTGGTTCTGGGTTGGGTGTTGGTTGTCCTTGAATGCTCATTTGATCCTTGCGCACCCATTTGTATTTGTGTTGTGTCTGACCGGAACCTGTGCTTGAGGTTCTCCAATAGGTCGGTTGGGTAGCCTGTTGATAGTTTTGGGTAGTGGTTGAACTTTTCTTGACCGTTTGGGAATGTTCAGGTTCTTCTGCGGTCATCCTTGCATTCGAGGTCTCTGCTGTTTCCATATTGACTCTAGGAGCCTGGGTACCGGATTCCCTTTGTGGTTCTTTGCCTAAGCTATTCTCCGAATTTTCCACAATCTTAGGTTGGCACAGTGGCTTCTCTCCTAGTAAGCTAAATATTTCTTTGTGCCCTATTTTGGCAGAGATATACCCTTGAGCTAGATGGATACATACTTCATTCTCGATAATCCAGTCTTGTCCTAAAATCAAGTCTTCTATCAGGTCCTCATCGTTGCAGATTAACACTCTCTGTTTCATGGAGGAATTTCCTATGTGTAGAGATATGGTTGTCGTTCCAATACATTCTAGGGTTTGACCTCCCACTCCTATCAACCTTGCACTTGTGGGATTCACCCTCAACTGCTGATCTTTTATGACCTTGTTTCGTACACAACTAAGTCCTGCTCCTGAGTCGATTAATGCGTCTATCAATTTATACTCCGTCTGACCAATCCCTAAGTTTAAGTAAGGCTGTGCATAGTACACACCATTCGTATCAGGGTTATTGACTCGATAATTAGCCATAGGGATAGGTTCTTCACCTTGGAGATAGCGTTCGTCTCGTTGCCTCATCCATTCTTTCCGTTTCCTAACGCGTTCTAGGGCTTCCTGTCTCGCTTCTTCTCGTATTCGTTCTTCTTCCCTTTTCCTATTTCGAGCTCCCAACAGTCTAGCTAGCATTTCATCGGTCAGAGGCTCCATAAATCGTTTCACTCGGCATCCACTGATGTAATTGGGAAGAATGTCTCCGTCTAGTGTGGCGAGATTGACTGCACCACTAGTGGAGATTCGATTTATAATGAGGGGACCATATCCGCGTTTTTGGAGCTTCTTTGCGTGCTGTTTTAGGGTGTATACTAGGACTAAGTCGCCTTCTTTTAGTCCCTTATCTTTAATATGTGAGTCATAATATGCCTTTTGTCTCCGCTTAGCGGCATAGATGCCTGCTACCGCTTGCAATCTAGTCTCATGCAGCTTTTCAATTCGATCTAATTGCTGAGACAATTCATGACCGTTCCACTCATATTGCTGGGCTACTTTTAATGTAGGCACTAAGAAGTCAATTGGCAAAATTGCATTCTGCCCATACACTAGGTTGAAAGGTGTAGTTCCAATGGCCGTTTTATATGCCACTCGGAAGGCCCAAATTGCATGATGCAATTGTTTGTCCCAATCTGACCTTCCATTATTGACAATCTTTGTCAATACCGTACATAGTACCTTGTTGGAACTCTCTGCCTGACCATTGGCTTGGGGATGGTATGGGGCAGATTTTTTATGGATTACTAGGAATTCATTCATAAGTGATTCAATGACTTCGTTTAGGAAGTGAGTTCCTCGATCACTCACTATCTCGATCGGTAGTCCAAATCGTGTGAAAATATGCTCAAAGAGAAATTTTGCAGTTGTTTGAGCATCATTCTTTCTGGTAGCCTTGGCTTCTACCCATTTTGTCAAGTAGTCGGTGGCTACTATTATATACTCCGCATGTGATCCTTTCGCAGGTGGGTTGATTGGTCCTATGAAGTCAATTCCCCACTTGGTGAATGCTCTCGCACAAACCATGGGTCTCAAAGGCATGTCATCTCTTTTAATGGGGTATTTTGCTCTCTGGCATGTTTCGCAACTTCTCACATATGTCTCCGCATCCATATGTAGAGTTGGCCACCACAAGCCTGCAAAGAGAATCATCTTGACCGTTCTATCTGCTGAAAAATGTCCTCCCGCAGCTCCTGCGTGTGCCATTTCTAATATGGGAAGATACTCTCCTTCATGCACGCACAATCTGAGTTGATTGTCTCTCCCTCGTCTAAACAGTTGTCTCCCTATGATCACATAATCCTTGCTCATTTCTTCTAGGGATCGCTTTCTTGCTAGGCCAGCTCCTATTTCGTGTTCTTTGGTTTTGAGGAATTGCACTAATGATTTACTCCAATTAGGCGCTATGGTGGAAAAGGGTAAGGACACGTGATCCTCTGTGCTAGTTTCTTTGCATTCCACACAATTATTTACATGCTCGTGAACGTCCTTGGACATATCAGGCCAATACACGCCTAACCTCTTTAATTCTCGTATTGTTCCCTGCATCCCTTGATGGGTTCTCCACTTGTTTACGTGTGCTTGCTGAATTAATTGCTTCTGTTCGTCCTCCTCGACACATCTTGATAAGACACCGTTGGGTTCCTTATAATACATACTTCCCGCAACAATGTGTAAATTTCTTGTTTGAAGAATCTCTTTTTTGCTATCCTTATTTATTGAGTGTTGAGGGCCATGGGTGAGTATAGGAATTAGTCGTTCCGCCCACTTTGGACATACCTCAAGATTAAACAGATAAGCATCTGGTAAATCATCAGGCACTCCGCTAGGTGGCTCTCCGTGTTTTAATCTAGAAAGGTGGTCTGCTCTCACATGTGTGTTTCCTTTTTTGACCACTACCTCAAAGTCAAACTCCATTAGTAACAAGAACCATCGTACCAATCTCCCTGTGTTGCAAGGCTTATTGACTAGATACAGCAAAGCTTGGTGGTCAATGAAGAATTTGAACTTGTTGGCTAAGAGGTAATGTCTAAACTTTTTTACTGCGTAGACCATTCCTAAGCCCTCTCTTTCAGTAGTCGTGTAATTTCTCTCAGCTTGGTTTAATTGTCTACTCGCGTAAGCGATTGGATGATCAAGCTTTCCTTCATCGGCCGGTTGAGCCAGGATACATCCAATTGCATGGTTCGAAGCGTCAACATGGATATGAAAAGGCTTGCTCCAGTTGGGTGACTTTAGGATTGGGGCTGTACTCAGCCTCTTTTTAAGCTCGTTGAAGGCCTTCTCACACTCGTCCGTCCAAGTGAACTGAGTCAATAGACCGTATAAAGGCTTAGCTATTATGGCATACATGTGAATAAACCTACGGTAATATCCACAATGTCCCATAAAGGCTTGCACTTCCTTCGCACTCTTGGGTCTTGGTAAGTCCAATATGACTTTAATCTTATCCTCATCTGTAGATATTCCATTCTTTGAAACAATGTGTCCCAGGATTTTTCCTTGTCTTACCATGAAGACACATTTTTCTGGGTTCAAGCAAACTCTATACTGCCTACATTTGTTGAATATTTTCCGCAGTTCCGGTATGTGATCTAGTCGTTGATTTGAGTATGTACACAGATCATCTACGTATACTTCCATGCTTTTTCTCAGAAATTCTTTGAAAACATGACACATCAATCGTTGGAAGGTGGCTGGCGCATTAGTGAGCCCGAAAGGCATCACTCTAAATGCATAGATTCCCCATTCAGTCGCGAATGCGGTTTTATGCTGGTCCTCGGTGGCAATAGCTACTTGGTTGTAACCAGAGAATCCATCCAAGAAGCTATAGACCTCCTTGCCGGCCACTCTTTCCAAAAGATGGTCTGTGATGGGTAAAGGGAAACTGTCGCGTATAGTTGCAGCATTTACTTTTTTTAAGTTGATACACACCCTTAATTTTCCGTTTTTCTTGGGCACTACAACTAGTGGCGATACCCATTCTGTGTGTTCAATCTCATAAATGAATCCTGCCGCTAGTAGTTTGTCAATTTCTTCCTTGATTTTGGCTGCATAAACCTCGTTATATGTGTAAGGGCGTTGTTTAGAAGGTTTCGCATCTGCAGTCATAGGGATTCGATGAGCGCATATGCTAGGTTCTACTCCCTTGAGGTCTTTGTACGTCCAAGCAAATACATCTCGATATTCTCGGATAAGGTGTATGAGTTCCTCTTCTTCCTCGTCTGATACGTCTTTCCCAATATACGTGCACCTCTCTTCTCCGTCTTCTATCGTTACAACCACTTTTTTGGTTTGTTCTTTGTTATCATAGGCTTCTCCGTCTCGTGCTTCTCGTTTAGGCATTTGAGTTGCTATTTTCCTTTCTTCCACCTCGTATCTTTTAAAATGTTCTGGAACTTCGAAGTGGTCTGGTTCCGGTTCCACTTTACTTGTGTCCTCTCTATGCTCGTGCATTCTTGGGACAGTCTCAATTGCTAAGACTTCTGTCAGTTTTTCTTTTGATTCTTTTTGCATAGTTTCTAAATATTGTTCTTCAGAGTCGAACTCTGGTTCCATTTCTATGCTTTCGTATTCTTCTTTCTCCTCTTCCTCTGCAAGTTCTCCTGCTTCGACTTCTTGGAGGACAACCATGTAGAGGTTCACATCATATCCTTCCTCGTCTATACAGTCGTTCATCGTCAATACTTCTTCATTCACACAAACGTCTAATGTGGCTAGGATTTCCATCCAGCCATGTGGTTCAAAGAGTTCATCTGAAAAAATTTGAGGCATGTAATCGGGGTCTTCTACCGATCGATAATTAGGGTGCCCTATTGGCCACATTTGTTTCTTACACTCCTCTTTCTTGGCTTCTTTGCACATCCACAACTGGGCATCCTCATGCATCCAAGATTGGTCACTTGATCCAGCACTGTGAATGGATAGGTCATCTTCTTCTTTGTGGACTGGATTCCATTGTAATGGAGGGACATCCCTATAAGCGAATGTGTGCAGGTTTATCTTGGTAGTGTTCCCTTGATGTTGGAGATATAATGAATCTCTGCCCCAATCTTGTACTACTCGCATCTGTCGCATGAATGGTCGTCCTAATATCATTTCATAATTGTTTGCTTTTTCAAACTTACATATGGCCAATGTGTGTTCAAACTCTACCCCACACGTGGTTAACCTAATTCCTTCCAATATTCCTAGGGGTCTCTATACATGTCCATCTGCTAATTGTAGCTTCATGCGAGTGGGTCGCAAGGCTGGTTTGCCCCACTTTTCCCAAATTTCCTTCGTTGCAATTCCTACTCCGGCTCCAGTGTCTAAGATGGCCTTGGTCATGTACCCATTGTAGGTGACAGGTAAGCACGTATTACCTTCATCTCCTTCGCTAAATTCTCCTACTTTATCAACTGGAACTCGTATTTTGGAGTGGTTTTCTTTTTCCTTTCCTTTCATTTCTCCTTTCTCTGCCGGTGACTCTATTTGATTTGCTAGCTGTCTCCATAAATGTGGTCTAAGTTGAAGCAACTCTTCCACCGTCAATTTACATTGCACCTTAGTTTTCTTAAGTTCTGTTAGATTGTGTGAACTCTCTTCTGAGTTCCCTTTTTCTTTCCCATGCACTGTGGGTGCTCGTATTATTATAGACTCTCTCTCATATTCTCCCATGTAGTTAGGCAGCGTTGAAATGCTCATGGTTTCCTCTCTTCCTTTATCAAATCTTGACACTTCCTCATATGCTTCCTCTAGGTTATGATCATGGTGACTATCTGCTCCAATTATTTCCTCAAAAGGAGGTGGACTGATTCCATCCTTTTTCCATTGCTCTTCTCTAATTCTTTTCCACAAATCTTTGGACCAATCTTCCTCTAGGTCGGGTATTATGGATACCTGTTCTTGTTCATTTCGATCATCTTCCCGACCAGGTTCCTTATCCTTAGGTTGGATACACGCATCATATAGGTCCTGTGCGATCCTTGTTTCAGGCAAAATTGGGATAGTTTTTTCTAGAGTCGCCTGTGCTACTTCGATGAGCTTTTTGCATATCGCCAATCTTTCTTTCTCTAATTCCCCTTGAGGATAGAGTCTTTCTTGTTGTTCTAGGTTTGGTCCCATTTGGATTCTAGCTTGGTATGCTTTTAACCACATGTCCCATTCCTCTGGTTTTGGGTCCGCTAGAATTGATTCTGGCTTCTTTGCCTCTGGGCTAATTGATGGTGTTTCAGGGATCTCCTTCTGCGTTTTTTGTTCATTAATCTTTCTAGAATCCTTCGTTTGTTTTTTGCTGTCTTGGCTCTTGTTTCTTGCCCATTTCTCTTTGAGCTTTTCTCGTCTTTCTTTCCATTTTTGTACTTTGGTGTTTTGGGCATTCTCACATGAGTTCTCTGAATCCTCGACTACTTGAATGTTTGGTTCTATTGTTTTATTGTGCTCTGGTTTTTCTTCCGGTTTATTTCCTTTTTGTTGTTTTGTTTGAGCTCTAGTAATAGCTTTCAGCGGCACAGTGTACTCCTTATCACTTCCAGATTCTTCTATGACCTCTATTACGTTGATTGGTGCAGGACCTTGAGTTTTTGTAGGGTTCTTAGGGCAATCTCTAAAAAGATGTTCTTTCCCACAATCACTACAATATCCTTCCCAAATCCTGGGTGGTGGAGGGTTGTAAGGTCGAGGACACTCCCGAATGAAGTGATCCCCTCCGCATCTATAACATGGTCCTCTCTGCACGGGTGGTCTAATGGGAGGTCTCAATGGTTGTTGCGTCTTGGGCATTGTATACATTAAAGTTGCAGTTTCCGTTCCATAATTCTGATCAAATCCTTCATATCCATAATGAGCCATGTCATATGCTGGTTCATATTCCATCATGTTGGCTTCATATGAATAGTACTCTCCTGGTGGAGGTTCATACCCTTGGTTGATTGATTCTACATTGGCCGCTATTGAAGCTGGTATTATGGCTCTTTCCAAGTTTTCTTCTGGTTGAGTATACTTCACAGGTACAACTTGTTGAGGTTGTGACAATTGGGGTCCCAACACTGGTTGTGGTGGTGGGTACGGTGCTTGCTCGTATTGTCTCTGTGCTCCTACCGGATACGGATTGTATCTAGGCATCTCCCTACCAAGCTCTCTAGGTGGGTATCCATAAGGTCGGTATTGTGGTGGATTGACAGGTCGTGTTTGCCTATTAAAGGGACAGTTCTCAGTTGTATGATTGGTATATTTTTGCTCGATGTGACAGTATGAAGAAGTCCCTTGTTGTTGTTGTCTGTTGTGTGGATACATAGGTTGTGCACCAGCTCCTCCTCTGGCACACAAGTGTGTGGGATGTTCTCCTCCACATAAGTTACACCTCCTCATCATAGGCACTCTTTGAGCTGGATATTGGTAAGCTCTCTGTCCTTGGACTCCTAGTTTCTTAGCTAATAGTTCTGCTAGTTCTTCCATATTACTAGAATTAGACGTCACTGTGCTTCTTGAGTCTTCTGATTTTGTGAGGTCGGTAGTACCTTTGAGATCCTCAGCAAGGTTATCTTCCAAGTCGATGCACTCTTGAAGACACTCACTCAATGTTTGCAGCCTTTTTACATACACTAGGGTTCTTAGGGTCCCATTAGAGAGTCCATCTAAAAACAGTGAAATCATCTTTTGTTGAGTCGGTCTCTCAGCTGTAGGACATCTATCCACGTATTGGTTGAATCTTCGGGCAGCTGTCTTCACAGTTTCATTGGGGTTTTGCTTAAAGCTATGGATTAATGATGCAGAATTGTGTTTAATCCCTCTCTTTGTGAATTCTCCTATGAATTCTTGAAAGAATTGTTCCATGTTTCCAAATCGGTTGGGATCTAAAGGTTGGAACCAAGTTAGAGCTGTTCCTGTGAGGGTGAGTCCAAAAGACTCATACTGCACAAAGAAGTCCTCTACTTGTTCTGCTCTCAGAACTTGTTTAAATTCGGCAATATGATCATATGGTTCCCCTGCTCCATCGTAATGGTTTCTCATAAACTTCGCTACTTGGATTGGTCTCAATCTCCTCATTGGTTCAGGTGGTCTGGGCATTACAGGGAAAACCGGGACAGCTGGTCGTAATGGAGGTATTCCTGGCTGTCCTCCCACAGGTGGTCGTGGTCTGACCGGTGGTCGGAAATGGTTCCCCATCCCCGTGTGGGTCTGATTATGTGTGTGCTCACCTGGAGTTGCAAATTGTACATGAGTACGGTTGGGCACACTTCTTTGACTGGTCTGTCCTGATGTGGTATGTTCCGTCTCTGGTTGATTTCCAAAAGGATTCTGCGAGGTAGTTGCCTGCTCCCTCTGAGGAAATACAGGCGCACCCATATATCTCAGCCGAGCCTTGTCTAGGACACCTACAGGCCAATATCTTCTTTGATTCTTATCCAGGTAAGTGAGTCTAGTTTCATCATCTGGGTCTTTCAACTCATAGAATGTCATGGGGCTCTCTCCTATTCCTTGAACAGGTACGTCAGTTTGGAGCAATAAGTCTGCTCCTTGAATCATGTAGACTTCCAACAAATAGTCGTCTTGAGGTATCAAGTCTCCTCTCAAGACCCGTGATACTTGTGATCTGCCTCTAGGGGTGGTCACTAACTCTTCAAGGTTGTTGGGATCCATGAACTCTCCTCTTTCATTGATTCTCTCAGGAAATTCAGTTACTATGTAGATGTGACCCATTTTGTCAGTGTAAGCACCTCCCTCGTACTTGACAGCTGGTCGTGGTATGATGGTGACATCTTGTACTGTTGCCATTCTGGCAACGGACCTGTTTAAGCCATCCAGGTAGATTGGAATCTCCTGGGTATTTGTGGACACATATTGTAAGGCAGTGCGGTACTCACCTTCCACTGTAGACATGAAGTTCCTATGTGGTGCTGGACCTTGCATGTCTTCTGATGCCATGGGTATGTCTTCCTCAGATTCACTAGAGGTCTCTGAGTAGACGGAGTGGTGACTGACCTGAGCAGTGCTTCCAATAGAAGAGATGACACTCCTTCGGCTACTTAGCACTCTTCCTGACCTCAAGTTCATTCACACACCTAAGCCTCCCTTTATACTTCTTAGATTCCCCTTGGTTAGCTCTCCTAAAGGCTCAAAGTGTCTGACTAAAGAAAGGGTTTATCTCGGCGATACCACTTCCTGACGATACTGCTCCCAGCGATACTCCTTTGATTGCGATACGATACCAGAATCACACGATACGATACGAGACCCTGCCCACGATACGATATCAGGCACAGAGGCAATACGATACCAGTGTGGTGTCGCGATACCACTTTGGGAAGCAGACGATACGATACCCCTGCCGCACACGATACGATACTGGAACTATGACGATACGATACCAAAGGATTCCAACGATACGATACCTGATCTTCTGCCGATACGATACCTGTGTGATTTCGCGATACTTAACTCTAGGAGGAAGCGATACGATACCACCGAATTTTTGGCCGATACGATACCTGTGACAGTATCGCGATACGATCTTTAAACTTCGACGATACGATACTAAGTATAGTATCGCGATACTTCCCTAGGAACTCCACGATACGATACTAGAGACTCTAGACGATACGATCTCACGATGGTGTCGCGATACTGTCCTTAGTGGGAGACTATACGATATCACCGTAGTAAGCGTGATCGCGATACCGACTTGGCTACACGATACCAGAATGGTATCGCGATACCAGGGTCAATGACCAGCGATACGATACTACCGCAATTGCGCGATCGCGATACCAACTCAGGGTCACGATACCAGCGCGGTATCGCGATACCAAGTTAGGTATCAAACGATACGATATTGACGGCGAATATCGCGATACAAGGGAGTTTTGGTATCGCGATACCAGAACTCAACCGATCGCGATACTCAAGCCAAATCACAAGAAAATGTGGAAATTTTCTCACCCCCTTGTAGCTCTTACACTCCTCCTCCCTTCTAGGCCTCTCTCTCACACAACAACTCAGAAATAACTTCTCTTTACCCCCCCCCCGCGATACTGCGCACTGTTTTAATCACGTTTTGTGCATGTTTCAAGTGCTTTGAGTGAATGATCTTGATAAGAACTCACCTTTGTCTGCTCTAGCTTGCCCTTTGGGTTCCAACTCTCACTGAAATGGCCTCGAACGCACGATACCAGATCCACGATACCGGTCGCTGTCGCTCACGATACCAGAGTTCCAGCAAGTGTCAAATGAGTCAATTTTTTTGGGTTTTTATACTTTTTGGGACAGAACTTGAAATTTTGGTCTATTTTTTGGTGAATTTTTTGGGTTTTTTGCCTATTCCTACTTCTCCTCTCCTCTCTTCTCCTCTCCTAAACTAACCCTAACTCTTCCTTCTCTTCCCTCCTCCTACACTTAAACCTAAAACTTATCACACACACCTCAAGGATGAGAAGTGACAAGTGCTGAAATGGAATACTACTCGCCAATGGACAAATTCACCTCTACAAGTACGATTCGATCACACTTGCTCTCTAACTATCACGAAGGCAACTTGGTGGAGTGCCTCCCCGGCAACGGCGCCAAAAACGTGTGTACTTGAGCCGCAATGACTCAAGGACTTGCACCAATGAGACTATACCTCAATTGCAATACAAGTGCATATAGCGGAGTCCTTTGCACACATTTAATTATCAATCCGAAGGAATGACTTACCAAGTGTATGAAGACATTTGCACACGTGATAGAAAATGAAGTGAGTTAACTATCCAAGCAAGAGAAAAGACCAATACTACCCACACCTACTGATAAACTGGAAGTGTTGCCGCAAACCTACTTTCAGCAGTTTTGGTTTTTTGAGGTTTTCTCCCAGCCCAGAACTCCGAACATAGGCAATAGGGTACTCGTTTCGAAGCTCTCGACAAGACGAATCCAACGGTGGTGGTTTCACTCAATTCTGACCACTCTGCTGCAAGTTATGGCAGAAACAGTGAATTACGGGAACTACTAACACCCGCGTTTTTGCTTCTCCTAGCTTACACACGCACTACAGCCACTCAAAACAAGGGGGAAGGGGTAGACAACAGTCCTACACTTGCATTTCAAGCATCACACACACATACATGAGCAAAATGAAGATCAAAATCAGCAAAGAAGAGGCAAACTCGAAATTTCAGAAGTGCTCTTCTTCACAATGACAAGAAGTCCTTTACAATGAGTCACTTTTGACTTATATACTAGTGCCCTAAGTTTGGTCCTTTCACACAAGAGACCGGCACTTTATTCACTAAATTGCTAACTTCCTACTAATGTACATGGGTAATTCACTAATCTTCTGAGGGGATGCATCTAGAGGACTCCTCTAGTGCATTTACAACGGAAATTATATACAAAAGTGGTTATGTTACAAAAAATTGTGTGTCCAAATCGGAAAAATTTTGGGGCCCGTCTTTTTTCTCTGCTTTCTGCGCTCTTTAGCTCTGCAACAAGGGACAAATCCACGACCGTTATGTACAGTACAGAATCTCCTAGAATCAGAATACGGTACACCAAATCAAATTGTACATAGAGAGAACGTGCAAAGGAATAACAGAAGGGAAGTGCGAACAAGAACGTGCTTAAGAAGAGCGTGCAGTATAAATAAGAGCACATATAGAAGAGAAGAAGAGCGAGAGGAGAATAGAGATAGAGAGAGAGACGAAATATAGCAGATGCACAGAGATGCAGAGTTATAGAAGAAGACGCCATAGATCGCGTATGTAGAAGAAGACGCCAGAGATCGCGTATGTAAAGATGAATAACAGAAACCTGAAACGTCAGGTATTCATCTGAGAGAGATGGTAATAAGAAACTACTCAGTATAGGAGAGTTTCCGTAGCTTGAGCAAGAAGAGGCCAAGCTCACTTGTACACATCTTCTCTAATAGAAAACACATGTTCATGTGGATGTTTGTGCGTATTGTTTGTGTGCGGAAGAAACAGAGTATGTTTTAAAGTTAGTTAACAGTTAACGTTTTCTCAGTAACCGCATTCTCGGTCAGTTGCAGTTCTTACTGTAAAAGTATTTTCGGTAGAAGAACGAAGTAGATCTCGCAGAGTAATGCGAAGTTTTGTGTGAGAGAGAGCTCATTCTGTAGCTAGACATCTCTACTTTCAGTTGATCAAAGTTTCCGGTGGAAAAGATATCCACACATAGTACAAAGTCTGACCGGAAAGAGGCTGTCTAAACTAGTGGAGTTTTCCGTAAACTTCAGAAAGTGTTCAGTAAGTTAAGGAAGCTTTTGCATCACTTCCTTACTTCATGTATGTTTACTTGAAGTAATTATAAAAGATTTGAAGTTCATTCCGGTACGATTACGGTGTCAGTCCAGTGACAGTCTGGAGAAGTTTCGGTGAAATTCTTCAGTGAATTTAGAAGCGCAGTCTTATATGTTGAGCGCTAGACTTCGCTAAGCTATTGATTGATTACAGAGGTGTTCTAAATCACTTTAGCTTAGTTCTTCTTGGGCGTGGCGATTTCCGCAGGCTTACTAAGGTTCAGCCTTCGTCGCGTCGACAAGGAGTGGTATCAGAGTAAAGAAAGTATACCACTTTTCCGCAACAATTAAGCTACGCATAAAAGACTTAGAAGAATATACTAAAAAAATGATAATATGGCATAGAGCCTTAGCAAGAAGTCTTCATATCCCATGTAAGTGCCAAGTAATATCTGATGGTTAAAATCTTTTGCGAATGTCTTTCTCAAAACTTCAAAAGCTCATTATGAATGAAATCCTATAAGTTTGGGAAGCTCTTTCAATCCAATTCTTGATTGGATGGCTTGGGTTGAAGCCAAGGACAAGCTTCAAGCTCGCATGCCAGCCATAATAAAATCCAACCATAAACATGAAAAAGCATTAAAGGAGAGCCTAGAATAAATTAGAGGGTCTTAAGTGGGTCTTTAGAGTGCTTGACACACCGTAATGCAAGTTATGCCACTTTCAAGAACCTAAATACTTAGCACTTTAGTTGTTTAGGCTTTAATTGTGAATCCTTTATAGAGCCAAACGAGTGAGCAAGTAATGCATATTTGAGGTCAAGAAAGTGCATGACTGATCCTTGTCTATGTTGGAGTTAGACGTCTGCGGAAGCACACGAACAACACAAGGAAGAAGAAGAAGCTTGGAGCACAAACACACAATACTGAATGTATTACTAGAGAATGTACAAAGATAAGTAGCCCATTAGGGCAATAGGCATATATACAAGCCGGGGGAAAAAAACCTCCTAAAGAGGGAAAAAAGTGCCCCGGCGGTCCTAGTGTGTTCACACACATCACTACCTAAATATATCAACAAGTCCCCCCTGGGAGTGATGCGGTGAACAAGGAGTTGGCACTCATGTATAAGGAAGTGCCAAGCTATGTGGAAATCACTCCACAAAAGGAAGTAAGCCCAAAGCTTTGCGGAAAGCTTCAAACTTCTCCCTAGGTAGAGCCTTCGTGAAAAGGTCTGCAATGATCTCCTGCGTGGGCACATATGCCAAGGTGATCTCCCCAGCAGAGAACCTCTCCCTGACATAGTGATAATGCACCTCAATGTGCTTAGTGCGAGCATGGAACACAGAGTTCCTCGCAACTTCCAATGCACTCTGACTCTCAGTGAAGATGGTGGTGGCAGAAGACTGGCCAACACCCAAATCAGCCATAAGGCGTCTGAGCCACACACACTCAAGTCGCTGTGAAAGCTGCCCTATACTCAGCCTCACAACTGGAAGTGGCCACAGTAGGCTACTTCTTGCTCAACCAAGATATACATGAGCTACCAAGCATGAAGCAAAAACCACTGGTGGACACATGAGTGTCATAGCAACCAGCCCAATCTGAGTCAGAAAAAGCATGCAAATTTGGCGGTAGTGATCCCCCCTTGGGATAAAACAACCCAAGTAGCCGAGTACCACTCAAGTAGCGAACTTAACCGCCTTCCAATGAGTGACTCCTGGGCAATGCATAAACCTGCTCATCTGTGAGATAGCAAACTGAATATCTGGCCAAGTAATGCATAAGTAAATCAAGCATCCAACAGCCTGCTGATAGAGAACGGCATCAAATGCATCTCCAGCATCATGAAGACTCAATCGTAAACCTGTCTCCATAGGAGTGGCAATAGGCTTACAGTCTTCAAGGCCAAAACACTGCAATAATGTGTCAATATATTTCGTTTGACACAAAGTCATTCCACCATCAACTTGTAACCGAATGCCCAAATAGTGATGAAAATGCCCCAAATTAGACATCTCAAATGAGGCATGCAAATCAGCCTTGAAATCAGCAATATGCTTCTCAATAGGACCAGTGAGCAGCATGTCATCAACATAGACAACAATGATCAGAAGCACATCATTAGCACGCTTAACATATAAGGTGCTTTCAATTGGACTGTTCACAAAACCGTGTGCAACCAGATAGGCATGTATCTTCTCATACCAAGCACGTGGTGCTTGTTTTAAACCATATAATGCCTTCTTTAACCTGCACACCTAGTTTTCATGCCCTTTCTGCACAAAGCCACGGGGCTGAAAAACATACACTTCTTCATGCAAGTCACCATTCAGAAATGTTGTTTTAATGTACAACTGATGTACATTCCAACCATGATGGGCTGCAAGCACACAAATGCTCCGAACAGTAGTCATACAGCATGTAGGTGCAAAGGTCTCATCAAAATCAATGCCTCTTTCCTGTGCATAACCCTTTGCAACAAGCCTAGCCTTGTACCTGTTAACTGTACCATCCGGTTTACGCTTCAGCTTGTATACCCACTTAGCGCTAATGGCCTTCTTGCTAGGAGGCAAGTCACATAAAGACCATGTACCATTCTTCATTATAACATCATATTCAGATTACATGGCAGCCATCCAATTTTCTGAATTATGTGCTTCATCAAAAGAAACAGGCTCATTCTCATCACAGAGACTAGACACAGCCATAGCATAACAATCTGATGCAAAGGAGGCACTATGAGAGCTTGAACGAGTACGATATGACAAAGGTGCATCTAATTTGCTGTCATGCAAAGTCTGCACCAGCCATTTTGGCATACTTTTTGCCTGCACAATATCAACTCTCTCATCAACAAGTGCATCATGTAAATCTGCATCTGAAATAGAATGATCTACATCATCATATGAAACTTGCAAAGGCTGAGAAGTTGCCTCATTAGGACCAGCACTAGACTGTCCACCTGTAAAAAGAGGCATCAACGTATCATACATGTCTTTGGAGCTAACAGATGTCTCCTTAGTACATGAAAGCAATGGTTGAATAGCATCTTCCACAAAGACAACATCACGGCTAACCAGAATGTGTTTAGTCTGTGGATGATACAGACGATAGCCTTTACTTTCAGAACTGTACCCAACAAAAATACATTTAACTGCCTTATCATCCAATTTTCTGTGATGTTGTTTAGGCACTAATGCATATGCCAAACAACCAAAAACACGCAGATGAGCAACAGATGGCTTGCGGTCATGCCAAGCCTCATATGGAGTGATAGACTGCAATGCTTTAGTGGGACACCTGTTCAGTACATATGCTGCACACATGACAGCCTCAAGCCAGAAACTATGTGGTAAAGCCTGACTTTTGACCATGCACCTTGCCATCTCCATGAGTGACCTGTTCTTTCGTTCAGCAACCCCATTCTGTTGAGGTGTATACAGCACTGTACACTAGTGTTTTATCCCACGTTCAGCCAGAAATGCATTAAAATCAGAAGACATATATTCCCCCCCTCGATCAGAACGGAGGGTGCCCATTTTACATGCTGACAGATTTTCAGCCAAAACCAAAAACTGTTTAAAGCACATGAACACTTCTGACTTTGCCTTCAATGGATATACCCATGCATGCCTGGAAAAATCATCAATGAAAGTCACGAAGTAAAGGTAATTTCCAAAAGAGGGTGTCTGCATAGGACCACAGACATCACTATGTACAAGCTGCAATTTCTGCATAGCCCGAACTGAACCATCTTTTGGAAAGGAGGAACGCTGCATTTTGCCCAAAATACAGCCTTCACATACATGTTTTCCAGGTGCCTCAAGCTTGGGCAAAGAAGACACCATATCAGATTTCTGCAGGCGTAGCAAACTAGCAAAATTCAGATGACCAAAGCGTGCATGCCAAAGCTTTGCATCTGACATAGCCTGAGAATCATGAACTGCACATGCCGAATCATTAACAGATCTTTCATAGTCTATGAGCTTATACAGCCCACGACATAAAATGCCAGAAGCAATAATCACATCTCCATTTGACAGATCATGAACTGTACACCTGTCATCAACAAATTTCACAACCAAACCAATCTTGGCTAATGTAGAAACTGATAACAGGTTCTTTTTTATCCCTCGCACAAATAAAGCATCTGACAAGGTGAAAGAACTACCATCTGCAGTAGTCAGAATGATCTTACCAACTCCCATAACAGGATAAGAGGAGTTGTTGGCGCATGTGACAGTATTCCCTGTAGGGGCAGGCTCGAGTGAAGAGAAGAAACTTCGCTCCGAGGTAATATGTTTGGTCGCCCCACTGTCAAAGTACCAAACATCTGAGTCCACTGCAGACATGCACTGCTCATGAGAAGATGGGTCAAAACTGCAAATAGTAGTAAACGCCTATTCTTCTTCCTGTACAAGATTAGCAGACTCTGTTTTTGGTGTAGAGGCTTCTGCAACAACCATTCCAGCCTCCTTTTTCTTTGCCTCTTTTGCAGCCAGTTTTGGACAGTTCTTTATGATATGATCATTCCCTTTACAGTACTTGCAAAACAATTTCTGCTTTTCTGATTTTTTCTCGTCTTTGTCCTGGTTCTTCGAATGTGCAGCATTTGCAGATTTCTGCTTACTAGTAGAAGAGCTCCATTTTCCTTTGCCCTTCTGACTAGCCAAGAAAGTTTGATCTGCAACATGCATAATGGACCTGTTCTGCCTGGACTGATCTTCCTGCAACAGAACAGAGACTAACTCCTCAAATGATAAGGCATTCGGATTGCCTTTCATCATCAATCAAAGAGTAGAAGCGAAACTCTGATATGAATCAGGAAGACCATTCAAAACGGTCTGCACAAGTGAGCTATCTGGTATAACCTCATCAGCAGAAATCAATTGTTCCTTCAAATCTTTGATCTTTGTTAGGAAACTGTCCATAGAATCACCTTCATTCATGTGCTCACTCTCCAACTGTTTTCGGAGGTAAGCAACACGAGCCTCATTCCTAGCTTGGTACAATGTGGTAAGTGTATCCCAAGCATCCCTAGCTGTTCTGCAAGAGCGAATATGAGAAATAATGGCACGTTTGACACACAAAGCTATCAATGCATGTGCTTGGGCATCTCTGCCATCCCAACGAATTTGCTCTGCACTAGGTGCAACAGAAACAACAGCACGAACAGGAATCTGCGGAATATCATCTTCGACACCATCTTCATCAGCTCCAGCACCTGTATTTGTAGTACCTGTCGTTACAGGTGTAACCGGACGTCTTTCAACACCCTACACAATGTTCCACAATCCTTTTGCAACCAAAACATGTCGCATCATATAAGCCCATAATGGGTAGTTGATACCATCCAACTTATCCTCAACAGCCAACATACGAAATACATCACTGCTTTCAGCCATGGCCGGTGACTAAAATACCTTGATGCAGAAAATTGACTGTATCTCAAAAAGTTGAACAGAACTACCCAGACGAGTTCTGCTAGACCTGTAGCAGACTTCGAGACGCTTAAATTGGCGAACAAAAACTGGTATATACCTTTGGCACAAAAAGATGAAATAGCCTGCACAAGCACTGCGATAGTGCATTCGGAGGCCAAAACGAGCTCAGATCGCGATTTTGGCACCACAAAGCGAAGATGTTTTGATCTCGGAAACACGTTGAGTATGCTCACCAAAATTCTTGCGATTCTGAGACTGCAAACGGAGGAGTGTCGACGGCACCCTAGATGAAGCGACGACCCGCTCTGATACCAAATGTTGGAGTTAGATGTCTGCGGAAGCACACGAACAGCACAAGGAAGACTACTTCCCACTTCACAATCTAATGAAAACCTTCTATTTTGGTTCACACACATGCTGCTTGTTAAGCTCAGTGCTTCCAATACACTAGGAATTAAAAAAATCTTTTTGGACACATCAGAGTAGCTTAAAGAGCTAATACTTCCAAGTGGAATCACTTAAAATGATTCATTATACATAGAGCAGTCAATTTAGCAAGTATAGCTTTACCTCCGATTTTTTAGGACCTCTGCAGAGAATGAGTAGTGACCACTTCGACGAGCTTTTCTCCTCATCCACAGCCTGGAATGTTTTCAAACTTTATCAGCATATAGTAGACTTAGAGATGATTCCAACAAGCCATAGAACATTGAAAATGATGGAGTAATGACTGAGATATGAGCAATACAAAATGACTCTTCTGAGTGACAATGACAGAGAGATCAACAGATGTAAGTAATGATCTATTGTATTATAAGACAATGTTGTACATGATCATTGGCATGATAATCAATTCCCAATGATAGATAGAGGTATAGGATATAGAGTAAGCCTCTCTATTACATCAATGATAAACTCTAAGCTCAGTAATGAGTCCTCTCTTTCCGTGAGTTTTTGAATTGATCTTTTATAATGTTGTTCTTCAATTTGAATTTGAACTCGAATTTTGGTGCTCTCTAAAAAAGTGATCCCCTAATCTAGGAGATATTCTCTCCAAATGAATTCGTAGCTTTTCCATCTAACTAACTCCACGAGTTTAGTGGTAGTTACAAATATTCCTCTAAGTCAAATAGACTTTTACAAATGGTAAAAGGTACAGAATCCATAGAAATGGTTCTCATGGGTCTTCAATCAATTTCTCATGGAGTCTTCTCATGCTTAGCCAAGTGTGTATGCTTGGATCTTGCACCAACACCTCCCCCTCAAGCCAAACATCTTGGCTTGATTTTCTTTATCAATCTTCTTGTATGTCGTGCAATCCAATCATAGCTTTAAACCTGTAAAGTTTAGTACCATCAAGAGCTTTGGTCAATAAGTATGCACGTTGCATATTAGTTGATACATATGCCAATTGAATTTCCTTGCTCAATATCTTCTCTCTCACATAATGATAGTGAACCTCTATATGCTTGATCCTAGCATGATAAATAGGATTTGCTGCAAGATGTAAGGAACTTGTATTATCTCCAAAAATCATTGAAGATATAGTATGCAATCATAAATCTGTTTATAGTAATCTGATCCATATGTCCTCTTGAGTAGCATTGGCCAATCCTCTATATTCTGCCTCTGTTGAAGATAAAGCAATAGTAGGTTGCTTCTTAGAAGACCATGATATAGGCTTGTCACCTGCAAAAGATAGATAATCTGAGATACTCCTATCATCTTTGCAACCTGCCCAATTTGCATCTGAGTATATCTTGATTCCAAATCTGAAGTATAAGGAAAGTATAAACCTTGGTTTTGAGTGCCCTTAAGGTACTTCAAAATTCTCTTGGCAGCTTCCAAATGAGGTACTCTAGGTTTGTGCATAAATTGACTTAAAACACTTATTCCATAAGCAATATCAACCCTTGTCAATGTAGCATAATTCAAGCTTCCCACTATGCTTTGGCATCCTGCAATATTTTCAAGCACATCACCTTCATGAGCACTTAATTTTTGTTTTACCTTCATAGGAGTGCTAGCTACCTTGGCATCCTGCAATTAAAATTTCTTCAACATGTCCTGTACATACTTTCTTTGAGTAATGTAAATGCCAGAGTTAGTATAGACTAACTCAAGTCCAAGAAAATCCTTTAGTGATCCAAGATCAGTGATTTTGAACTCCTGCATCATTTGATTTTTTATCTGCTTGATGTCATTAGCATCATTACCTGTGAGTATAATATCATCAACATACTCCGAATTACTTCTCTTAACAAATAGAGAAGTATCTGCTTTACTCGATGAATCCTTGATCTTGAAGGTATGTAGTCAACCTATGGTTCCATGCCCTAGGTGCCTGCTTCAATCCATAAAGAGCTTTGTTCAGTTTACATACATATGTTACCTTGCTTGGGTCCTCATAACCAAGAGGTTGAGACATCTACACCTCCTCTGAAATCCAGCCATTTAGAAATGCATATTTTACATCCAATTGGTACATGTTCCAATTCTTAGATGCAGCCACACTTACCAATACCCTGATGGTTGGCAATTTTACCACAGGTGAGAAGGTTTCTTCATAATAAACTCCTTGGGTTTGTGCAAAACCCTTACCCACAAGTCTAGCTTTGTACCTGCTTATTGATCCATCAGAATTTCTCTTGATCTTATAGATCCATCTAGAACCAAACACCTTCATAGACTCCTTCTTTGGCACTAGATCCCAAGTATCATTCTCCTTGAGTGCTTTAATTTCTTCATCTATAGCTTCCTTCCATTCTATCTTGGTTTTTGCCTCTTCATATCATGATGGCTCTTCAAGTGACAAATCTTTTGCAAGATAAATAGAATGCTTAGTAACTAAAGAAGTGTCATACACATATCTGGTTGGCTTCCTGCTTTCCCTTTGTGATCTTCTGATTGCTTGGTTGGATGATTCAGGTATATCCTCCAACTTCTTCATCTTGACTTTGCCTTTGGACTTACATGCCTTGAATTCTTCTAGGTTGATGATGTCTTCATCATCTGAGTTGGTGTCTTCAATTTGATTTGGCTCCTTCTTGGTAAGGCTTGGAAATTCCTCTTCCAAGTCATAAGGTAATTTTACTTTCCTGCATTCACTTTCAAACCAAGAATCATTCTGATTCAAGTCACCCCTATGAAGATGCACTTCTCTACCTTAGGGTCTACTTTACCTCTGATTTGAGAAGGGACATGCACATAAGCAACACATCCAAAGATCATGCAATGATCAAAAGAAGGTCTCTCTTCTCCTGTGCCATGCTTCATATGGGGTCATCCCATCAAGAGATTTTGATGGCAACCTGTTAACAAGTTATGTAGCAGTAGATATACTTTCTGCCCACAAATAATTAGGTAATTTTTTCTCATTTAGCATTGACCTAGCTGTTTCAACAATTAGTCTATTTCTCCTCTCTACCACCCCATTCTGCTTAGGGGTATACCTTTTTGTGATTTCCCTTTTGATTCCTCTATCTTGCAAGAATGCATAAAACTCATTTGAAAATTACTCACCTCCTCCATCTGATCTTAGTCTTTTTAGGCTTCTTCATGTTTGATTCTCAACAAGTGCAAGATACTTCTTAAAGCAACTAAATACTTCATCTTCGTGCTTCATAAAATATAAGATAGTCCACCTACTAAAGTCATCAATGAAAGATACATAATACCTTGATCCAAAAATTAAGGGATCCGTACTTGGCCCACATACATCTGTATGGACAAGCTCCAAGTAGTCCTCATGCATGTAGTGTTTCTTTGAGAAGGGTAACCTGTGAGAATTTCCAAACTAACAAGCACCACATTTATAGATCATGTGTTGCTTGGATACAATTGGTATCCCAAGCACACATTGATCTCTACATATTTGCTTTAAGGTTCTCTCACCAATATGCCCTAATCTCTTATGCCAAATTTCAAGCTCTAATAATGTTTGGTCTTTGTAACTGTAAAGTGCAATATTCCTTGTATCTTCAATTTCAAAGTTAAATAATCTACTTGTCTTTTCTCCTTTGGCAATTCTCTTGAATCCATGTTGGGGATCCTCCACAAATGCTCCATATTTGTTGAGCCTGACATGAAAATCCTTTTCCATAATTTGTCCAACACTTATCAAATTTTTGGTGATTGTTGGTATATATAGAACCTCGCTCAACATATTTCTATTCCCATCAGAGGTTTTATAATTTCCTACCTTGATCACTGAGTGCTTGGTGTCATCATCTATTTGTACCTAATGTTTTTCCTTAGGTTCCTCAAGGTCAGAAAGAAGAGCTACATTGCATGCCACATGGTTTAAACATCCTGAGTCAATGTAGAAGAGATGGTCATCATTCATACCTTGCTTTGAAGTCATAGTCATAATCAGAAGGGAATCTTCTTGTTCCTCTGTATAATTGTTGTAGTCTTTCCTTGACTTTAGCCTCCTGGGTAGTTGTTATTGTAATTGTTGTTGTAGTTGTTATTGTAGCCTTGATGATGGTTGAATCTTCCTCTTGATTGTGTATATCCACCTCTTTGGAAACCTCTACCTCTATGATTCTTGAATTTCCTGTAGCACTCATCTGTAATATGATTTGAAAAACCACAAATATCACATGGGGAAGAGTTGAAAGATCTCCCCCTACCTTGCTTACCTCCTCTGCCGCTACCTCTTGAGTTTCTACCTCTCCTGTATAGTTGGCTTGAGAGGTTGTACCTTCATCCTCAATCTTCTTGCTTTTCCCTTTCTCTTTAGACTTGCCTTTATCTGTGTATATGGAAGAAGACCTATTACCTCTTCATGAATCTCCATTCTTGTTGAGCTTGGCTTCATGGGTAAAGAGTTGCCCCATGAGTGTGGTAAGATCTGGAATCTGCATGTCCATGTACAAGTCCATGGCAGTTGTGAAGCTCTCCCATTTGTCATCTGCCTTAATGCCATTGATCACATGTCTCACAATTTGCTCCTCTTCAATATCCTCTCCTATGCTTGCTAATTGGTCAGCCACATCCTTGACTTTGTTCACATACTCTGAGATGCCTTGCTTGGGTTGCTTCCTTTGAGTGGTAAACTCAATCCACAATTGGTTCTTTCTAACCCTTGTGTTGGACGAAAAATATGAAGATAATGTTTCTCAAGTCTCTTAGGATATCTTACAGTTCCTAATGTGTGGAAGAAGAAAATCAGAGATTGATTTAAGTAAATATGACCTCCCTAATGCATCCTTGGCACACCATGAATTGATTCTTTCATGCTCCTCTCTTGTAGGTTGTCTTTTGCTTCTGAAAAATGGGCATCTCCTCATCTCCTGAGATGTATCCATAGAGACTCCTTCCTTGCAAGTATGTCTTCATCCTCAAGGACCATGCTTGATAGTTGTTCCTATCCATTTTATCAATAAAAGAAGGAAAACCATCTCCCATTTTACCTTAGCTTTGCTCTCATACCACTGTTGGGAAAGATGGATGGACACTCCAAGAAATGAGTAGGTACTTCAAACTCTTGCTTTGTACTAACCCTCTTTCACTTCAAAGTTGAGTTGTAGGCCCTCTTAACTTTCCAATGACACTAAACAAGTGCCTACATACTTTTAAATGATGGAAGTAATGATTAATTCAAGAGAGACTACTTCCAACTTCACAATCTAATGAAAACCTTCTATTTTGGTTCACACAGCTGCTGCTTGTTAAGCTCAGTGCTTCGAGTACAATAGTAATTACAAATATTCCTTTTTGAGATATCAAATTAGCTTAAAGAGCTAATGATTCCAAGTGGAATCACTTAAAATGATTCACTATACATGGAGCAATCAATTTGAAAAGTGTAGCTTTAACCCCGATTCTTTAGGACCTTTGCAGAGAATGACCAATGACCACTTTGAAGAGCTTTTCTCCCAGTCCACTATCTGGAATGTCTTCAAAATTTGTTAGCATATATTAGACTTAGAGATGATTCCAACAAGCCATAGAAAATTGAAAATGATGGAGTAATGATTGAGATATGAGCAATACAAAATGATTGTTCTGAGTGACAATGACAGAGAAATCAACAGATGTAAGTAATGATCTATTGTATTATAAGACAATGTTGTACATGATCCTTGGCATGATAATCAATGCCCAATGATACATACAGGTATAGGCTATAGAGTGAGACTCTCTATTACATCAATGATAAAATCTAAGCTCCTTAATGAGTCCTCTCTTTCCACGAGTTTTCGAATTGACCTTTTATAACATTGTTCTTCAATTTGAATTTGAATTCAAATTTTGGCTCTCTCAAAAAAACTGATCCCTTAATCTAGGGGATATTCTCTCCAAATGAATATTGGTGCAAACACCAAGCCTACACATTTGGCTAGAGTTTATGTGCAACTAATTGAAGCTCCATGGGAACCATTGCTATGAAGCTTTTATCTTTTACCATTTATAAAAGTCTATTTGACTTGAAGGAATATTTGTAGCTACCACTAAACTCGTGGAGTTTGTTAGATTGAAAAGTTATGACCTTATTTGGAGAGAATATCTCCTAGATTAGAGGTTCACGTTTTAGTGAGAGCCAATGAAGAAGTCAAATTCAAAGTTCAAATGACTCATCTATAAAAGATAATTGAAAAACTCGCAAAATAGATCACTTCAATTACAAGTTCTTGTTGATTACTTTGTAAGAGAAAGAGGCTCACCTCATAGCCTACACTACTCATTATCATTAGGCACTAATTATCATGCCAATGATTATGTACAACATTGTCTTTTAATACAAAAAATCAATACTTTCATCTATGGTCTCTCTGTCATAGCTACTCAGAACATTCATTTTGTATTGCTCATATCTTAGTCATTCCTTCACCATTTTCAACATTCTATAGCTTATTGAAATCAGATCTAAGTCCTCTACATGCTCACAAATTTTGAAGATAATCCTATCAGCATATTTGGAGAAAAGTGTGTCGAAGTACCTACTAGTCAAACTTTGTAGAGGTTAATAAATCGAGGGTAATGATTTGATTGCTAAATTGATTGCTCTATGTATAGTGCATCATTTCAAGTGATTTCACTTGGAATCATTAGATCATTAAGCTAATTTAATATCTCCAAAAGAAATATTTTTAATTCCTACTGTACTGGAAGCACTGAGCTTAACAAGCAACAAGTGTGTGAAGAAAAATAGAAGGTTTTCATTAATCCTTCAACTTGGAAGTAGTCTGTTTTGAATCAATCATTTCTCGCATAATTTCCAAAGTACACAGGCACTGGTTTAGTGTCATTGGAAAGCTAAGAGGGCCTACAATGAAACTCTGAAGCAAAAATAGACTGGTACAAAGCGGGGATTGGCAGTACCTACTCATTTCTTGAAGTGTCCATGCATCTTTCCCAACAGTGGTATCAGAGCAAAGCTAAGGTAAAATGGGAGATGGTTTTCCTTCTTTCATTGATAAATTGGACAGGAACAACTATCAAGCATGATCCTTGAGGATGAAGACATAGTTGCAAGGAAGGAGTCTCTATGGATACATCTGAGGAGATGAGGAGATGCCCATTTTCAAAAGCAAAGGACAACCTACAAGAGAGGAGCATGAAAGACTCAATACATGGTGTGCCAAGGATGCATTAGCAAGGTCATACTAACTTAACTCAATCTCTGATTTTCTTCTTCCATATATTAGGAACTATAGGACATCCCAAAGACTTGGGAAACATTGTCTTCATACTTCTCTTCCAACATATGGGCTAGGAAGAACCAATTGTGGATTGAGTTTACCACTCAAAGAAAGCAACCCAAGCAAGGCATCTCAGAGTATGTGACCAAAGTCAAAGATGTAACTGATCAATTAGCAAGCATACGAGAAGAAATTGAAGAAGAGCAGATTGTGAGACAAGTAATCAATGGGATCAAAGTAGATGACAAATGGGAGAGCTTCACAACTGCCATGGACTTGTACATGGACATGCAGATTCCAAACCTTACCACACTCATGAGGCAACTCTTTACCCATGAATCCAATCTCAACAAGAACAGAGATTCATCAAGAGGTAATAACTCTTCTGCCTATACACAGATAAAAGTAAGTCTAAAGAGAAAGGAAAAAACAAGAAGATTGAGTATGACGGAGCTACCTCCCAAGCAAACTATGCAGGGAGAGGTAGAATCTCAAGAGGAAGGAGCAGAGGAGGTAAGCAAGGTAGGGGGAGACCTTATAACTCCTCACCATGTAATATTTGTGGATTGTCAAATCATACTACAGATGAGTTACAGGAACTTCAAGAATCAGAGAGGTAGAGGATTTCAAAGAGATGGATATACACAATCAAGAGGAAGATTCAATCACCATCAAGGCTACAATAATAACTACAACAACAACAACTACCAAGGAGGCTATAAATCAAGGAAAGATTACGACAAATATACAAAGGAGCAAGAGGCTTCTGTTCTGATTATGAATATGACTTCAAAACCAGGTATAAATGATGACCATCACTTCTACATTAACTCAAGATACTCAAACCATGTGGCACGCAATGTAGACCTTCTCTCTGACCTTGAGGAACCTAATGGTGAGCATCAGGTACAAACAGGTGATGACAACAAGCACTCAGTGATCAAGATAGGAAATGTTAAAACCTCTGATGGAAGTAGAAATCTTTTGAGCAAAGTTCTATATGTACCTATAATTACCAAAATTTTGATGAGTGTTGGAGAGATTGTGGAAAAGGGTTTGCAAGTAAGGCTCAATCAATATGGAGTATTTGTGGAGGATCCCCAACATGGCTTCAAGAGAATTACCAAAGAAGAAAAAAAAGATAGACTATTCACTTTTGAACTTGAAGATGCAAGGAATATTGCACTTTATAGTTACAAAGACCAAACACTATCAGAGCTTGAAATTTGGCATAAGAGATTAGGGCATATTGGTGAGAGAACTTTAAAGCAAATATGTAGAGATCAATGCATGCTTGGGATACCTAATGTATCCAAGCAACCCATGATCTATAAATGTGGTGCTTGTAAGTTTGGAAAATTTCATAGGTTACCCTTCTGAAGGAAAGGTTACAAGCATGAGGACTACCTAGAGCTCGTCCATACATATGTATGGGGACCAAGTAAGGATCCCTCAATTTCTCGATCAAGGTATTATGTAACTTTCATTGATGATTTCAATAGGTGTACTATCTTATATTTTATAAAGTACAAAGAGGAAGTATTCAGTTTCTTTAAAAAGTATCTTGCACTTGTTGAGAACCAAACAGGAAGAAGTCTAAAGAGACTAAGGTCAGATGGAGGAGGTGAGTACTTCTCAAATGAGTTTGATGCATTCTTACAGGATAGAGGAATCAAGAGCAAAAATACAAGGTATATCCCTGAGCAAAATAGGGTGGCAGAGAGGAGGTATTACTTGTGGGCGAAAAGTGTATCTACTGCCACTTATCTTGTAAACAAGTTGCCATCCAAATCTCTTGATGGGATGACCATATATGAAGCATGGCATGCTAAAAGACCTTCACTTGATCATTGCAAGATCTTTGGATGTGTTGCTTATGTGCATATCCCTTCTCAAATCAGAGGTAAGCTAGATCCTAAGGCAGAGAAGTGCATCTTCATTGGGTATGATTTGAATCAGAAAGGATACAGGTTCTACAATCCTTCTAGCAGAGGATTTATGGTTAGTAGAGATGTCTTTGATGAGAACGACTCTTGGTTTGAAAGTGAATGCAGGAAAGTAAAAAACCTTATGACGTGGAAGAGAAATTTCCAAGCCTCACTAAGGAGCCTAATCAGATTGAAGACATCAACTCAGATGATGATGACATCATCAACTTAGAAGAATTCAAGGCATAGAAGTCCAAAGGCAAAGTCAAAATGAAGAAGTTGGAGGATACACCTGAATCATCCAAGCAATCAGAAGATCACAAAGGGAGATGAAGAAGCCAATCAGATATGGGTATGACACTTCTTTAGCTATTAAGCACTCTGTTTATCTTGCAAAAGACTTGTCATTTGAAGAACCATCATCATATGAAGAGGCAAAGACCAAGGCAGAATAGAAGGAACTATGAATGAGAAAATTAAAGCACTCAAGGAGAATGATACTTGGGAGCTAGTACCAAAGAAAGAGTCTATGAAGGTAATTGGTTCTAGATGGATATATAAGATCAAGAGGAATTCTGATAGATGATCAATGCACTTCATTATACAATATACTCTTTAGTGAAATAAATAGAGTAGCCAAACATCATCCAAAAGTCTAAATAGTCTTATGTGTGGTATGCAAAGGCTTCCAAAACTTCATAATCATTTAAACTATTCTTCTAATGTTCAAGTGCAAGGGCAGCATATCCGAAATTCATAATAGCAAGAAGACAACAACCGTGTAAGTCATAGGTTAAAATTTGGACATTGATCCTAATGAGAGGGCATTCACCAAACCTCATGCCCACAAGCTTTGTGTCCTTATATAGATTCAAAATTGGGTCCTTAATCACAACAAAGACAAGTAAAGAAAAACAACCAATGACCTTTGAATCAATAAGAAGCCATTCATAAATATATGAAAATCAAACATATTCATCAAAGAGTCTCCTTTGAATGTTGAAGTCCAAGGTCTATCATCCATTTGAGTAGATAGGAACATGTTAGAGTTTTGAGGTCTATGGAAGCACACAAATAGCACAAGGAAGACGAAGATCACAATATCAATACTCAATGTATCACCAAGTGAATGTATTAAGATAAGTGACCCATTAGGGTTATAGGTGTATATACAAGTGAGGGGAACAAACCTCCTAAAGAGGGAAAAAGTGCCCCGAAGTTCCTAACTCTGTTCACATACATCACTACCGAAAACCCCCTTAGGAGTGATGTGAACAAGGAGTTGGCACTCATGTATATGCCAAGCTATGTGGAAAGAGATCAATCCACCAAAGGAAGCAAGCCCAAAGCTTTGCAACAAAGCTTCAAACTTCTCCCTAGGCAGAGCCTTTGAGAAAAGGTCTACAACATTATCTTGCATAAGCCAAACTGATCTCTCCAACAAAGAACCTCTATCGACATAATGATAGTGCACCTCAATGCGCTTAGTGCGAGCATGGAGCACAAGGTTTCTTGCATCTACCAATGAGCTCTGATTGTTAGTGAAGATGGTGGTGGCAAAAGATTGACCAACACCCAAATCATCCAAACGGTGTTTGAGCCACACACACTCAACATTTGTTGTGAAAGCTATACCCTATACTTAACCTCACAACTACAAATGGCCACATTAAGTTGCTTCTTGCTCAACCAAGGTATGCATGAGCTACCAAACATAAAGCAAAAACCACTAGTGGACACACAAGTGTCGTAGAAACCAACCCAATATAAGGCAAAAAAATCATGTAATTGTGGTGGTAATGATTCCCCCCTTAGGGTAAAGTAATCCAAGTTATTAGGTACCACTCAAGTAGCAAACGATGTGTTTAACCACTTACCAATACTTGAAACCTAGGTTATGCATAAATCTGCTCCTTTGAGAGATACCAAATTGAATACCAGGTCTAGTTATTCATAAGTAAATCAAACGTCCAACCTCTTGCCAATACTCAACACCTAGGGAATGCATAAACCTGCTCATCTAAGGAACAACAACCTGAATATGAGGTCAAGTTATGCATAAGTAAACGAAACATCCAACCCACTAATAGAGAACATCATCAAATGCATCTCAACATCATGAAGACTCAACTCTAAACATGTTTCCATGGGAGTAGGAATAGGCTTGCAATCTTTAAGGCCAAAACACTAATAATGTATCAATATATTTTGTTTGGCACAGTCCTATCCCCCCATCAACTTGCATAAATAGAATGCCCAAATAATGATGCAAATTCCTCCAATATGACATCTTAAAAGAGGCATGCAAATCATCCTTAAATTCAACAAAATGCTGGTCATTAGCACCAATGAGCAACATGGCATCAACATATACAACAATGATAAGATACATCACCTGCACACTTAACATATAAGGTTCTCCCAATTGGATTGTTTTCAAAACCATGTGCTAACAAGTAGGCATGTATCTTTTCATACCAAGCATGTGGTGCTTGCTTCAAACCATATAATGCCTCTCAACATGCACACTTTGTTTTCATGTCCTTTTTGCACAAAACCATGGGACTCAAATACATACACTTCTTTATGTAAGACACCATTATACACTTCTAATGTCCAATTGATGATGATCTACAAGTGCACAAATGCTACAAACATCGGTCATATTGTGTGTGGGATCAAATCTCTCTTCAAAATCAATACCTCTCTCTTGAGCATAACCTTTGGCAACAACTCTCTCCTCATACGTATCAATTGTTCCATCACACTTACATTTCAATTTTTATTTCCATTTAGTGCTAGTGGCCTTTTTGCCTAGAAGCAAAACACATAAATACCAAATACCATTTTTCATAATAGCATCATATCCTGATTGCATAGCAACCATCCAGTTTTTTGAATGTTGATCTTTATCAAAAAGAAACATCATCATCCAGTTTTCTTAATGTTGATCTTTATCAAAAGAAACAGACTCATTCTCATCGCAAAGACTAGAGGCAACAATTGCACAACAATCTGATGCAAAGGAAGCACGATGAGACCCTAAAAGGGTACAATATAACAAAGGTGCATCTTATTTGCTAAATTACAAAGTCTGAACTTAGCCTCTTCTATGGCAATCCTCTCATCAACACGTGCATCATGTAAATCTACATCACAAATGGAATGATTTACATCACCATGTCAAACCTATAAAGGTTGAAAAATTTCCTCATTTGGATCACCACCTGACGATCCACCTGTAAAAAGAGGCATCAAAGTTCCATACGCATCCTTTGAGCTAACTCATGTCACCTTGGTACATGAAACTAATTGCTGAATTGCATCTTCCACAAAAAACAACATCATAGCTAACCATAATGCATTTAATATATGGATGATATAGATTATAGACTTTGTTTTCCAAATAGTACCCAACAAAAATACACTTTCACTACTTTATCATCCAATTTCTTGCATTGTTGTTCAGGCACTAATGCATATGCCAAATAACCAAAGATATGCGAATGAGCAACAAATGGCTTGCAACCATCCAAAGCTTCATATGGAGTGATGGATTGCAGTGCTTTGATGGGACATCAGTTAATTACATATGCTACACACATAACATCCTCGAGCTAGACGTAAAGTGGTAAAGCCCAACTTTCGACCATAGACCTTGCCATTTCAATGAGACATGTTCTTTCTATCAACAACTCCATTTTTTTGAGGTGTATATAGCACTATATATTGATGTTTTATCCAAGTATCAGCTAGAAATGCATTGAGATCAGAACATATACCCCTCCCCATCCTCCCCCTCAATTAGAACAAAGGATGTCCAATCTACACGTTGTCTGGTTTTCAACCATAACCAAGAACTATTTGAAGTGCAAACACTTCGGGCTTTGCTTTAAATGGATAGAACCATGCATGCCTGAAGTAAGTCATCAATAAAAGTAACGAAGTAATGGTGATTCCCGAATGAAGGTGTCTTCATAGGCCCAAAGACATCACTATGAACAAGCTACAATTTATGAGCAACTCAAATTGAACCATCTTTTGGAAAGGAGAAACACTATTTTTCCCAAAATATAGCCTTCAAAGACATGTTTACAAGGTTCCTCAAGACTTCATTAGAGAGGATATCATTTCATATTTTTGCAAGCAAAGCAAACTAGCAAAATTAGATCACAAAAGCATGCATGCCAAGGCTTTACATCTGAGATAGCTTGAGAATCATGAATTGCACATGTTGAATCATTCAAAAATTTTACATAATCTATGAGCTTATACAACCTACGACATAAAATGCCATAGGAAATAATAAAATCACCATTTGAGAGATCATGTACTTCGCATTTATCATCAATAATCAAGCCAAACTTGGCTAATGCTGAAACTAACAACAAATCACAATCATATATAAAGCATCTGATAATGTAAAAGAACTGCCATAAATAATAGTTAAAATGATCTTACCAACGCCTATTACAAGATAACAGGAGTTGTTAGCACATGTAACAATATTCCCTACAGGGGCACACTCAAGTGAGCTGAAGAAACCATGCTACAAGGTAATATATTTGGCGACCCAACCATCAAAGTACCAACATTATGTCTATTGTAGACATACACTGCTCATGAGAAGATGGATCATAGTTCCAGACACGAATAAACACCCATTCTTCATTCTAAATAAGAGTCAGCGACTACTTTAGGTATAGACGCCTCTACAAAACCATTCCAACCTCTTTCTTCTTTGCCACTTTTGCAAGTAGTTTAAGAAAACTCTTTATCACATGATCATTTTATTTACAGTATTTACAAAATTGTTTGTGCTTTCTTGTTTTCTTATCATCTTTGTCTTCCTCTTTCAACTCTACAACATTACTAGATTTCTCATTACTATTAGATGAGATCCATAAAGAGAGACTAACTCCTAATTAGCTTATTTTACCTAGACTAATCTTCCTCCAACAAAAGAGAGACTAACTCCTCAAATGTTAAGGCATTTGGATTGTATTTCATCATCAATCCAAGAGTAAAAGTAGAGCTTGATATGAATTTGTAAGACCAGTAAGAACAGACGACACAAGTGAACTATTTGGCAAGATTTAATAAGCAAAGATAATCAACTAATCCTTCACATTTTTTACCTTCATAAAAAAACTCTCCATAGAATCTCCTTCATTAGAAGCTCTCTCTCCAACTATTTTTAGAGGTAAGCAACATGAGTCTCATTTCCCGCCTCATATAAAGTTCTGTATTGCCAGCATCCTTTGTTGGCTTGTTGGAATGAATGTGAGGAATAATGGCATGTTTGACAAACGAAGCTATCAATGCATTTGCCTAAGCATCTCTGCCATCCCAAAAAAATTTCTCTACAGAAGGTGCAACAAGAACGAGAGCATAACTAGGAAATTGAGGATCATCATCTTCAATACCACCTACATCACATTTAATAATTGTATTTCAAGATATAGCAAGACATTTTTCAATATCTTGCACAATATTCCATAGCCCTTTTGCTACCAATACATGATGCATCATATATGACCATAATGGGTTATTTAGTACCATCCAACTTACCCTCAACAACTAACATATGGAATACATCATTGCTTTCAACCATGGCTAGTAACTAAATATCCTGAAGTAGAAAAATGATTCTATCTCAAAGTTCGAGTAGAAACACCTTGTTGAGCTCTACTAAACTTGTAGCAAACTTTGAGACGCTTATAATGGCGAACCAAAACCTATATATTTGTTTGGTACAAGAGGACAAAATTGCCTGCACAATCACTTGTGCGTTCGGAGGCCCAAATGAGCTCACCAATTTTCATATGATTCTAAGCCTATGATCAGAGGGGTATCGAGGATGGCCTAGATGAATTGATAACTTTCGCATATACCAATTTTTGGAGTTTGAGGTCTACAAAAGCACATGAAGACAAGGAAGAAGAAGAATCTTGAAGCACCACACAATACTAAATGTATTACCAAGTGAATGCACCAAGATAAGTGACCCATTAGGGTTACATGCATATATACAAGCCAAGGGGGAAGGGGAGACCTCTTAAAAGAGAGGAAAAAAAGTACCCCACCAATCCTAAGTGTGTTCATGCATATCACCACTAAAATATAACACAACATGGTGGTGGTTGTCCCATACCCATATGCCGTATCTATGGTCGTTAGCCTAGATAAGACTCTTTCTTTAAGAGATGCCATATGTCATGGACGAATCTATCTTAAAAGCCTTAGTGCTCAAATTCAACTTTAGGAGAGAATATTTTCAATCACTTCCTAATAGCTACCACCAACCAGATTTTCGAAAAAGGAGTAAAGACTACGCACAAGCCTGGATGAGTATAACATGTAGAAGTTGGAGAGATATGGTCGATGAATGAAAAGGGAGGCGAATGAATGAAGACGAAGGTTGGTTAGGAATGCGAAAACTAGACTTGTCCAATACATAATGTCAAAAATATGCCTTAAATCAATTCCATTGATCTGATAATCGTCCGCAACCGCAAGTTAGATGATCCATTTGCACTCTTGTTGTCCCCAAGCTCACAAGGTCCAAGCTTCCACTTCACCTAGCAACCAATTAGATGTTGTGGAAGAGAACAGAGAGGATCTTCATGAAGGGTATTAGATACAGAAGGAATCCCAATGGAGCATGGCAAAGAATCACCTTGTTTCTTTACCTTGCAGCTACTACCTATGCAAGGATGAGATTTCCTAGGTGCAAGTGTCCACTTCCCGCATATCCACATCTAGTAGGAGACATGGGAAAAGCATTGTACTATAGATATCTGGGAAGGACATTGAAGAGAGTCATGTCTCACATAGATGACCATAACAATGGAGCAAAGCTCCCCAATGAGCATGAGCCACCATTGAAACACCTCTTAAAGGGAGAGATGTAGTGATGAGAGGTACGGGGAGTGATGCTCCACCCCACGTGCCCGAACACAAAGCAAGGTAAGCATAATTCTTACCCCTAGAATGGGAGAGGGAGAGAGAGAACCGTGAGGGAGAGTATCAACCTCCTTCCCACCAACCATGCATGCACAACCATTGAACTTGAAAGAGGAGAGAGAATAATTCAACTCCTTCAACAAACGTTATACACATATCTAACACAAAAATCAAGTGAGGGAAAGAGACACATCGAAGTACATCCCCCCATTTATTATTGCATCGAGAACAACAAAATTAAACAAGTGAAGATTACCCAATGAGCTTTGTACGTTGCAATTATCTTTTTCTTTGGTTTGTTGTTTTAAGTGGAGGGGAAAGGGAAGAAGGGATGACCCGATTATCCTAACCAAGGAAGTCACTCAAGAAGATATGACAATTGTGGAGTGATGCCATATATGTGTGTGTGGTGTATGTGTAAGTGGATGACACAAAGCGGGAAAGAAAAGGGTATTAAAGAAAAGTTATCATGAAACCAACAAAAATGAACATAAAAAAAAAAAAGAATAAGGCTAATAACCAACGCCACACATATACACAACATGAACATGAAGCAACCAATGATTGAAGGCCAAAGATCCCAAGCAACAATGCCAATTTTTGCCCCTTAGGGGAGTATTTGACCATAATAGCTTTGCATAGAAGCAAGATGCTTCTCCAAGTTAGGCTTACACATGATGCAAGGCTTGCGATAAACACTCACATTAACAAATGCCTCAATGGTGCAGATAATCATTGATCAAATACAAACCACCTTCACAACCATATGTAAAGTCTAGCTAGTATCTACACACAACATGACCAACTCCAACTACACAAAGAAGTGAGTAAACAACAAATGACATTTTCATGCTGATCCAAATGGAGGCTATAAGGCCTAGGCCAAGGGATTGAAAATACAAGAAATGTCTCTCATTATATAGAAGAGGAGAATGAGGGAAGCCATGAAGAGAATCTGCGTGTGGACCCGGATCATATGGAAAACCAAAAAGATACGAGTTATAAGATGGATAGTTATCTAATTCAAATAGAAATCTTTCTAAATAAAAAAGGACGACGGGCTTTGCACATAATCGAATAAGATCTTAGAATATAAAAAAGAAAGGCTTCCCTAGAAAAAGAAGTAACTACTTTCTAAGAGGTGATTTTCATGAGTCTTTCAAAAGAGAACTAAGGGGTAGTTTCCATGGGGAAACTCATACACAGTGGAATTTTGGGAACCACCACTAAGGCCCCTACATCTTCAAAGGTCATCCAACTATATCCATCCATGTCTATGCTCCATATAGGTCCACCAAACAATGATGTATGAAATGTGTATGTATGCGTGTATGTGTGTGTGCACGCACTCTCTTTAGATTTTTAGGTGAATAACAGTGATAGACATACATCCACAAAATCGAGAAAATATTTTCCATCAAGTAGTACCAATGACAATGGCATACACACTAAAGATTTGGAATATATGAAGAATAATCTAGATTTATACAAATAATATAAAAAAAACCTACAAATATATAATGCACCCCATCAAGTAGTTGTCATGTATATAGCCAAAATAAAAGAAGAGATACAAAAAAACAAAAAAACGAGAGAGAAAACATAAAGCCAACATAAAAGAAGAGAGAAAAACGAATAAGAAACAATAATAGACGAAAGAAATGAAGATGAAAGTGAATAAATAATTATTAATTCTTAATGTTTTATGATGTATTATATAAGTTTTGAACTAGAATGTAATTTATACTCTATTAAAGTGATTATGGAAAGTGACGTTTCTGGTAAGAGATATATAAACGCTGTGAAAAGTGAAAGGTTATGGAATGTGAAATTTAATTGCGGTCTTTATATATATTTTTACATATTTGAAATTTATTACATATAGATTATGATCCTTGTACAAAGTGATGTTTAGAATTGTACATTACATTAGTACATTCCTATATTTTATGGTTGGCCTAAGTTCCTAATTTCAATTACTTTCAACGCACAATCATACACACATTGTGTGCTATTTAAGTTTAATCAAATTTCTCATAAAAATTTTGCAATTTTGATAGAATGCTTCCAATAGTTCTTACCATGTGGAATACATGGCTTGTTATTCTACAAAAGAATGGAGAAATTTATTAAGAACACAGAGAGGAGGATGGCGAGAATCGCCAACAAGTTGGCCTTATCTTCCTCGTCTTCACCTTATGGGTCCCCCTACATCCTTCCTTTTGTCTTCCTCATTATCCCACATATGAATCTATCCATGCAAAACAAGTGGCTTGTTATTGTCCACCACCACCCCTTTTTTATGCAAATTTGACTCATCATCTACGATAATCAGCTCTCATGTGGAAAGTGCTAGATTTTCTTGCTCTCTCAATTCCTCATCCTCACCTTCCATGTTGAATTCATTATTCATCTCGTTGTCCTCATCCTCATCTCCTTCATTTCCTTGTTGATCTTGTTATTGTTGTTTTTGTTGTTGTTTTTGTTGTTGATTATGCCCTAATTAATCTTGTTGTTGTCTACCCCTATTAATATTGTTGTCTTTGGTGGTCTTGTTGCTCTTGGTCATCTTGGTGTTGCTCCTCACATCTTTCCCTTCCAAATGGAGAGCACGTTGAAAATTCTTACCATCCTCACTATCTTCATCTTCCACTTTCTAGTCCTCCTCGCCATTCCTCTCATCTTCATCATCTTCATCTTGCTAGTGCTTTTCTACATTCCTCGTTTGTTCCTCCTTGTTAAGAAGCTCATCTTTTTTATGTTTCACATTTGCATCTTGGCCTTAGATCCTTCTACTTCACCAACCCTTTCTCCTTCTATTTCCTTTGTCTCTCTCTTCTCCTTCAAACTGCTATACCTTGTAATGGGACCATGCATTTGTCCCACACATTACCAAACCCTACATCAAAACCACCAAGAGAACAAAGGGAAAGACTGGGCTTGTGGATCAACCTTATGCAACCACCCAAGGACAATGGACCTTTGTCAACTAGGGGTTGACTATGAGCAACCTTCCTTTCCTCTTTTTCCACTTTATGCGATGACATAGCCTCGTGAGTAGGGACACAAACCAAAATAGTCCTAGAGTAGTCCCCCCATACCAAAATCTAGACAATGCCAATTTAATGTCGCGTGCTAGATATAATTTACGTAAATCAAAAAAATTGTTAGTGATTTGCAAGTCAATACTGAGGGATTTGCATCCAGCGGGCATGGTTTAATCGGTAGTGCCTTGTACTCCTAAGCAGATGACCAGGGTTCAAGTCCCGCCCAGGACTGGATGGTTAAGCTCTTAAGAGCGTACTCTTAAGTCTTATGTACCATATCGTGGGTGTGTGTTTGATTTCAATTCCTGTTGTACTCAGAAAAGAAAAAAAAAACTGAGGGATTTGTCGGTGTTAACAGTAATCTACGCTTCCGCTCTTCGGGATGACCATTCGCCATCAAACCAACAAACAGAAAATCATGCCTGGAGGCAGAACTTTTTGAACTCTTTCACTACTAAGCATTCTACAGAGGGAATTGTGTACGTATGCAGTATCTAGTTAGTCTTACGATTGATTCTGCTATTTTCACAAGTAAACTCCTTGATGCACTACCCACACCCATTAATTTCTACCTTTTCTGAGTGAACTTTCATGCATGCTGTATTTCCTGAATGAATTTTCATGCATGTTTATCCAGTTAGTCTTACAATTAATTATGCTATTTTCACAAATTAACTCCTTGATTCCCTACCCACGCCCATTGATTTCGACCTTTTCTGAGCGAATTTTCATGCATGCTGTATTTCCTGAATGAATTTTCAAGCATGTTTATCCATGTTTTCTTGTTTCTCATAAAGAAGTTGGGTCATCGATCTACTCTTTTCAAGCGCTCCATCAAACTTCAAATATGAAAGCACAACTCACACACCCTCCCACCCTGACGACTCCACTTATTCTCAACATTCCAAGGGCTTAACTTCAAGACTGCACTCAGGGTTTTAAACCTTGACTTATGCGTTTACCACTACACCATGAATCTCCAGGTTGATATCCATGTTGGCTTCGACAGCTTATAAAAGTGTTAAACAAACAACGGAATGCTGCTGTCCTACCGAAGGTATACAGCACAGTTCAGAAAGAGCATTTGACTATAGCAACGGTCCTTGAAAACTTCCTTTTTTTTTTTTTGGTTTTTTAATGGAGGTTAGGCAAACTCCTCCTCCCTCAAGCTTTAACTTTGAAAGAACAACTGTACAGGTGAATAGGCATAGTACCCGTGGGACCTTGAAGTCTTACAACTTCGAAGTTTTATATCTGTACATAATCTGTCCCACCCCGAAAACATCTTCCCAGCGTGTACATCACAGGTGCATTTTATGAGGTTAGGTCTACTTACCCGCTGGCGTGATCGCTGGTCCGATTTTCCATGTATACACCTACGCCTATTTAAACCAGTAATGCTTTCAAAATGTGAATTTCAGAATGCTTCACACAACTGAAGCATGGTAACTTACCTAGTGCATGTCTACATGCCTCATTAAGATGCAGCGTTCAAAGCCAAGGAGAGTCATGAACAGGTGTAACGACTGTTTTCAACTGCATATAGTTCAGAACAGCTTGCAAGCTTTGCTCTCGTCCGATTCCACTCATCTTGTACCCACCAAAAGGAAGCGCCGGGTCAGATACATGGTAACAGTTTATCCAAATTGTGCCTGCCCGAATAGAACGAGACAACCTGTTTGCTACATTGAGATCATTTGTCACTATTCCAGCTGCCAGTCCATACATTGTATCATTGGCTCTTTTCACTACTTCATCTAATGACCTGTACAGATCAGAAACAATTTATGACGCACACCATTTCTCGATCTCAGCTACACAAAGACTTACTTGAATCGGAGGACCGACATAACTGGTCCAAAAATTTCCTCCTTCGCAATTTTCATATCATCCTACATTCCACATATGCTCTAGATGTCATATCAATCTGCATCGATGTCACTTCTGTATGTAGCACTATTTTACCGCAGCCGAAGAAGTTATCACCTTGACATCTCCAAAGACGGTAGGCTCTATGAAGTACCCAGCTTCTCCAATTCTCTTGCCACCAGTCAAAAGTTTTGCTCCCTCTGTTTTTCCGCTTTCGATGTAGCCCAGGATTTTCTTGAACTGAGTCTCATCCACCTATTCTCAACATCATATACACAAACCCACCCTATCACTTTATTCCACTGAAGAGTTCAGATTTAATTTATACAAGCTTTTTGCCACCTAAGAACAAGCCTAAGGAGGTCCCACAGAAATTTCTCAGTAAGAGTATGCAGTTCTCTAAGGCCAACAAAAAATGGCTAATGTGATGCCGCATTAGATCCTCAATTGGCATCTTAATGAATATCCAAACACCTAAAGATCAATGTAGCTTGGCACTTTTGAGTCCTTCAGAAAACTCACCTTGGCATATCCTCATTCGCACCTACTTTTAATAGTTCTGACATTCCTCAATTGACATTTCTTCATACTTCCAAACGTCGAAATATGACGAACAGACAAATAAAAAAGATAGAGAGAGATACAAACGGGCTTGCCTGTGGACCTTGCTGCACTCCTGCTTGAAATGGATCTCCAACAACTCGATTCCTTGCTTTCTCAGAAGCTTTTCTAAGAAATTCATTATACATCCCTTCTTGTACAAATATTCGGCTACTTGCCACACAACATTGCCCCTGCGCAAGATTCAGAACAAATCAATTTAGACTGCACTTTATAAAGAGTACAAAAATAATAACTTATTCCGAATCCAGAGGGAGTCCTTATAAAAAGATATTTGCCCTCACCATATTAAAGAACAGCCCAAGGCTTGCAATTTCCACAGCTATATCCACATCAGCATCTTCACATATAATAAGGGGGGATTTGCCCCCGAGCTCGAGTGTTACTGGCTTCAGATTACTTTTGGCTGAAGCTTCCATAATAAGACGCCCAACCTCTGTCGATCCAGTGAAGGAAATCTAGTGCGATGCATAGCAAAACTCTTTCAATTACTAGAGACTCAAATATTGACCCTTTTTTGCAATTCATTTGATTTTTCCTTCTTCCTTACCTTATCAACATCCATATGGCTAGCAATGGCTGCACCTGTCGTTGGTCCAAAACCAGGAAGAATGTTTAGAACTCCCGGTGGAATGCCAGCCTGCATCATTTAGCAGAAGGGTGATATGGTAGCACATCCTGGAAATAAAACAGTTCATATATTCAGAGATGATGTATGATAATGACCTCCTTTGCAAGTGCAGCAATAAAAAGGGCAGTTAGTGGAGTTTGTTCCGCTGGCTTTAAAACCATCGTACATCCAGCAACAAGTGCTGGTGCAGCTTTAATGATCAGCGATGCAATGGGAAAATTCCATGGGATGATAGCGGCAGCCACTCCAATGGGCTCATAAAGCGTATAGGCTTGATAGGGCCCATTGACCTTGCATGTATCACCGGAAATTTTATCTCCCCAACCTGCACATGCTCAATTTAAAGCTGAGAAGAATCCTTGATCAATACAGATGTGGCCTAATCAGCTTTGCTTTTACACCACCTGCTAAACTTCGCAATATTGTCACAGATCCTGGTAGGTCCATCCCTTTTGACATGCTCAGTGGTTTCCCATTGTCAAGGGTTTCTATTGCAGCCAATTCCTCCAATCGCTCTTCCATCAAGTCTGCAAGCTTATGGAGTACTCTGCTTCGAGCCTGAAAAATGGCTCCAAATTGTATAGCAAAATTAGCACCAGATTCTGCAGAACATTCAAGCTACACACCTACGTCAGGATGATGGTAGAGCAAGGGCTCCCACCCTGAGACAATGGTAGCATTCAATGTGCTAGTCTCCCACTAAATGATTAAAAAAAAGGGATATAGAACCTAAAAGCCACTAATCGATTGATAGTCAGTCAAGTATATGTTAATCAAGCTGCTGCAAACACGAGAATACAATGCGTACTCAGTTTTAAACCTTCACTACAGCTAAGAATATAATTGACATTAAAAGGGGTATAAAATTATTTTAAAGCAAAGGAGATGATAAAATAAAATAAAATAAGCAGTTGAATCTGCATTTCGGATACCAATGAACCACAAAGATGGCTGACCTTCCATTCAAAAAATTGAACAGAAGTATAGGCAAAAGCCCCATATTATATCAGAGAGCCTCATTCCAATAGGAGAATGCAAGTCAAAACGGAGCTTACTTGACGGAGGAGACTATTTGCAGTGATCTTGCAATGGTATATGGAATCCCCAGAAAATGAGAGTTGCAATACCATTGAGGAAGTCACATATCCAAAATAGAGAGAAGAACGTGGAAATACAAAGGCGTTTAGAGTAACATGCTGTACGTGCTCTTCAGGATTGATGGCATGAAGTTCACGGCTAGGTATAGATAAGTGACACTAAGCTTGACAAATGGAATGCTCCAGTTCTATGAGGCATAGTCCATCTGTTTCTCTATCACCAATTGACAAACACCAGATACTTATGGAAGGATTATTGTAAACCACAGTAGCCAATCAGAATGGAACAGCTAGAACACCTAGTCTTACTGCCATGCATTCAAATAAGGTTGGACAGTGCACGCCTAATTAGGTGGGTATCCACAGGAACGGACTTACAATGAGCGGATAATGGCACTTATGATTGGCTGAAATCCAGGAAGCTGCGATGCCATTGAGCGAAGAAACAGCATAGACTATTCTTCAGAAAAGATAATAGGAGCACACACGGAAGGAAGAATAGGAGAAGATGCCATTATTTTTAATAAAGGAAAGAAGAGTGATGTAACAGAGGCAAGCCATTACATATACATTTTCTTATTTACTTCAAAAACAGCTGCAGACTAAGAACAGAAGAATGTTGTAGGATTAGAATTTGTCGTAGAGCGAGCAGCTGACATACAGGCACACAAGTACACAAAATATACATGCAAATGTGGGTGCTTGCGCACGCGCCCACACACAGTGAACAAGAATGTTTTGCATTATAGGAGTTGTCAGCTGTATAACATGCAAACAGGGATACTGCCACCCAGATGACATTTCTCAACTTAATCAGCATATACCAATCAAGAAGTCTTTAAGACATGGAAATGTCCTAAGTTCGTTTACAGATATTCCCGTTGATTACATTTGGATAAAGATTTGTCAGAGAATTTGCCAATTTCTTACCAAATCAAATAAATTAAGAATTACCTGCTTTTGTTTACAATGTACATTAAAAAATCGAAGCTTCATGGAGAGTTACTTTGTTCTTTCTTGATGTTTATCAGAGATAGAAGAATAGCAGAAGATGGAAGTAAAAAATGGGAAATACAATGAGCTTGAAGAAGTGGAACCACTATCGCTCAAAATCGTAGACATCTTCACAAGATGATATAGGGATAAATTTGAAAAAGACAACGGAAACTATAAAACTCTCAAACTTCTACCCATGTACGGATGAAACAATGGTATCCGTTTATAGAGGATAGAGTAGACTCTCAAACTTCTACCCATGTACGGATGAAATGAGGGTATCCTTTTATAGATTTGGAGAGAGGTTCCTCTAAAATACATCCGATGTGGGATACATGTCCTGAAAAGAAAATAAGTACAAGAAGGAAGCTAAATGGAAAGTCTTCCAAATACAATTAGAGTAAACAAAATGGAGATGTCTGATGCACTCATAGAAACAAACTAGAGATTAACTAATAGGCAAGGAATAGAAAATCCAGATGATTGTTTCTCAATAGAAACCACCTAGAAGATGGAGCTCTCCATGCATGAGTTTAGTGACAAATGCGAGAGGGAGAACACTCCCACGAATGGTCACCTACTGTGACGTCCTAAATGGAAAACTTAGGGGATCTACATCCCCATGAGTGGCATGTGTATATATTCAGCTCTGTAGCAATGTCCTTTAGAAAGGAGTACTAGAACAAGAGTTCTCTCATATTAGCCACCACCTGCGGTCATGTGGTAATTGACGGAAGAGATTTGGGAGAGGCAGATCTCCTAGTGTGCTCTTAGGTGAATTCTATATCATGGAGATCAGAGGTTTATTCCCCCCAATAAATATAGATATCCCTTTTTTTCTAACCCTTCTTCTGAAGAAATTGGCACAATTGCCTATGGATAATCAGAGAAGGGTACTACAACAATAGGAGCACCACAATTAACAACTATAGATTGATATAAGCAGTAGCACCAAAACACAGCACAACACAAAACAACACAATAAAATGCATCAACAATTAACTGATGGCTGCATGGATCGGCAGAGGAGGAGAGCAATAAGGGCGAATAATTCTTAACAAACCATGCCAAACCCCTGCATTTCCACTACAAACTCAAAAGTGGACCATTTAAAACTTGAGTTCAGCAAAGTGAAACATGAGTTTGGGTGAAAAATGAGTTTGAATTGGGTTTGCATTTGCATTTGGAGCTTTTGGAGAAGGCTGTTGGTGATGACCCCATTGAAACACCCCATGGATCATTCCAACTGAGAATGAAACAGACCCATGTTGCCTAGATTCAACAATCTCCACTAGTAAGGCCATTCAATCATTTATCCTATGTTAGTCCCATAACACTCCACACCAAAGCAATAAACTCTGCATGTGAAGGAACTGCAATTCTTGATGGTCAAAGAGCTCCAGCCAGAAAAGCAAGGTCACAAAGTGACAGCAGGAATGATTGTATGCCAAAGCCAATATTAATGATTATCTCCACAGCTATGACTTTCAAGCAGCACAGAGAAGCACAGGCTATCACTAACAAATTCAGTTGCATCTGTGTAAGTCGCTGCTATCCGACAATGAACTAAATCTTTCTCAAACTCCTGCTGGAAAACGTGCTGTGCACAACCATATGCAGACTTGGTAAAGCTCGTTAATACAAGCATCTCTCTCGTATTGAAACCATGGTAAGTACACACTCAACCGTAGTGCATGGAAAACCTAGCATTCCCATCCAGGGCCAGGGGGAAGCCATCAAATTTGTGCTGGTCAAAAATAGCATGCTGCCATTTTCCAAACCCAGTTGGATTCTGAAACTTGTAGCAAATGCACTGCAACACCCTTCCAACATAAAATGTTTAGCACAAAAGAGTGATGTCGCTGTTGGCTTACATATCCAGTCATTCGAGGCCATGGACCATGATCGAATGCTTTGCGTGCAGCCTTAACAGCGACATCCACATCCTCTTTGTCAGCCTCAGCCACATCCGCAATCACGTGCCCTGTTCGTGGGTCTATTGTCTGGAAAGTCTTCTCTGTATAACAGCAAAAAGTTTCATACAGCTAAGAAAATGTATAAACGATACGTGCGACGGTGCGAGCATGATAAATTCTCCCTAATCGAAAATATGAAAAAGTTTACTACTTGAGATGGCGTCGACAAACTCTCCATCGATAAAGAGCTGTTTGTACTTCACTTCAACGTTTGATGGGGATATCGTAGTCATGGCTGATACGTACGCGGAAACTAGTTAATGGTTAGGTACAAGGTTTGGCCGCTCACCTAAAATGATGCTGATGCATAAGAAAAGCAAGCGCCTAGAAAAGAAATCCTTCGGTTACTTGCCAAAATGGAACAGTTGCCCTGCGCTAGACAAGATTTCGGAATATTGGAACCTTATATAATAAATCGTTATTCTAGAACAATTCTCAAGCCGAATCTTATTTCAATTCCGTTTCCCCGCTCTTGCCGTACAGATACCACTCGCCGTGCAACACATGCTGCATATATTCCCTTCCCCTCTATTGGGCTCTTGCTTGCTATTGTCCTTTTCTGATGGCATCCATCTCCCCTGTCCGGAACATTGGAACCACACCTGTTAATCCAACTTCTCCTTTCTTGCCACCTTCCATAAGATTACACCTGTTTTCCCCAACTTAGTACTGGAAAAGGGTTCTTGGGTTCACAAGAGTTAGCCACAGCCAGGCTGCACATGAGCGTGCGAAGTTCTACTATCCAACATGACGGGAAGCGGCCAATCCATTCCCCTCAATAGTTCCGTTGCCGTCCGTCAAAACTTGGTGGTTTCAGACACTTGGGATCGGGCTTCCCTGCTTCGCCAGGGGACGGGGATCCTTGAACGAAGTCATCTACGACCGAGCGCCTGTGTCTTTAGAATGTCAGCAAAGCTAGACACTACCGAGTGTTACTGTCGTTGTCTAAGACGGTTTTTCGCATTCTACCATCCTCTCGACGATGGTGTTGAGAGCAGCGACTGGTCGTAGTAACGTGCATTGGCTAAGAGGGTGGCATTGACAGTAGGTGCTCGTGCCCAAGCAAATGTGAGTTCAATCGTGTCAATGACTGGTGGTAGAAAACGACTTCATCAGGCTGAATTCACACTAACCCGGCGGAACTGGGAGCATTTTTGCTATGTTCCGGATGGAACAGAGGAAAAACTAGCGCTCCCGTCGCTTGGATGTTCAGATAGAGGGTCGGGACTGTAGAAGGTTTATTTTGTACTGCCGCACTGTGTGAAGAGTGAGATAACAAAGAACTTATTCAGCCATGTCACTATTGAAAGTTCAACAGTATTAAAATAATACATTTTTGGGATGACATGGAAGCTCGAACGCTCAAGGGGCGAGGGGGGAAGCCCGGAACAAAGTTTCTCGTTTTGTACCGTGACGTGGAGAAAATTATTTCTTCTACCTCCGCGCTTTGTGAACGCTTCATGACAAATGTCAATAGCCCATTGAATTAGAGCGCTGGCAAGCTTGTTCCACCGCCCATTCTGAACCCACTCTCAGTGTGTCGGATGCGTAGGCCTCGGCTGCTGAGAAGAAAACCATCCATTACATTCAAGAATTTTTTTTTTTTTAAATGGAGGTTCGGCCGAGGCCTACTCCCTGGGTTTTAACTTTAAAATTGCAATTGTACAAGGAAGGGCATAGTACCCATGGGACTCCCTTATCCCACAGGAAGAGGGCTTTACATAGCTGGCTTGAACGGCGGTCATAACTACCATGGGGCAGAATATGTGGTGGCACATCAGCCACATGTTACATCATTCCAAGGTTTACATGTCCCTCACAAGTGCTGCCAACAGGGGTTGAACCCTCGCCCCCACCTCAAGAGGCAAGAGGCTCAACCACCAGGACAGCGGCCTAGGACTACATTCAAGAATCTTCTTTTGTGCTCGGTGTTTCTCATTTATAGAGGAAAATAGCATTGAGTTGGCTATGCGAACGTGTAAGATTTCACCTCAGTGAAACTTTTTTTTTTTGAGAGTACAATGAATTGGAAAGACACACACACCCAACCTCGTAAGGTAGAGGCACCCATCTTGGGGAACTTCATGGACGCTCATCTTTGGGAACTCATGGATATGTCCAGTCACGATTTGAACTCAAGACTTCCTCCTAAAAATTCAAAGCATCAACCACTAGGCTATGCAGGCTTGGACACCTCAATGAAACTTTGCAAGCCATGCTCTTCCCAAATCTCTATAGACATAGTCAAGACTTTGATAGCAAATAGAACGAGGTTGTATGACGAAACTGACAATCCAAGTAGCATAGCTACCATCTCTGCAAATTTTAAGGTGTCCGTTGTACCTTTTTTTTTAGAGTACAATGAATTGGAAATACACACTCACACACCCAACCTCACAAAGTAAAGTAGAGGCATCCATCATGAGAATCTCATGAACATGTCCAACCAAGACTTGAATTCAGGACTTCCTCTCATAGCTTTAAAGAGTGAGCCACTAGACTACATGGAATCCCCTTACTTTCTAATTTTAGTTCTTTCCATAAAAGGGAAAGCATATTGAACACGAGGCCAGACTCACATACATACATACATACGTTACATGCAAACATACATATATACATGCATACAAACATACTCAATCCTTGTCTTCTCTTCAATTTTGTTTCTACTAGTAATCTTACTATCCCATGTGTTAACCCACAAAGCTTGATTTCAATCATACAACATCATACATACTTGCATACATATATACATACATACATGCATAAACACATAGATATTTTTTTATTCTCTCTCTAAGATCCTAGGTTATTATACGAGGTGTTCTCCTCCAGGTTATTATATACTTATCATCCATACCCGCATATCCTTAGTTTAAAATCTTTCTTTTTATAAAAGACCTTGATCCTTATATACTTATCATCCATACCCGCATATCCTTAGTTTAAAATCTTTCGTTTTATAAAAGACCTTGATCCCGCAGTATGATGTCAAAGGTCAAGTCCCTAATCGACTTACATATTAAAAACCAATATAATTCTCGCTTTAAAAGAACTCATCTTCCTCAGCCCAAATTCTCCCAAAAAATTAAAATAAAATAAAATAGAAAATAAAAAATAAATCTGAATTGAGCGAGACAAAAAACACATGAAAGTCACCTACTTCAAGTCTCTCCTATTGGCATTTCATAACTTAACAATCAAAAAATAGAATTTCTTCGGAATTTGTAATCCGTGTTCTTGCTTGCTCATCGAAATACTCGATGGAAACAACTCTCAACATCCAATTCAAATAGTTCTAATGCTTACCTTCTAAGAAGCCCAACACCATCTTCTTCTATCCTCTTTGTTTATGAAGAACTAGACATTTGGCTATTCTAGTACCTCTCAGAATATTAGAAAGCAATCTCCAAGGTCGGTTGGAGGTACACTATAATGCTTTCATTGTCACCCCGCACTGCTATGCTGGTAAGACCTTCTTCACATCCAAATTGGAAAATCTTCACACAAGTGTCGCATAAGTGACAGTCCCCACTTTTTTTTTTTTAATTGGAGGCATCGTTACGCCCCTATTATTCTTGTAATGATTTGCATCCAGATCTTAGCTAAGGAGGCTGATGATTGAGCCTTTCAATGCAATGAAGCCGCATTACTTAAGTATTATTTGAATTCCTTTTGGCCACTTCTAGATCATGATGTATCGGTTAACTCCACTCGGTTTACTTGGTTGGAAAGTGATGTATAGCATTAGAATCGATAAAAGGGGCATTCAACATACAATCGTTCGCCTTTGATCTGATCTTTTGTAGTGTCAAAATTTCATAGAAAGATGAAGTTAGTTTATTTCCTATGCAGCCACGAAGAGACATAATGTTGTCCAATGCAAGATCTGCATTAGTTTTCCCTGATGAAATCGATCATAGAGTTTTATTTTGATGATCTATTTTTCAGGAAAATCTATTGGTGTCTTATTTCGTAGTCATATCTACTAATGAACTGCTTGAAAAGACCCAAATTTTTTATGGAAGGAAATATTTTAATTGTAGGAACTTTTATTCTTCTTATCCATAAATATGCAACACCAATGTACTATTGTCTATAATAAAATTATTTCACATATACTTTGAGCTACCTCTCATGATTATTTGTGGCATGATTCTCAATAAACTTGAAGGAGTATTAGAGACTTGCGGAATTTGTTTATAACTCTTCTGTTTTACAACTCTTCTTTTAAAATTTCTATTTATGATGCTGACGGTCTAACTTTATTAGTAAGCAGTTTTTCTAGACACCAAAGTATATTTTTTACTCCAAGGCCTGAGTATGTACTTATTATTGTGCATATTCACATGGATACACACATACACTTTAAGCTCAATCCACTTCCATAATATGCTCATTTGCATTTAACTTTGCACATTTGCTTTTCTTTTGCCAAGAATTATGATATATAGATTGTTTCTTATGTATTGAATGCGCTGATTTGGTTTACTTTTACGTTTTCATATTAGAATGATGGGATATAACTATTGCACTAAGCTGCTATATGGTCCACTTAGAAGTTAAACGCTCTTTTTTTTCTTTCGTTCTTTTCAGGCACCAAACTAGTCTGAACCAGTCCGATTAGGAAGATGCATTTTTTCTTTTTCCTTTGCTACCTATAGAGAACAACAATGAATATTTGAGAATAACTTGCAAAATTGTCCTCACTCAAGTTTCTGAATAACTGTGTCGATGGCAAGAATGTTTTATGAGATATGGAACAAAGCTTGGAGGAATCATTCATTTGGATTCCTCCAACTTGTTTCAAGAAAAGAGGTAAGAGAAATTTCCATGTATACACACACATGCATATATCCCATGCACATGCACATGCATATATACACATCACACACACATATGTACACACCTGCATGCATACACACATGTAAACGGATGCTCATACACACATATATCAAACACACATGCAGATACATACATACACATCACATGCACATATGCATACATACACACATGCATACATGCATGCACACACACATGCATACATGCATGCACACACACATGCATACACACACACATACATACATACATACATACACATGCATACATACATAAATACATACATACATACATACACATCGTGCAGACACATGCATACATGCATGCATAGAGACACACATATGCATAGACATACAAACACCACACACACATGCATACATACATCCATGCACACACACACACATGAATACACACACATGCATACATACACATGCATGCACACATATGCACATACATACATACACCACACATACACGCACACATGAAATCATACAAACATGCATACACACATGCACATACATACAC